>WEIV01025384.1:98757-165295 GCA_013390005.1 Calyptomena viridis
CTCCCCTTCAGCCTTCTCTATCTCCTCTGAGCCTCCCTTCAGCCTTCCCCCATCCCATCACGTTGTCCCCACCTCTCCCAGGAAGGAGCAGGGTCCCCCCTCCGCTGTAGCCCCCCTCAAAACATGGGTTAAGTCCTCATGGTGCTGTTTCTTTTCACTGAATCTCGGACCAAATGACCTCTATGGTCCCTTTTAACTTTACCGATTCTGTGATTCTCTCCTTTCTCTTCCCTGACCTTTGCAGAGCCTCCTCAAGCACATCATACAGGCCAGTGGTGCCACATCCCAGACCTGACAGCCCCTCACCTGCCCAAGCAGCACAGGGACAGCTGGCAGAGGTCCCAAGACCACCATTCCAATCTATGTGTCACACCACTCTGGAGAGAAAGGACTTCCGCAGCCCCTTTCTGCATTTCCTGGGATCTGAGACTGTCCTGTGGCCAGCAAGACATCTGTAGGCATCAGCTGGTCAGCAGACATGGCCCTGGGACCAGGCTGGCCTGCAAATCTGTATATAAAAAACAATAAATAGAACAGTTACAGTGATAGAAGAATTTCTAGTGTTACAGATGGCTTCATCAGATTGTCCCTTTCTCAGGATGCCACCTCCAGACCCCTTGTAACACAAAGGAAGATGTGTTCAGCCCTGGCTGAACACCTCAGCACCACTTGGGGAAAGACCCATCTGGATCACTGGAAAGAAAAAATATATAAGGCAATTGTTTTGCTTCCACTCTTCCTTTCTAATGAAACACTTTCCAGTGTTTTAAGCAAAACATGACTTTTCATTTTGAAATTGCCTTTCGAACCATTAAAATGTTTTAAAGCGGTTGAAGGCGAAGTGAGATGTTTTGATTTTTGTCGCTCTGAAATGTTTCACTCAACACATTCTTCATATGTCTTGATTTGCCAGAATTTTTCAAAGGTTTCTGCTTTCTCACCCAAGACATATCTATACATTTATACTTTTTTGAAAAGCGGGGGAAAAAAAGGGAGGAAAAAATATCCTTTATCTCCACAGCTCCACAGGAAGTAGAACTGTATCCAAGAAACAAAGAACCAAGGGACTCCTCTGCAAAGGTCCAAACTTTCAGACACTTAGTCATGCCGTCACTTGCTTGCTCACACACTAAGTCTAGACATTCACTGTTTCAAACCCTGGCAGGGGCTCTTCCACCCCCAGAGGCCAGCCCAGGGTCTTTTGGACTTGATTTTGAGCAGCTCAGAGGAGAGGCAGTGCAGTAGAGCTGACTGTGCACAGTGGAAAAGGGAGCTGAGTGGATGATAGGGACATTGGGGCCCATGGGATGTAGCAGCCTGCTGACCCTTCTGACTCTTGAAGATCATTCCCCATTTTCCAACTCACAATGCGATGCCTCAGCACACAGGAGAGAGCAAGAACCAGAAGACCCTTCAGGGAGCTGGCACACATCAGGTTGGTGAGCCCGAGGCAGCCCCATGGCATCTCAGAGAGGGCAAGGCAGACCAACCCAAGCTGCTCCAAGGGAAGCATCCCAGCATGGATGAGTTATATGGCCTTGGAGGAGTTATATGCAAATGCAGAAGTGGCCAGGACTGCCTCTGCTGTCTGCTAGAATCTGTAAAATCCTTCCTGTCAGAGATAACTAATCCTGGGGCCTTTACAACACCTCTCCAGAAAAGCACATTTCATTCTTCTGTCTCTTCCTGCCTTCCAAGTACATGAGATTGCAATAGGTATTACCGAAAATATTCCCCATGGGAGCCGACACTGGACTCCCTTAAAACCCAAACACCATCACCCCTCCTTCCCCAAGACACAAGTGAGCACTATGCTCTATTATCTCTACACCCACTAAATCTTTCTGAAATAAAGAATAAACATTTCCACCACACATAGTGTAAGTGTATGTGCCAAGCTGCATCGCTTCCTCTCCTCTGTGGTTATTATAAAGTGGTTTTGTTTCAATGGTGAAGCAGATGGACAGCTTCCAAGTCTGGCGTCCCCACTCCCCCCCCGAGTACGTCTAACACTATCTTTGGTTTATCACAGATTCCTGAAGAAAATGTTTATGGGAGCCTCTTGTTTAAAATCTTGGCTCCATCGCAGTATAAGTCCTATTATTTATTAAATGAAAATCAAGCTGTTGTTAATGCACCATTACTGTGGCAAAGTGGCCCTTGGAAATGAAGACCAAACACACTCTCTTTCTCTGAGAGTGAGGGAAGCATCCCACTGTCACCATCACTCACTGTTCATGCCACCATGGAATGAGAAGCGGTTTCCTGGCCTGGGAGTCAAACATTTCCTTTTGCTGAGGAGAGCCTTGGACTCTTTTGCTTTGCTGCCCCAAACCTGACATCCTAGAGCCAGACGTTGTACAGATCATACCTCACACTGTTGAAGGGGCTCTACCTGAGACACTTCTGTGGCCATGCCCTTCTCTGTTCACTATGACCAAATTAATTTTCCTCTCTCTTCTGCAATTTTCCTCTAAAGAAAAATTTTCCATGGAAAAACCAAAGCCCTTCCTATTTCCCAGCCAGCCACAGCCCCCATAACACAATGAGCTCCATACGCATAGCCTGCCTTGGGTTGGAGCGTGGCAGCATTTACATTCCTAACAGATTTTCAGAGGAGATTCTTAAATTTTCCAGGAAATGTCGTGTTGCTGCTTTGAACTGATTGTTTATCTGTCAATTTAGTCATTAACCTTCTTCCTTACTCCTTTGGCTTTTGATAAGACAGAAAATGTCAAAGGGACGGGAAATAGGCTCAGAATGATTTCCCCTGGTGAAGGATCCCAGTCCCCAGAAGTGAAGGGAGTTTTCTCATCAATTTGAGCAGAGACACGGCTTCACTCCGGGTGCCAGGTTAAATCAACCTTCAGGTTTTTGCAGGGTTTGTGTGTTAGACGTTAGGAAAGCACCTGGGTCTCCTGGAGGGATCTCAACCTGGAGATCTCAAAGCCCTTTCAAAATGAGTTAATACCACTGATCCCAGTTAAGGTGGGAAGAGCCAGAAATAGATTCCCACTCACCTCATTCCCAGCCTCACGTTCAATTCCCTGTGTCACAATGACTTTACCATGGTCTTGGTTTATTCTATTAAGAAATGAATGTCTTAATTAATATGTTACTTATTAACATTACCTATTAATGAAATTATTATTAATAATCTGAACACAGGTAAAATCCTACAACCACAAGAGAGGGGATCAAGTTCTGTTCACACAAAAATTCGTGGTATGTAGACTTGTTTGTTACTTATTCAAATGCAAGTAACAAAATTCTTACCACCAGAAGTTTACCAAAGAGAAAAACGTCTTTTCCCAATAGCTGACATAAACACGTAAGTGCTACCAAACATATTTACATGTTTGAAATAGATGGTATAATTACAATGAGTTATAGCCAATATTCAGGCTTTCCCTGGTTTAAATGCTACCTTCTGATACAGCACAGCACATCCTTTAATTGTGATCACGTGCTCTTTCTTAGAGACTGCTGCAATTTTTTTTCCACAAAAAGTCTATAATTGAAAAGAAAATGGCATTGTTTAAAATAAATTGTCTACCCTCCTGGAAATAAACAGGTGACTTCCCTTACAGAATGCCCTATTTCTGGGACTTCTACATCAGAGCAAGCCATCTGCAAAATCATTTTGGACATTTTTCCAGACCCCAAACTTGAATTTCAGCACGAAAATACAGTTTTTTGAAGACAGGAAAAAAATCCAACAAGGATTTTGAAAACAAGTCAGGTAAAAGCTATCAGCGGAAATAGCAACAAAAGCAGTTGTAGAGTCCTCCAATAAAAACAGGTCCATTCCGGACTCAACAAAAAAGGTCTTTTTCTTCTCTTTCAACCAATACTGATGTTCCTCAAAGGATACAAAATAGCTGTTAAATTCACTTTTATGTAGTGAATCTCACATTCTGTGTAATGCTTTTAAAAAGAGAAAGTCATATTAGAGGTATGAACACGTGACTGTATTCCACAGATCCTCCATAAGATTTCACAAGTCAAGCCTCCAAATGGGACCTCTTCACTACCAGCAGGATGGGCTCTCTTTTGTAGCAAGCCCATTTTCAGATTATTTACCAAGAAGGTGTATCCCTAGCCTTCTTGTACAGATGGGGATATGGAGAACCAAGAAAAAGAAGGGCCTTACCTCCACAAACCAATAGCAAGAGCCAAGGTTGTCACCAAGAGGAGGTCATATAATGCCTACCTGATCACAGTGTCTGGGAAAGAAATCCCTGCTGCCTCATGTGAACTAGAGGTATCTAAAATTGCTTCCTTTGTGTCTCAGATACAGACTCATGGTTTTCATCACATCATCTACCTTCAAGATGTCTTTAGGGAGTTCATCTGCAGTCAGAAGTTTGTTTTCCTCTCTTGAGTTTTCCATGGATTTACATCACCAAGAAAGGCTGCCAAAGAAGAGGCTCAGCTACAGGTTTCTGATGTCACCTTCATAAAACATGGGTTAAGGTTATATCCGAGGACAATTTTTACCAGACCTGCATTAAGGGATAGAGCAAATGCTGTCGGCCACTCCACAGCAGTAAAGTTGGTGGGAAGCGTCCCCCCGTGCAAAGGTCTGCCAAGGCTGCTCTCTGAGAAAGAGCCTAACTATCCCATGAACCTCTCAACTGGCCATCACTACAAAGCACTGAGCAAAGAGGTTATAGTGAGGGACTTAGGTCTCAATGGTGGTAAGCAAGCCAACAGCTCCAATCTGCTGAAACGCTTTTCGATAAAATCCTTCAGCCCCCACTTGGCTTGTTCACAGATTCCTTCAGTCTCTTTCACATAGGGGTTTGACCCATTGTTCCTCCAGGCTTTCCTATTATCAGCTGTCCCATCCTTTCTGCACAACTGCTGAAGTTGGCCCTTAGCCTTTCATTTCATTTTCATTTGGCTTCTTCCCCAACTTCCCATATTTGAGCATTTTGCTTATTATCAGTCTGGTCCCTTCTGTACTTTGCTCAGCTCCATTCTACTAATTGGTTCGAGTATGGACCCAGCATTCCCTAAAGGGGAGTCACTTTCCCTTGCACACCATCACTGCCATGCATTCAACACCCTCCCCAGACTCCCAGAGCAGGAGCAATACTTCCTCTCCAAAAGGTGCTGGTGTCCTTGGACTGAATGGGTCTGAGACAGTGATCGATATAATCACTGATATATGATTGTGTCCCATATTGGTTTTTCACAGCCCAGGAAACATGTCCCCTGGCAGGCCCTGAAGGTTGTAGGACAGATAGGCTTCAAACCAGACATCCATTTTCACTATTGCCCTTATCAACAGCTTTCCCTGTAATATCCTTGTATTGCACACCACCTTGGGAAGCACCCAGTTTCAAACGGCCAGCAAGCCTAAAACTAGGATGTTCACTTTAATTCCTATGAATTGAAAATAGTTGAATCCTACTATGGCCAGACGAACCAAAGATGCTTGCATCACCCTTGTCAATGACCTTGTCTTTCCAGAATACAAGTCACCACCACTTCCCTGTGGCTCCCAGGTCATAAAGAGGTGTCAAAACCACTTGCCTCTCACTTGTGAGTACAGAAGCAGAGCTGCAGAGAGAATAACCACAAATCTCAGCAGCAGCTCTCCTGTCCCCAGACCCAGCCCAAGTTCACCAAGGACTTTTCTTTCCTTGGTCGACTGGGCAGAAAACCTGCAAAGCTTAATTTCTTACCACACTTTCCCAGGAGGAAAAAATCTCACCTCGAATTGCTGTCAAGTCACATATTGTATCTCACCCCAAAAAGACTTAGGCAGGTTAAGCCCGGAAGAAAGAGAAACTATCAAAGGCTGCTTGTTTGATAAGGGCACATGTACACTCCAGCGGCACCTGGTTACTGTGGGACATGTGGAGCTGGGAGCTGGGTTGGGGGAGCAGGTTGCCCTCCTCAGGCACTCTCCTCCAGAGGGGAAGCCAGGAAGGGCAGGTTGTCACCAGCTCTGAACCAGAACAAAGCCTGCAAAGCAAACACTGCCCACATCTCATGGTGAGCTCAAAGCCACCTACATTCACATTCCATGTGAGGCTCACCAGCCCCATCAGCTCAGCACTCACTGGGGAGGGAAAGCCATAGCCCTGAGAATGGAATTGGGATTGCAGCTTTGGAAGGAAGTCCGTTTGAGCCAAAGGAGGAGGAACTGTTGGACACTGCTCTGGAATGAAGCTTCAGCATCCCATACCAGCCTATGTAGCAGAAGCTTCAATCTTCCTCCATTTAACAAACACAGAAGTCAAGGTGTCCAACGAATGGGGCAGAAGACATTTGCCAGAGGGCTGGAAAAAAGATGGAGTGCTGTGGTCCTGGCAATGAGGAAGACAAAAGGACACCTAACACTCAAAAAAGCTACCAGTGACTCTAACATGCTGCTTTTCCCCCAGTCTCATGCTGGGGAATGTCCTCAAAGGATGTAAATTAATAATCATTTGAAGGAATACCAATTTAACTCACAGGAAAGACATGGCTTTCTAATTTTTACAAGTCCCAGGTGGATGTTGCAGAGGAACCCAGATTTCAATGTCCAGGCTGAGAAGACCACACTCAGCTCACATTGCCCTGGCCTCAAATGGAAGAGTTGAAACTCTTCCTGTGTTCCAGGCTGTCCAGCCCATTCTCCCAGCTAGTTGGTCTTTCCCCAGCTGGATTGTCTAGTTCTGGAGCAATACAAGAATTAGACTGGAGAGAAAGACAGTGGCAGAACCCAAAGAGGAGCAGGGAGAAGAGTCATCCCAGGTCACCAGTGTCCCCATGGAACAGACAGTGTTGGGCTTCCAGTAGCCAGATGGGGACGAGGTGGGAGTAGAGAAATGGGAGCAGTATCCTGGGAAATGCAAACTACCATGAATAGAGGGGAAAGGGAGGCGAGGCAAAGGAAGCCACAGGGAACATGGTTGTTTTATAGTCATCAGCCCCAGTCCTGACTGACATGCCTGACCTGTGACTATCCCAGGAGTGGGCAGCAGATGCAAAAGCAGCGAAAGGCCATGTGCTCACCCAAAGGTGCCCTGTACCTTCTCCTCGGAGCTCTGCCCCAGGCATGCAGGACAGTGTTAAAACACCCCTAGGCCAGGCCTCTTACTGCCTCTACTGCAAAGCCCTCAGCTCTGCCCACAGCAGCCAGCAAGTCTGCTGATTCCCAGATAATCCCATCTCCCAGCCCTGCTCCATCTCCTTTCCCAGCCTGCTCAGTGCTGGGGGCTGGGAACGCAAACCATCCCACCAAGACATGCTCTCAACATCCAGCCCTTTCTATTTTCACTTCCCATTCAGCTGAGACAGAGCCAGGGTGAGAAGAGTCAGACTCACTACATGAACACCAAGGCTCAGTGTAAACCAATGAGAGCAGTTCCCAGGGCTTGGGCTGGAGTGGGGAAATGCCAGGCACGTCTCCTGACACCTCAGCAGCCTGCCAGTCTTGTGACCTGAAATCAAGGCTGTCAGGGACTGCTCAGAGCTAATAGCAGTGGTTATTTGCATTCAAGCTAAGGGGCTGGCTCGGAAGCTTTAGGCAGTCACTGTTCCAGATAACAAGGGTACTCCTTGCACACATACTCTGGACACATCTGGCCAGCTGCTGCTCCTGGGCACTGCCATGTGGTTGAAGTCAAAGGCATGAGTCTGGAGGGGGAGCAAAGGCAGAGCTCTGTGAGAAACAGCAACATCCATTCCATTCATAACAGCACCTCCAACTCTGCTGGTAAAAGAGAGATATAAGCTTAGCCAGGTCTGGAGCACAGGTCAGACTACTGCAGGGTGCTCCCTGCTTTACTCCTTGATCAGCAAATGTCACTTACCAAAGCAGTTTCAGCCTCCTCCAAGCCAGTGCTTGGCAGGTGGACTGCACGTGGACTGGAGGCCATAGTGCTGCTGTCAGCCCCGAGGTAACATCCCAGAAGAAAGCAGCTCATGGAAGTCTTCACCATCACAGCGTGCTCTGGAAGGAGACAGCATCTGCCAAGTCTTCACTGCAGGTAGAACAAGGATCTTCACCGTGCAGAAACACAACTAATACCAGCATTATGAGAATGGCATTGCACTAGATTTACTCTGTGACGCTGGGGTCAGACTCTAACCCTGGCTTTTACACAGCTTTTTTATCATCTCCCCTCACCACCACTTAACTCCAACATCAAGCGCTGGAATAACCAAATACCATCAATTAAATTGCCTTGGAAGAAACAAAATGTGTATTTTTATGGTCCTGACCCAGAGCCCTGTTCTCATGCACGACGAAAGGAGTTCCTTAAGCTGCCCAAAACACTTGCATCAAAGGCAAATATTCTTATTTCCTGCTTTTTTTCTTTGGAACTCAGAGCAGATGAGAGAGAATTTGTAATATGGAATCAAGGGTGCCCCTTAGAACAAGAAATCAATTTATCTAGGCCGCAGCTGATGTAAGACTGGATGAATCCTTCATAGGGGTAGAGGAATGGTTTTGGCTTGGTGCTGGAATTGTAGTAGGAATAAACTGTAGTGGAACACAATAATCCTTTCATGATGGACTAAAAAAAAAAAAAATCAAATTTCTGAATCTTCCCATGAGACAAGTGTTTCTCCAGTAGAATCTCTTCCCACTTGCTCAAACACCCTTCCCCTGACTAAAGGGGAGTGGTAGTGTGTGTGTGTACATGCACACACAAATCCCAAACATACTCTTCCCATCCAGTTTCAGGCAGTGCTTCCCAGGCTGTATCAAGTGCAAAGTGAAATCACCTGAAGAGTGTCGCTTTAAAAGCCACGGAAGTGCAGAGAGCAGCACCAGCAGCAGTCAATAGCAATTTCCACCGCCGGGTCGATACCATCTGATGGCTGTGTAGCTGTAAAGATTGTTTCACACACATATCAGGAGGTGGGCAGGGGCAGGAAAAGTGGAATTGGTTTTAATGATTGCAGGATTCAAAGTATTCCTGGCTCCCTCTCCCTCTTCTTCTTTCACAAGAAATACACGCACAAAGAGTCAGAAATCAAATTTCCAGCCCTGTCAGTTCCTATCACACCAGCTCTCCAGCTTGGACTCCTTCCCAGTTTGCCAGGGAAGCTTCTCCTAATCCACTGAGGAGAGCATTACCGGGAGAAGGAGCTGCAGCCTGTATCCAAACTTCCCTGCAGTCTCAGGTCATTAGCTCCACCGGTTTGGACACGGAGCTACAGCAGAAGCGCAGTGCTCAGGTTCAAACCCAAAGGGTTTCCAGATGAGGGCAATTTGCACTATTTTACCTCCCCAGACAAGATCAGCATCTCATTTTGCTGGATAGGCAGGCAATAGTAGGCAAGCACAAATAACTAAACACAACAAAGAGGGAGGGTATCCATTTTGCAGAAAAAATGTGCGAATGTCTCTAGACTAAAAATAATAGCCCATTGTGTTTCTGCTGTCTCATAAAGTGCTTTTCAGCCACTGACTCCAGGGGCAACACATGAACGATCGTGTCTTGGTCAATGTTAAGAGCATTGCTGTGAGAGGAAGGAGGACTGTTCAATGGCCTGGGGTTCCCAGGACTGGCCCCGCGGTCCCAGCTCGGCTTTTTGGCTCCTGTAAACGTGCTCAAGTACCAGTCACTGCTTCTGTTTCCCTTGCACTGTCTGTCTGTCTCCTGCCTGAGGCACGGGCTCTTTCTTACAGGGTTTCACTAGCTGGTGCTCTGATCTCTGTTAGAAAAAAAAACTCTCAAATGCTTCTGCAGAGCCAAGACTGCATTTGCTTTTCAGAAAATAATTAAAAGTAGCTTGATTCTTTGTTTTCTAATTCATTAATTCACTGACCTCTAAACAAACTTCTCCCTTGACATCACATAAATGAACAAGATAATTTTCCAAGGAGCTGAGACCACACCAGTGTCTCTCCTGACCTGGGTACCAGGGCAGGAGCAGAGCTGGGCATCTTCAAGCATATCCCTCTGAAAACTGGGACAAAGCATCCTCTCCAGGGTTCATCAGAGTGTGCCAGACAAACACAACCCACCTCCTCTGCTCCTCAGATCACTTCATAAAACACAAGTGTCCACTGTCTTGTATGCCCATCATGGAGTATCATATTGACACCTTCATTTAGGCCTCATATGATAAATGAGAAGTAAACACAATAACCACAGACATATGCTACTGACTTTCCTTCACCTTGTAGAATGCCACATGGACATACACATGCTTCCCTCCCTTTCTCCCAGCCTCTAAAACATCAAACCCTATTTGCTGCAGCTTTTTTTTTTTTAAATAAATACTCAAGCATTTCAGGGCCTGACCACCAGCTTTATTCCTTTACAGAAGAGATAACCCATACACACAAAATCCACAGGGGCTAGGAGCGTGCTCTGAAACTCAGAGTCTCCAGAGTCCTTTTAGAAGCAGAAATGACAGGCAATGGTCCCCAAGTCTTGAAGCCTGGAAATTCTGAATGAGGTAGAGCTTTACTGCAAAGGCTGGAGAAATTTAAGAGGAGTGGGCAGCAATTATTAGGGCTTGCTGAAATTTTGAATCAACAGAAAACCAGTTGGGGTTCAGCCACCAAAGCTAATATTGCTCTGGATCCAAATTCACAAATAGTTTTTTTCCTGGGAAGAAATATAAAGAGAGGAATGAAGGAAGGGGAAACACATAATTTCAATATTTTTAAACAAAGCATCTTGCTGTTTCAGTTTGAAATACTCCTGGTTTATACCAGGAGTGCCAGGAGACATGGGGAGGGTGACAAACAGTTTAAGACAAAGAAAGCCAAAGCCTTGGGATTACTGAAGTATGTTAGCTCAGCTGAGAGAGGTTGACACAATGCAGTAGACCTCTGACCCTTGAAAGCAGCTGGAAAATAAACTCCATCTCTCCACATGTGTGATACTAATGGTGAGGTCACTTATGTCCTTCAGCCTGCCCAGAAATGCAGAACCTGCAGACAATGAAGACTTGAAATTCACAGATGCTGAGGCCATACATGCCACCCACATTAACTATACCTACCCTGGTACTGGGCAGGTGGACGAGCTATGGGAATTTCAAATTGATGTCTGCCTTACCCGAGGAACCACATACAATGGAAGGAGAACACCCCCTGAGGCTCACGTCTCCTCAGCAAGTTCTCAGCTTTGCTAATTATTCACCAAGCCAGCACCCACCACCCCTTCTGCTCACAATAAACCAAAACATCACAAAACTCTTGATGCATTAAAAAAAAAAAATCACCAAATTATTTTTTGTCTTTTGAGTAATGTTTTCAGGTTTCTGGAAAATAAAAAGTGGAAGCTCCTTGTAATGGCGCAAGTCCAGAGGCTGGGACTTTAAATAAAATCCCACGCACTGGGAGATGCTCAAGGCAGTGGCAAGCACAGCTTCTGCTCTGCCTGTGCTCAACCCTGCAAAAGACTGAAGGGGCTCTGTCTGCTCAGCAGTCAAAGAAAATCTTCATCGTGACTTGATCCCAGATACCCACAGAGTGAAAATAGCTGAGATTGGCATGTTCGTTAGGCTCACAGGTAAAAGGCACAGTAAGCAGCAAAACTCAAAATAAATAGTGGGAGTTGACAACACTGAGTGAGAGAACCTTGCATGGGAAATAAAAGACAATTTTGAGCAGAGATGGTAGTTAGTCCCAGGTCAAGTTACCAAATTCATCGTCAGTCAGAGGTCGTGCATGGAAACTGGATGTCTTCCAAAAAGCGACACTCTGGTTCAGGATCAAGTTTTTGTATTCAAGAACATCTCTTAGAAGAGAGTAACACCCTCACAGCTCCAGTGGGTGATGCTGGCCTGAGCTGCCAGGTGAGTGGACAACGTCTGTGGTGCTGCAGAACCCATTTCACAGCCCAGCCTCTCCCCCCAGCCTGCCTCCCTCAGTCTCATCAAGGCTGGCTCAGGGGGCCCAGCCAAGAGCTGAAACCCTGTGCTGACTGTGGCCCTTCTCCAGGCAACCTGCCCAAGCCAGGCTCCGAGTCTCAGCCTCTGTCACACTCAGCCCCAGCCTGGTGCTCCTGGATACCATGGCAAGTTGTGCCAGTGACCCTGCGCCCGAGCATTGGCTGCCCAACACAGCCAGGAAGCAGAATAATCATATCTTTTTTTTTTTTCTTTTGTCTCTGCATCTGCTCCTTTAGCTACCATGCAAAACCCAGCCCAAAACACACACTCCGGCTTCCATTTTCTCCTTCAGGCAGTTTCCTTGATGCCCAAAATGCTGATTTGAACTGACCTTTCTCTCAACACCATCTTACCATCAGCTTGGCTCCATGTCCCTCCTTGGAAACAGACACAAAAATCCAAGGGCAAAGCAAAGCAGCCTTGGCATCCCTGATGTGTTCCTGGACCTTGATCTCCCAACCATCACATGAGAGAAACACAAAATGGATCAGTCTCTGACTTCCAGCTTTGATTGAAGACATGGAGAACAAAACACCAGGTAATATGTCACAGTGCCACAGTCCCTGCACGGAGACTCCCCACATCCCAAAGGGCAGAGTTGTGCTCTCTCCCCTCTTTCTGCACCAGTCAATATGGCTAATTTAAACAGCAAAGAAAGCAAGTGCCTGCAGCTCATGCTGCTTCCCTGACCCTTGTAAATCCAGTCTCTTGAGTGAATGGCTTGTTTGGAGAGAGCCCTCCGTTTGTTTGTCTGGGCTCTAGTGATAATAGCTCTAATTTATCTCTGAGCTGGGCAGGCATGTCTAATGTGTTTGAGTATTTAGAAGCATTACGGAGGTTTCATTTGGTCAATTGTTTCTTGAAATCCTTTCCCACACACAGAACAGCCATGCAAAGGTGGAACTGCTCCACTGTGGGCAACCACGGGAGCCGCAGCCTGTGCTGCCAGCCTGGGAAGGGCACTCACAATGGGGCAGCTGGATTCATGGAAGAGAAGGTACAGTACCCAAAGCCCTTAGTACTGAGTCTTGGAAATTAAAGACCAAGCAGATGACCTTTGAGAGGGACAATGACAAGACAGTCTGGAATGTGGCACCACATCTCCTCCTACTTAGACTTTCCAGCCCTGTTTGCTCTATCATCCTCCATACATGGACACTCCATACCAACCCAGACTGGACAGGCTTATCTTGGCATCTGTGTTGGGAAATACGAACAGTTAGCCAATACATTGTACCTAAGCTTAAATTAACGATTCCTGCACTAAGAAGTACATTCCAGCTATAACCCGACACCCACTGAAGACCCTTTAAGAGGGTCCCGGCAGAAAGGGTTAACTTGAGTCCGTGCAGGGGAACAGTGGAAGAGGTCACAGGTAGAGCATGGGATCCAACTACGGAGTCACGGCTCAAGACTCCATGGCTTAACACGCTACTGCACATCACCTGTGCTGTGCCAGCAGGCCTGTGCGTGCTCCGGCCCGTGACAAATGCAAGGTCACGTGCTTCGGCTTAAATCACTTTCGTGGAGGTTTCAGCAATTCTCTTCATGCCATTTCAGCTAATTTTAGCTGCGAGCCGAGAGGCCGTTACTGAGGTTCAGCTGACTGGTGGCAATTTATCAGGTCACCCTGTTGGGGTAGGGAGCCCGATCTGACTCGGCTCTGCGCTCTCTACTCTTCAAACACAGGAGCATTGAGAACCAGGCCTGTAACCCCAGAGCAATTTAACAGAGCATAAGCAAGCTTACATTGCTCCCCATGCCCGTCCTCCATGCCAGCCCGTGCACCAAGATGCAACTGGTGCCCGGGTGGAGCGTGTCGGGCATCGCACAGCTGGGAGGAAATGACGCTGCAGCTCCCCAGCTGCGATCATGGGGCTAATTTATAGAGGCTGAATGTAATTACTTACCCTGGCACACAGCCAGGACACCAAGGTTAACACCCTTGCTCTCCGAAGAGTGCCAGGGGAATGTTAGAGGGATGCTGCCAAAGTCATTTTATACGCCTTGCCTTCAGGTGTTGCGAACAGCAAGATGTAGCAAGGGCCAGTTGGGAGGAGAAGGGTCATCATGGAATTTTTTTTTAAAAGCAAAATAAAAGACAGGGATTTCTTTCTGTTTGGCTTTTTGGGTTCATTAACTTAAGCTTTACTGTGCTGCACTAGGGACTCAAGTACAGCAGAAAAGCAAGGACTTGCACATGCCTCCTTTGGTTGCTTTGGAAAGTTTTGAGCTTCTCTTGGCTTTGCTAGAGAAATCTTGTGAGGCCTTGAAATATATCGCTTCATCTCTGTCCCTGAGCTCCTCATCCCTGCAATGGCCTTGGCAGTGTCTGAGCTGTCAAATCTTGGAGAAGGGGCTGGTGCAGACACTGCGTCTGTGCCGTGCTGGCCAGAGCAATTGTTTGGCTCCACAGACTCCTATGGTGCTGGCAAAAGTTTCTCATGGCTCTGATTTTTTTTTTTTACATGGGTTTAAAGCCAACTGAAATAGCTCTTGTTAAAAATAAAAGCCACCAAATTAGCCTTCCTTCCCTCTTCCCCCACCACCTCCCATTTCCTGGAGTATTTTCAACAGGCAGCTGGTTGGGAGGTTTTTCCCCAGAGGTTTTGTCTGTTATTTATAAAGCTTTGATGAAAAAAATGCAAAAGAAAGAGAAAGAAAAAAAAATCAACTTCCAGGTGACCTCTTTCCTTCTACAGCAGCTTTGCTCCCTGCAGCAACGAGGCATCGTGGCAGCCACAGCTTCAGGGACCACATTCAGCTTCCTTTGGGGTCAGTGCAATCCTGCCCTCTGCCTTCCCAGAATGTTCTCTCCAACCCCCTCTGTCCTTGAGGGATATAGCAATGAGGGATAAAATTCCCTTCATTTAAGCTTTACTAGTTTAGCAAATAATTTCACAACCCCCCACCTCTCAGCAACACCATGTTGCAGGTGTTCCTGGAGCTTACTGGTTTGGAGGATTTATTGTGGAAACATAGAATGGTTTGGGTTGGAAGGGATCTTAAAGGTCATCTCGTTCCAGTCCCTCTTGCCATGGGCAGGGACACCTTCCACTAGACCAGGTTGCTCCCAACCCCATCCAACCTGGTCTTGAACACTTCCAGGGATGGGACATCCACAGCTTCTCTGGGCAACCTGTGCCAGGGCCTCAACCACCCTCACAGTGAGGAATTTCTTCCTAATATCCAATCTAACTCTCCCCTCTGTCAGTTTAAATCCATTCCCCCTCATCCTATCACTCCGTGTCCTTATCCAAAGTCCTTCTCCAGCTCTTTTGTAGCCCCTTTGGGCACTGGAAGGTGCTCTAAGGTCTCCCTGGAGCCTTCTCTTCTCCAATCTGAACAACCCCAACTTTCTCAGCCTGTGACAACCTCTCTGGCCTTCACCTTAGCTCATAAACCCACACAGGAAAGGGCAGGGCAGAACACCAGTCCCTTTACCCTCTGCAGGTCACCTTTCCAGCAGAAGGGTAAGGACAAGCATGGCAAGAAGAGCAGCCACATGGCAGCAACCCCCAGTGAAGGGCTGTGACATCTGCACCCTCCACTCAGCCTGACACAGAGCCAGGGACAATGCCCATCCCAGGAGCATCAACCCGTGCTCCCAACTCCTGTGGCTCCATGTATTTCTCTATACACACATGTGTATGAACTATGGCATGTGTATGATGCACATTGAGATAAATAATACTTTGAGAACAAACATTTCATTTTAAAAGTCGCTGTCTGACAACAAGTTAATTATCTATCATATCATCTCTCAAACCCAAACATTTTCAAAGCTAGGAAATAACTAATTAAGATCATCATAAATCTTGCTCTGTCTCACAAGCCCATTTTCCTAGGAAATAGGAAGAAATACATATTTCATCACAATGCAACATCCGTAACTCTGACCTATAAGATATTAATGACTAGTTTACATGGCTTCTCTGTCTAAACAGTTTCTTGCAAAGGTTACTATGAGGAGGCACAAGATAATTATTTGGTAACACTCTTCTGGCAACCTGTCTTCCAACAAATCGCTAGACAGTTAGGAGGAAAAAGAAAAGACAGCATAGGATCTTCTTTTCTAACACAAACCACATGACTTCCTTGGATCCATTTTGCTTCAAACAAGGACAAATCTTAGAAAGGAACGTAATTCACTGCTTCCAGTTAAAGCTTTGTTCCCTCTTCCTCCTCCAGGCAACTGCTCCTAATAGGCTCCTTGTAACCAGGTCTCTACCCACACCTGAGGCTTTCCTCAGATGCTTGTTTGGCCACAGCTTTGAAGAACAGCTCGTCATTTCTAGAAGACAACTTCAGATTAATTCTGGATAGATAAATCAAGCTCACTATAGAAGATACACAGAACTAGGCCAGAACTACAACACTGTTAATGCACTGAGCATGACTGAAGAGCTTAAGGACTTGAACATGGAGGAAATTTAATTTTTTATTTTTTTTTTTTAGAGTGTGAAATGCAGGTGGGACAACCATTCAAGTAAGACTTTGAGCCTGGAACCATGTTTTATGGGGAAAGTATGTTCACAGCATCAGGACTACAAAGGAAAAAAGATGAGGTGGGGGAGAGATCAGCAAAGGAAGACACATCTGGGAATCAAGGAATACAGGAACAAAATGAAATTTGGCAGGACTCAGGCAGAGTTAGACCTTGAAGGGGAGACAGAAACACAGCAAAAAGGGTTTTCATCATAAAAGGAGAGCAAGAGACAAAGTATGACTGCTCTGCACTCACAGTGGAGGTCTTTCTTTAGACATGACTCCAAGAATAAATCAATACTTGGTGCCTGGTGAGGGCAAAGGCAAGGGTAAAATGAGGGCAAAATGTAGGAATGGCAACAATCCTCACCCATGTGACGGGCCAGAGCAGACGTAGGCAGGTACTCCTCATAGTTCATCACTTGACAAGCCAGCATTCAAGTCACCCTCAGTGACTGCAGGGTAGGAGAGGTAGCACCTCCACTCAGCTCTGCAAAGCCAGTGGGTCAAGGGTCTGCAAGGCCTCAAAACAGGTTTAAGGGTGGGATTATTTGGGACTCAGAGCTCACCACATGGAAAATGAGCCAAAACTCAACATGGCTCTTGCAAATTTACATCTCAGTAGGCAAATCCCCAAACCAGCTTTCTAGATAAAATGAAAGGATCAGCTGGGGAAGACTTCAGCAAATGATGGCCCATGGTACACATCCCATTCGAGTGGGAGGATGGAGAGCATGGGAAGCAGAGAGGGCAGAGCAGGGTTAAGCAGAAAGACTGCAGAAGTGCCCTGCAAGACCATGTGTTTGCTTTGGGCATGAAGAGCTGCCTCCAACCAAGCAACTGCCAAACACCAATCCACTTCCCCATCAATGAGCCAGGGCCATGGCAGGAACATAAATCCCTGGCCTCAGGGCAGAGTGAGCTTTGATGCAGTCCAGGGTGGGAATTTAAACATAACACCACATACAGGGAGGCTCTTCCACTGGATGAGGCCTTGATTTTGTGAAGGGTCTGTGCAAATGAATTCAAACTAAAGTTAAAAAAGGCCCTTTTTTATACTGGAATTAAAATGTCTAGACAGAGTCTTCCTGGTGTAACTGGACCTACATATACTGATCATGATACACCTGATAAAACTTCCCAGGTAGACAGGGACTAAGAAATGCTTTGGCAGAAATTGCAGCAGGAGCCATTTCAAAAGTCTTTAATCTCGAGAATTACTTATGCTATGTAATGAAGTCTGCATTATGCTGTTCATTACATGGACCCTGAACACTAGAAAGCAAGAGGATTTTCTTTGGCATTACGACAGGAATCCACGGCATAGACAAGGCTGGCCCTCAGCGTGAGGTCATATCTCCCTCTAGCTGCTGGCCCCGGGGACTCCGCAGCCTTTGACCACCCAACTCCTGCACAAGCTCCCCTCTGACCTCTCCTGTGAGCTGGTGCTTCCAGTGCTGGAGGTCTTGGGGTCACTTCTTGCTGGCTGTAGTTCTCCTCCAAGGAGCACAAAATAGTTCATCTTTTGGAGAGGCCATACTCCAAAAGGAAGGGAGAAAGACCAGGAGTAAAATCCACAAGGTTGATGACTTCTTCAAAATAAGGCAGTGTAGACTAGTCAATGTGGCATGAAAAGGACCCTCTGCAGAGAAGACATCCTACACCATGATACTCATGGCTTGTCACAGAACCATAGAATCGTCTGGGTTGGAAGGAATCCTAATTATCATCTTCTTCCAATCCCCCTGCAACGGGCAGGCACACCTTCTACTAGACCAAGTGACTCAGAGCCCCATCCAACCTGGCCTTGAACACTTCTAGAGATGGGGCAGCCACAGCTTCTCTGGGCAACCTATGCCAGGGCCTCACCATCCTCACAGTCAAGAATTTCTTCCTAATATCAGATTTCACCCTGCTCTCTGTCAGTTTAAAGCCATTCCCCCTTGTCCTATCACTACTCATCAAAGTCCCTCTGCAGCTCTCTTGTAGGCCCCTTTCAGGTACTGAAACCTGGTAGTAGTGACTCCTCCTGGCAGGTGCCAACCAGGAATCCAAATGATCAACAACACTACACCAAAAAAACCCCAAAAACAAACAAACAAAAAAAACAAACAAAAAACCAAACCAAACAAAAAACCCATGAAAAACCAAAACCAAAAACAACCAACCAAACAAACAAAAAAAAAAAACACCCACAAAAAAACCCAAAAACAACAACACAAAAACCCCAAAGAAAAAACTTTCCTTTACTGCAGCTTACTTTCTTCAGACATATTTGGCCATATAAGTTCTCCAGAAGTGTGAACAGGCCTTGAGGAGCAAGAAACAGAGTAGGAAAAAGTCAACACTTCAATGACTAGAAAGGGTCCAGCTAAAACACTCAGACCTCATGAAGCTCTAAAAAAACGCTCTTCAGACACAGCAGGAACTTTATCAGCTCTACACAGCACAAACACAATTTCCAGGTCCAGTCACTTTTCTAAGCCAAACCCACAGGAGAACTAAAATGAGACTTTATCAGGCAGCTGAGTACACCCTGGGGCTCCTTATCATCTGGCCAGGCGGGTTACTGGTGCAGGAGCTGGCTGTCATGCTATTTCCAGCACTTCTTGTAGCAGAAACACTATGGGGCAAACAGGACTTCAAGCCAACTTCCAGCCGAGGGCTGGGGAACATCTCAAATCTCTGCTAAATTCACCTTTCTTCTCTCAGGACCTAAAAGCAAAGCATGTCCGTGTGGCAAGGAAATGGTCACAGCTCTGCTCTTCCCCTTAAGCAAATCCTAGCTCTCTAGGATCTGCAAGATCTGTAGAGATCCAAAATAGCCTTCTCACATCACCTGAAGGTCCCTTTACATTGCTTATGGACTACAGAGGGGCTCCAGGCTGGAGCCAACTATGGAGCACATCTGCAACAGACCCTGGCAAGACCAGTGTGTTGGAATAGCCACACGCACATACACAAACACACACACAGTGTCCACCTTGCAAAGTTTCCCCTGGATTTTTGTTACCATGTCATCTATTAATTACCTAATTACATCTCCTAATTATGGGATTCCTCCAGTATTTATACTCATTACATAAATGGCGGCAATTACACTAATTAGGTTAATGATACAGGATAACAGTCTACAAATTGCTTTAAAGGGACACTCTCAAGGCACATAGGCCAAGGATGCTCCCTGGCAGGTCAGCTGGTGGGTGGCATGCAGACATGCTTCCTCACCCTGTGGAGATGCTGCTGGTTCTTGCTGCTGCCTCCTTGCCTGGCCTCTACCTGAGCACTGGGGCTGCCACCGTGGGGCCAAACTCTGCCCTAACAGAGAGTGTTTGCAAACAGAGCTACCAGGGAGCTAATCATAAAGCAGTTTGGGTTGGAAGGGGTCTTAAGCCGCATTTCATTCCAATCCCCCTGCCATGGGCAGGGACACCTTTGACTAGACCAGGTTGCTCCAAGCCCCATCCAACCGGGCCTTGAACATCTCCAGTGATGAGGCACCCACAGCTTCTCTGGGCAACCTGTGCCAGGGCCTCACCACCCTCACAGTACAGAATTTCTTCCTGACATCCAATGCTGTAATACTTCCACTGAAAACTATGGTTCACTGTTTAAGCATGACCCTCTATAAACTTCTTCCTTATGGAGGAAGGGTTGCAAATCCCCCCTCCCGGGCTCTATGGAGACCTGGGAGGAGGAAGGCAGAGCACCCTCATCCTGCTACGTTTCTGTGCACCACTTCTGAATGCACCCCAAGTCCTTGAGTCCCGCTTAGCTGTACATGACCCCATTTCTTGCTTATAGGCATTTCCAAAATGGGAGGTTTTCAGGGAGGAAATCCAGCTCCTCTGCTCCAGAGAGATTCCCTGGAGCTCTGGTGGCACTCTACAAAGACAAGCATGTCCTCAGGGTGAAAGGCGAGCCACGGGAGGCTGGAAGGAATCTATTTTGCTAAGCGCCCTACTTACCCAGATTTGCTGGAGCCTGAGCAGTGCATGACAAGGTGCTTGCCTCTATATGTCACCCAAAAGGATCCTAAAGCAGCGCCAAGCTCCATTACTCTCCGGAGCGGCCTGGAGCACGGGGAGAAAACTTTCTCGCTTGGATTCAAATGCAGGCACTTCTCTGGTGGAACACGGGAGCCTTATGCAGCACTTTGGAGCGTGATGAATGGCCCTTTGTCCTGCAGCCACTACAGAAAGAGAATGTAATTACCCAAACTGGAATTCGGCCAGGACGCAATTTTACGCCGTATGAATTTTTCCCCCCTCCTTAAAGTGTTTGCAAATCCCCCTTTAAAGATAAAATCCCAGAATAAAATCCAGTGCTTGCTTCAAAATTGGCCCAATTCCATTATAAGTCAAGTGAACAACTCCATTTTGCACCTTTAAGGCCATGGAGCTCTCTATGTTGCGCAAGAGATTTCATTATTGGCAAGGTTGAGGAATGCTGATTTCTGCTACTGAACTGCTGTCTTAGCCCTAAACTATATCCCTGTGTCAGCTGCCCAAAGACATGTGTAACCAGGTCCATTTTCTGAAAGATATACAGCTGCATCCAGGTTTATAGCCTGTTCCAGCAGGACATGGCTGGCACTTCCAGTGGAGCAGGCTGACCAGTCTCCACTCTAACAGGCGGGGTCTATGGCTCCGGCGGGAGTCTTGCAGGAGCGTATATCGATTGTAAATAACGTCTCAATATCCTATAGTAGGTCATAAATCAAAAAGGGGTTGAAATATCTTTTCTCCGAGGGACTTTTTTTTTTAAAGGAGTCTATTTCTTGTTTAGTAGTTTTCTTTGTAGAGTTACTGCATCGACCTTTTACCCCAAGTGCCAGGTTTGAATCAAGGCTGGCGATCCCTGCTTGACCTTCCCCAGGGACATGCAGAAGTTCTGGAATGAGTCCTGGCCCCAGGCACCTGTGGGAGAATAGTCATATCTCCCACCTGGGCCAAAACTCTCTCCCAGGTGGTGCCCTTTGCCTTGCTGAGCAACTCAAGCCCCAAAGCAGCCATGTCTCCCCTGGTCACAGTTGATGGCTTGGGGATGAGTCTCTCACCATGGAGATGGGCATCTCCTAGTGGCTGTAGGACACTGAGATCCTCCCTGCTGTGTATGGAGCAACACCATCTTCAACTTCTATGCATCCTATTTGACTGATACTAACCGAGAAAAAACTCTCAAGCTTTGGGCCAATGAAGACATCAGCTTTTCTCCTCTTCCGCAGGCCATAAGAGATCCCACCAAATCCCTAACCATCATCACAAACCTCATCTTTCCTCTTTTTAGGAATAAAAACTAATCCCACATGTGCCTCCAAACCACATGTGCTGGCACAGCAATGCAGCAAAAGGAATAGACTCAGGGTTTTGTCCTGCTGGACATGCCACTGGCACAGCTGTCAGCCCAGGGCTTGTACCCATGTGTTGTTATCAACACAGGACATGGGACAGATGCAGCTTCCAACCCTCTGAGCACAGCCCTGCACTGTTCACCTCCTCAGTGATCATGACTTGTCGAGCCATTTGAAATGGCTCAGGCAGACACACCTTTTTTGTCATATTTCTGTAGGGTTCTGTCACAGGGGCTACCAGTTCCTCAAATTGCTGAAGCATTCTAGAAAAAAAAAAAGAAAAAGCCTCCTTTGGGCAGTTTTTTAGGGATCAGAGGGAAATGAATACCTGGCAGAAGAACGGAAAAAAACACAATAATTTGCTGCCTGGAAAGTTCTCTAAAATGATCCAAATGAAGTTTCCCTATTGCGTGATGCTACGTGGCACTCAGGGACACTTCTAGTCCCTCTCCCAGCATCTCGTGTGCCACCAGCATCCTGCAAGGAGAGGCGACAGGTCAGCCTGATGGTCACAGGCAGCAGGACACAGTCTTACCACTCCCTCTCCAGCACTGCCTTGATAGGACCTGGATAATATTGATTTCTCCAAGACCAAGAAATATTTGAGCTTGACTGGCAATAAAATCAAGCCTAGACAAAGGTGCGATGGGATCTCCTGGGACTGAAACTAGAGCTACAATCTTTAAAGAAGCCAAGAGGGAATAAAAGGGAAGGAAGGGTGGGAGGGGAAGAGCATTTACCTACACAAAAGCAAGAACATTGACAATAACCCAGCTCAGCTCCAGTTTGCATGGGAGACTTTGGAGAAGGGGGTGGGAGGTAAGATGGGAAATTACCAGGAGCTTAAGCAAATATATATGTAAAAATTAAAAAAATAAAATAAAACTGTATAAGCATTGACTAATAATTTCCGGGCTCTGTGCAGATGTCATTAATGACCCTTTTTATTCATGCAGGAGTTCCCAAAGAGGAGCATAATGTTCCATTAGTAATAATTGAGAAAGTCTCCTGTCGGGATTATGTCAAAACCTAGAGATGCTGCTGCTGCCAAAACATTTTGGTGACAAACGTGTGAAGCGTTTGACAGAAGGTGCCACAGCAGGTTGAGGCAATTTCAGGAGGGGAATCCTAGGAGGAGAAAAGAGGTGGGAGAGAGCAGCAGGGTGGGAGCTGAGCACCAACTCACTGGAAACATGGCTCATGGGATGAGCTCACATACTGCAACAGGATGGCCCTTCAAAGATGCTGAGGACTGCTCAGGATTTCAACTGACCCATCTCCTCCCCCACACTGCCCCCCAGGATTTTGTAACACATCTGCAATATATCATCTGCCATTGCTCAGTGCCCCTGGACCCTTTCATCCAGGGATGGCTGTGTCCTCACCCACTGGGGACAGGCAGGGGTGTTGCGACACCCTGAATGTTTATCACAGCCCATGGGCCAGTGAGGGCTGGGGACCACTGCAGCCACTGGCACAAAGGGCAAACCCAGGACAAAGCTGCTGTGAGCAGCTAACCCAGTGTTTTCCACTTGAAGAGGATGGAGAAAATTTTGTGTGACACAAAATGTTTCCTCCCTCACTTTGCCACCCACAACTAATCTGAGCAATCCCTTTTGAGCTATTAAACACCAGCAAAATTTAGACAAATAGGAAAGTAAACTTCTTCTATCAAATCTTTCCCATTTATAACTGGAATATCTCTTTTTTTTCACCCAGCAGATGCAGAGCCCTGTGTGACCACAGCTGGTGTCTGAGCACCAGCATTACACTGCTGCTGCACAGACACCACTAAGAAAAATAGGAAGAGTGAGAGGTTTTCCAGGCTTAACTCTTTCCTGAGAAAGGGTTAATTAATGCCTTGCAAGAGCCAAAATAACATGTACCCTCCTCTGTTCTTATTCTCCCTTGCCAAGCCCCTTCTGGGACTAGACCCCTCAGCATCACCTATCCTACATGCTGCTCTTCCAAACCAGAAACTGTCTTCACACAGCTCAGCTTCACAACATCCTCAGCCCTGAGAGACACAAGTTACAGGGCTTGGGCAGAGGGCCAAGCTCAGGAGAAGAGCATCAGATATGATGAGATATGAGAAGAGGTCCACAGACATCAGCAGGGACTGGGGATAAACCAGGCAGATGGGCAATGCAGGGAGAGCTGGAAAAACCATCCTGGCTCCCCATTCCCAGACAGGGAGGCTTTGTCCCCCTTGAGCACAGCCCCTTCCATGAGGAAGCTCAAGCACTATGTGCCACACATTCCCTCCTTGTGGCACAAAACCAGGCAGATCACGTTGCCCAATCAGCCCCTGCTGCCAGAGGGGTAGAAAAAGGGAATTAAATGCAAGCACTCTCTTGTCTACAGTGATGCAGCAGGGGAAGCCCAAACCAGAGCACCTCAAAGCCAGCGTTATACAGAGCCATTGACAGAAAAAGAGTTTGTTACCACTATATTATTTGCCCTTTTAGAGCAGAGAGATATTTGGAGCCAACACATTGGTTCAGGTAGCATGGAAAATAAAGCCATGAAATTTATATTTGGATCCAGAGCTGGAGTCTAGAAGCCATCTCAGTTTGCAGGAGCTGGTTCAGGCGCATTTTAGTCCCCAGACCACAGCAGAAGGGCCTCTCCTCCCCAGGGCAGGAGCAGAGCAGCTGGTACTCTTCAGCCCAGTTAACAGCCGAGGTCTGGCCACCACAGCCAAGGGCTGCTCCAGATTTGTTTTCTAGTGGTTTGTTCATTGAGAGGCTGCCAAAGTGTTAGCAAAGAGAAATGCACACCGGCCAGATCCTCCCCAGCCCAGCTCTGTCTTGCACCAGAGCAAATCTGCTGCAAGCAGGAGTGAAGACCCCGCTGAAGGAGAGCACGTGCTTGGCACTCTGCTCAAACCACCTCCTTTAAGTATGGAAACATCCCAAATGGCTCTAATTAAGGCAACCCTTATGGAGACAAGCCCATGGGCCCTGTCTGCCCACCCACAGAGTCCTGCCTGCAGGTCTGGTGTAGCAGGATGAGCTGTGTCATCTCCCCTGACACCTGTGGGAAACTGGTACTCCCAGCCCCACCACGGTGGCCGTACAGAGTCGGAGTCAGCAGTGCCATTGAAAAGAGCATGAAGGCTGATTGCTGTAATTGAGCCTACCAGGGGAATTTCGGTCTGTGGGAACACACAGTACATCCCAGCCTGCAGGAACGGGGGTGGAGAATATCCGAGCTGTTCCTTTCTAGGACTAATGATGATGGGTTTTTGCTAGGACTCAAGCTGGCATGGATGAGAGCTCCCGCAGAGCGCAGAGTCAGCCAAATTAAGCGCTGGTCGTCCCTTGGAGAAATCCAGTCTAGAAGAGTTAGTCACAGGATACTGCCAGCCTGGGTGCAGGCTATGCAAAGGAGGAACAGCAGGCAAGGAACCCTGTGTCCCCGTGGGATTCCTGCTGAGGGTTCAGCTAACCCTGACCTTACAGCCCTGCTATTTAAGTGGCAAGAGGCCAAGCAGCAATGGCAAGGTGACTTAGGATGTGGGCAAGATGATGCTCATGTATCTCTCCTCACTTGGAGCCACAGAGCAGGTCTTGTGTAGTATTTACAGTGGAAGAGGGAAAACACATCTCTGCACATCCAATGTGCACCTTTATTTGTGCAAGAACATATAGGTAGAGAACCTACACCACAGTCAATGCCTCTGTTTACCCTTTGGCCTCTTTTTGGGGTTATGCTGGGCTTATAAATTTAATTCTCTGTGTATGTGTGTAAGCTTACACCAACATATGGTCAGATATGTGCTAACCATTTCCTAACAATCCTGTAAAGGATTTAAATCCTGACAAAATGCAAGACTCAGGTCTCATCTCAGAAGTCTGCAGTCTAGAAGGTGAGTGTGGCAGCTGCACTTCTTTCCTGGCTAGCTTGGAAAATTACTGCTAAAAGATTTAATGTGACTCTGTAAATAAGCTTGTACTAAACTGACTCTTCATAGCCAAATCCAGAGAGAAGAAACACAAGGAACACATTGCTGGTACTTGTGGTTAATTGCTGCCTTTTCTTTTGGGTCTACTTGGTTTGAAATATTAAATGCAGAAAAAAACATCTATTTTTCCTCCATGGCCTGTCAGTAGCGGAAGTGAAATACGGGTTTTTTTCCTTCTTTTTCTTTTTTCTATAAACAAGGAGTATAAACTGTTTTATAGTAACTAGATAAAATTACACAGTATTTTACTCAGTGGGGAAAAATATGGATCTCTGTGTGGCGGTATTTCTCCTATCTTCCTCACTGGCTGTACACTAACATGACGACTCCACATAATTCAGCCTTGCAGAGTTGTCAGGGACATCTTAGAGCTCAAACACCCTCCAGTCTGTCCCATCTTTGCCACCTTCAGGGCTGTGTGCTGTCCCCAGAGCAGATGACACTTTTATAAGGGTTCCAGGGCTCCATGTCCCTCCCTGAACACCCTAAGAGCCCGGGGAAGATTTGGACTAGTAGTCACAGATTTAAATTTGTATTTCACATCCTGTAGTAGCTCACAGTCAGCCTTTACCCTACAGATGAGCTCTGGTCCAGCCACTGCTGTCATATCATCACTTGGAGAAGAGTAACAACAACAGATCTGGAAAACACACCAACTTTTGTCTTCAGAACCAGCAAACCCATAAACTGAAACTTTCTTTTCTCTAAAAGACCAATTCTTCTGCCCCCAGCACCAACTGTTTTGCTCCAGTTTGCTGAACCTCAGCTCTACACTGCAAAGTGCTCTGGCAGACCTCCTGGCCTTGACAAAATCCACATCTTCCATAGAAGCAGAGAATTTTTGATTTCACAGCCACAAGTGTTTCTTCCTTTAACCCTGAACTCATTCTAAGGACTTACCAATACTTCGAATCAAAATACCTCTACACTATTCTGATGGTGACTCTGGAATTTTGGTTTTTCATTACCATGCTGTGTAGAAGCATTTCCAAGACCTTTACAAAAGGTAAATTCAACTACTTCCATCACTACCCAGCAAACAGCTGCCCTAACAACATTCTCACTAGCACCTGAGGTGGAAAATTCAGTGTATTCAATATGAGTCTGTCAAATTTTGACTGAACAGCCAACAGCTGGTTTAGGTTAACCAAACTGAACATCTGGAGCCACCACAAATTTTTCCACAGCCACTCACAAACCATGAAGAAGACCCACTGATGTCCTCAGCTTTGGGCTTCATCCTGCCACCTCTGCTGCTTGGTGGGAGCTCTGGTGAAGGCAGAGATGCTGGTTCCCCACCACAGCTGTGGTGAAAAGAGTGAGCCCACTGTCAGTACCTTCAGGCACAGTCGTAAATCCAAAGTGCAGAAGAGGAAATCATAGAATAGTTGGGGTCAGAAGGATCATCTATTTCCAACTCCTCTGCCATAGGCAGGGACACCAAGGTCTGCAAATGGCTTTAGCTTTCCCTACCATCTCTTTTATGAGCAGAAATACAGAAGCACTTTCCCAATCAAATAAGCTGGATTTCCATCATAAGATGGAAATTTGCATTCAGAGCCGACCATATCCACCCCTTTGCACAGGCCCTTGCACCCACAGCAATACCATCTCTAGTGCTACCAGAGCATCCTACTGCTTCGGATGAAAACGAAAGATTTTTGCGATTATATTTTAACTATGTTCTATAAAAGAAAGAAAAAAAAAAAGAAAAGACAGATTTTAATCTAAACGTTTTACCGTCGGGAAGTCATGGCTGCTCTGCAGTGTTAGTGCCCACTCTGAGGGGCTGACCCTTGGGATTCTGGTGTAGGACGTGGTGTGGAGCTGGAGCAACGCTGCCGCAGCATCACCCGTAGAGGGAGCTTCCTCGGGGAGCCGGGCAGGACTGACATCTTTTCATCAAAAGTGTTGAGCTTTAAAAAAAAAAAATTAATTTTTCTTCCCAGACAATATAAAGTATTGATTTTAAAGTTCTTGTGGTTTTTGGTTTTTGTTTGGTTGGGGTTTTTTTCCTCCCTGCCATTCACAGCAAAACAGGCAGCTCCCGGTTAAACATATTGAAAATGGATGTTTTGTGAGGGCGGGGGGAGGGAAAGAAACGCAGAAAGAGATGCTTTGCCCACCACTGGGTGTTTGAAGCTGGTTTTTAGTTGGATTGAATCAAGCAAATGGTCACTTTTCCATTTCATTTTGTTATAATGAAGGGGGGAAGAGCACTAATATTTCAGCGAAAATAAGATTCTGCAGCCTGCCAGCGCTCAAGTGTTAAACGGCTTTTCAGACCTACTGGATACCACTCCGAGTTTGAAATGTGAAGCCCCACGGCTGTTTTTCTACACATTTTTTTAGTTTAATTTCCTTGCAAACAGGCTCCCACCCTCCAGTTACTTCTCCGTTATTTTCCCCCTTCCCTTTGGGCACAGCCACAGGATTCCCACAGCTCCGGAGCCGGTGGAGGAACGTCCTTTTAATTCACTCTGTGGACGGCCCAGTTAGCATCCCAGTAAATGATTACCTCGGGGAACACTCGGGTCTCAGGACTCGGCAGCCAGCTGGGAAGGCAGCCGGCACACGCCCCGCATCCCCGAGCGGCACGGGAGAGCCGGGAAGATGGAGAGCATTTTTCCCGGCGAGGCGATGACGCTCAGGTGGCCGGGCAGCACAATTAGGCAGGGAGAATTACAGATTATCCCTGGTTTATAGCTGCCCGATAGAAGGGAGGGGGAGAAGCACAATAAAAACACGATCAAATCGTTTGTTCTGCTGTTCAAACTTCTGGACAAGGCGAGAGATAAGCACAGCTCCACCCCCCAGCTGCATTTCATCTGTAGGGCTTTGAAATTAAATATTCTCACTGCAACAAAAGTAGCTGTGTCCTGGTGAAAACTGCTTCTCCAGGCTCTTCCACAACGTGGGGTTTGGGGCTCCCTGCACTGAGCACATTAAGAATGAAAAGCCTGAGAAGTGGCTGAGACCCCTGGCCCAGGTGCACCACAAGCAAGGGATGGTCTCACAGCAGGTCTTTCTCCCCTGCGAGGAGAGGCAAGAGCCTTGTTTACTTGGGCAGGGGGACTGGAAAACAGTAGAGGACCAGGCCAAGGCCGTGCAGGAGACTGGTGTCCCAGCAGGGACACAGCCCAGATGCCAACATGGCCCATCACCAAGCTGTTCTTCTGCCTCAGAAACCTGTCGGAACCTTCTCCTTCTGAAGATCTCTCTTTTCTGTTCTCTCCCTCCAAAATGCCTTTGCAATTAGTGGGAATGAGGCACAGGCAAATAAAAACACATCAGGCCCACACTGCAAGCAGAAACTGTGACCCTGTTGCATGCACACTGAAATACCAGGGAGGGCAGGTAGACTGGCCATTTACACACTGAACCTGAAAAAATCCTCCAATAAACATGGCGCAGATATCCTTGTTCACCTCAATGTACTTTGGCTTAAGAAGGGCTAGGCAAATTTTCTCTCCCTGATGTCAGTAGCCCAAAATTACACCTCCAAAGGTTTGCCAGCCTAAATATCACAACAAACAGCTGATTTAATGAAGTTATTTTCCAACCTGTTTTGATCTGAGGCAGTACCAGCTCACAGACACCACCATCAGCCCCTAGTCAGGGACATTTTGGCTTCATGAAACCTCTACAAGCTTCAGAGTATGGTGTAGGATTTATGAAGTGCTGTGTTTTAATAACTTGGCGACTTGGTACAGATCTCCTGGGCTCTTAATATTTCTTGATGCCGGCTGTCAATGCTTCTGCAATGGGACATTCACTCCTTTTCCCAGATCTGGATTTGGACCACAGTGTCTCCATTAATTCTGATGAACCTGCACTTGACAAGGTCACAGTGGGAAAGGGGAGAATTCCATCCATTAACCATGTACCATATTTGTTTGAGTAACCATCAGAGCTTTCCAGGCCCAAGCTTGTGCAGCTTAATATAAGGCACAACCTGCTGAACATTTCTTAATTTTCTGCAAATTTTTCACCTTTTTTCCCCAGTCCTTCCCAAAGGGGGATATTTAAGCCCACCTTCCTCATCCTTTTTGCCACCTGACCATGTCCATCCTCACTCGCTCTTCTCTCCATACAGCATCCTCTTTCTCTCTCAGCCAGCCTCCACCTCTATGTATGCCTATCATCTAATTCTGCTCTCCTAGGTTGAAGCAACACCTATTCCATCTGCACTTGTCAGACCAAACTACCCACTAGCTTATGTCTAAAAGCTGTAATTTCTGGCCTCTAGAATTTCTTTTCAGCCTCTAGAATTTCATCTAGATAATTCTGCTACACTTACAAGAGCACCCTACCAACCACATCTGGCAAAGCCAGGATGCTCAGCTTCCACTGTTTGCTTTCTCTCCTGAAACTTGCTACTCAGAATCACAGAATGGTTTGGATTGGAAGGGACCTTAAAGACCATCTAGTTCCACCCCCCTGCCATGGGCCAGGACATCTCTTTCTGGATCAGGTTGCTCACAGCTCTATTCAACCTGGACTTGAACACCCCCAGGGATGGAGCATCCACAGCTTCTCTGGGCAAAGGCAAGGAGTTCCTACTGGGCTGACACAATCTCCCTTGAAGCCACCTGTGTTACCTATTCTCACACCCTTGTTTTCTCCTAGGTTTTCATAAGTTTGACTGCATGTCTCAGTACTTTTCTGTGAGTTTCCTTGAAGTTAGACTAAAATCTTCATAATTATCCCTTTCCTACTTGTCTCACCTTTTAGAGATACGTGCACTTTTCCCTAGTACTTAATTAGGGCCACAGCTGACCTTCTTAGGAGAAAACAAATGTGATGCTGCTTCTTTGGCATCATCTGCTGAGTGCTTTCCCTGTCCCTGAGTACCAAACCAACACCTCTGTGGTCCTCCAGCAACTGCTGATGTACAGCTAGAGCAATCTCTCGTTACCTTTGATGTCCCCTGCTAATTGCATCTCACCATGTGCCTTGGCTTATCTGATCTTGTCTCTGCATGTGCACGCTGCACTTCTGTACTTGATCTTCATGGCCTGACCTACTTTTCATTTCCCCCAGGTTTCTTTCTCAGTTCTGAGCTTTTTTTCCTATTTCTCCTGCAACACTGTGGTCTGAACTGTGCCCACAAGAAGTCATTAACAGCTTTTTCCCCCTCTACCTGGGGGCCTTACCTGGGCAAGATCAGCTGGTGCTGGAGTCCACAAACCTGTACACAGACTCAGCACTCTCTTTCTTCCCTCCTGCCCCTCAGCACCAGTTCAATCATTTCCCAGCAACTCTAATAGGGCATCTTCCACATCCCTAGCCAGCTTTTACTGCAGGAATAACCATCAAAACCAGGTTCTTCCCTGTTGTCCCACCCTTGGTGATGAAGACAGTCACCCACACACCCCCAAGACTCTTCTTTCCCCAGGAAGAGATTCCCACATTAACCAAATTATGACGCCAACTGCTCACTAAAGTTTCCTTTACATGGTGTGCTGGAGACCCACCAGTGTTTTCCCTTTTAACCATCAGCTGGAGACCTCCAGCAACACTAATCCCCCTGTTTCCTGTCCCTCCATGCAAACACATGCACTATTGACATGGAAAACATACCTTCTCCCTGATGCCGGTCTGCCTTCCCTGCCCCAACCACATCCCTTTAGTGCAGCAATTCCAGAATACAACTTCTCCCACTAATTGAATCCTGTTGCTTTGTTGCACGCCCAAGCCCCCAGCTCCCCCCTACTCCTCACCCATTCATCTTCCATTCAGCTACTGGGCGCAACAGCCTCCTCTGCTCTTTCTTGGCCCTCCTTTGATCTCACTTTGAATAGAAGAGGTCAAGCTACACGACCACAATTTCTTTCTTCCGTCCTCAAAGCCCGTGACTCCGGCGGTGACGGCTGGCACGCCGAGCGCCTGCAGACGGTGCTTCCAGCAGCGGGTCAGGGCTCTTGCACCCCAGCAGGCTGCCAGGCTGCCTCTGTGGGGGAGCACCCATCCCTGACCATCTCCATCCTTAATAGGGCCCTGACACTCGGCACTTTTGCTCCGCCTCGGCAGCGCAATTCAAAGCCCGTTGAAGGCCAGAGAAAGGCTCCCATTAGCTTCAGCAGGCTTCCAATCGGGGTCATGAACCCCAAAGGATGGGATTTTTTACACTGAAGCTGCCAGATCAAGTCAGTAAATTGTCCTTAGCAGTCAGGTGCCTGCTGGGTCCTCCAATAACGCAGCTTTGGGCTGTACGTCCTGGTGCAGAAAGCAATGGACATGGGAGTTTTGCTCTGCTCTGGCTTTGCTTCACAAAAGAAATCCTTGCTAAGCCCACCAGCAGCCACAAGGGCGATGTCTCAGCCAAGAGGCAGGAAAGAGAGAAAGGAGAATTACCTTGGTTTAAATCCTCTCAGCTGCTCATACCAAAAAGATTTACCTTCCGAGACAGGATCCTGATAGCACTCAGAGCTGAATCCCCAGCCTGAAGTGTATGAGGTTTAATTACTGCAGCTTTGTTAAATCAGCTCAACTAAGCCCCTGTGTAATTGCTTTCTTCTGGGCCCAGCAGTGGTTTATTTGAGGACAGCTCAGGCTGATTTTCAGACAACTTGAAGCTTCTCCTGTGCTGTTTATAACCCCTCATTTCAATTGGTTTAAACACTCACCTCTTGAGGAAGCACCTTCAGAGAGTTCAGGCCTCAGCCTTTGCTTTCCTTTGTGCTGGAAAAAACCAAAATGCTTATTTTTTGCTTTAAATACATGAAGCTCAGTGGCACCCAGTGCTATCAGTGTGCCCCAGACAGCACGTGGTACCACTGGCATCAGGGAGGATGTGTAATGCATCCCAAAAAAGGGAAATGTCACCTGCCGATGTGGCCAGGAGAGAACCATGCACTGTGGAAGCCCACAGGAACCTCATCCCAAATCTCATTGTGCTTCCCACCGCCCTCACCTGGCTGGAGAGAAACCCAGGACACGTGGCACCCCAGTCATCTTCCGCTCCATCCCTGCATCCTGCATTCATGCTGGTTGCTACGGTTACGGGCAAATCAGTGCATTTTGCAGGGTGGGGAGGGGGTGGGGTACAGGACCTGGGATGCTGAGGGCTGTCAATGAAATGGCCTTTTTGGGAGGGAGGGCCATCAACGAGTCCTCGGCAGCCCCGCTCGGCTGTGGGCGCCTTGCAAATTTGCATGGAGCTGACAAGATGACAAGGTGCAAATATGCCAGGCTGCTCTGGAGTAATTTTTACGGCAGCTCTGCCTTGTGCACGTTTTTATTGCAAAGAGGGTAATCGGGCCTCTTCATTATTGAAAACATATTTACTACCCCTCGGCCGCTCTCTCCCATTTTTGTCAGCCCCTGCCTTCCCCCCTTAAGTACCCTGTCCTCCACGAGATATGATCTCATAAATTTACAGTGTACTTGCTGTCTGCAAAGTGGATGTTCAGTTTCATTTTTATTGGACTTTATGATACGGGCGGATTGCATTTTATTTGTTGCACTGCTACCATAAGGCCTGAAACCACTGGAAAATGCTGGCTCCAACAGGGAATTGACCTGAGAAAGGGCTGTGGGATGAGACTCTGCAGAGTCCTGAAGAGCTGCCAGTGTGGGATACACTGTCTGCAAGCAGGAAGGCTGCAGGAGAAGGTAGAATCATAGAATCACAGAATGGCTTGGGTTAGAAGGGACCTTTTAAAAGGTTGAAGTCCAACCCCCTTGCCATGGGCAGGGACACCTTCAACTAGATCGAGTAGTGCTTTGGAGGAAGGTTGCCTCCTCTGCTGGAATAGATGCTGCTCTATCCATCCTGGTCCTTCCAGCTGCTCTCAAGAGGAACTGGAATCAATTCAGGAGCGTATCTCTCCCTGGCAGCCAATGTGATTGACAAGGGATGCACAGCAGGAAAACATCAGCAGCTTCTCATGACTCATCACCCTTTCTGTGGTCAGTACCTTTCCCAAAAATGCCTTTCCCGAGGCTTGCTCAGGTTAGACAGACTTATCTAAACCCACCTGTCCAGCACTGCACTTGTAACATGACACTAATGTACCTTAACAAAACTGCCAGAAACCACAGGGAACAGTAGTGATGTGTGTGACACCAGGGAGGTTAGAATCTATGGAAACATCTCCTGCAGCCAGTGCAGTGCTCCGGAGTTACCCCACTGTAACTGTGAGCAGAGCATAACCTCATCCCCTTAACTCCAAACCCCTTGGACGGCTCTTACTTGCTGCCTGGCACTCAGATAAAAATCCCCTGCCACCAAGGGAGCGCTGCTCGGAGCCTGCCTGACAGGCAGGGGCAGAGTGAAGCCCCTGCTCCCACAGATATCAGCTCTGGAATGACCACTGAGCCAGCCCCTGCTGTCGGGGCTGCTGTAATCCATTGCTGTTCATTATTAATATGCTGTCTTACTGGTGTGCAAGGAATTTGTTGGCACACAGTGAGCCACGGGCCCTCTTGGCATTGAGTGGGTGGGCTGGCACCATATCTTGCCACAGAGCCACCACCTTCTCCAGGGAAAAGGGCTTTGCAGCCCTTTCAGCAGCTATGCAATGGCCTTAGGAGCTCAACATGCTTTGTATCCACCTCAGCACACTGGAAATAATCAACTTGTGTCATTTCAATCCAAAAAAAAGGGAAGAATGGGTTTTTTCCTTTCCAAGGTAACAGGGAGAAGCCAAGCAAAGCACCGCAAAGCAACATAAATGATTTAGCACCCAACAATTTTGCCAGGGAAATGCTAAAGACGGAGTCTAATCCTTTCATCTAACCCTGGTCCTTCTAAAAGCTTTAAGCTAGGAGTTGACTCAGCATGTCAGTGCCAAAAAGATCCATTGACCTCGAGTTCAGTGCTGAGAAATTGAGAAATGTTCTTTTTAATGTCTATTCAATAAATACAGCATCACCCTCTCCGTGGGCTAAGCAATCCACTTCAAATCCATTACAGCACGTTCTCACAGACTGACAAGTTGTCCTGAGACAATAGTGGCTGCCAGATGAGGTTAACCCTTGCTGAGGGGGTGTAAATCTTTGTAGCCACAAGCCTTTTGCTCTCAGAAGTCCTTGAGAAGAGGGGAGGGGGGTATTTGAATTGATGACGAGTGGCTGCTGCGTGAGCTCCTTGCCAGACCAAGGTGATCTGCGTCAGTAAGAAAATATGCCCAGTCAACACAGCAGCCAGGCTTTGGAATAACTTGATGGCAAGGAGGGGAATGCTACTGCCCTTTGCTCCCTGGTGGGTTTGTGATGCTCCCAGCTCCAGCTGGTCATCACAGCTCATTGGATTGGCAGCAGGACCGATGCTGCTGCACCACGGTTTTCTTGGAAGGCACCACACTGTGGTGTTACCATCACTTGTGCTGCTCTACCAACAACCAAAAGATACTCCTGGAGTTTATGGCACCTGGGGAAATTTGGAGCTGGCTTGGAGAGCTTTGGCACAGGGCACACTGAGTGTGAGCTCCATGCTCAGATCCCCTGAGGACACCTCCTGAGCTGTATGGCTTTGCTCTGGGCAGCACCAAGCTGGTTGGATTAAATAGGGAATGGCCTCAGGTTGTGCCAGGGAAGGTTTAGATTGGATATTAAGAAAAATTTCTTCACTGAGAGGGTACTCAAGCATTGGAACAGGCTCCATAGTGGTGGAATCATCATCCCTATAAGTATTCAAAGAGCATATAGATGTAGTGTTTAGGGACAGGGCTTAGTGGTGGCAGCATTAGGTTAATGGTTAGATTCAACAATCTGAGAGGTCTTTTCCAACTTAAGTGAGTCTATGATTCTATGAAATAACATGGTCAAGGACAATGACAGCACAACTCACAAAGCAACTGAGCCCATTAAGGTCCAACAACTCATGGCAGTGGGCTCCCAAAAAAATCACTCCTTAACAGAGTGGCTTCACCAGGGACAGCCCAGCACAGACTCCTGGCAGAGAACACTGTACCTGCAGGTTGGGCTTTCTGTCCAAGAGCACATCCATGCAAGGAGTGACAGCAGTATGACACCACTTTACCCACCACCACATGTCTATAACCCTATCCAAGGCTAGCAAAAGCAGGGACATACTCTTCACCTGCTCCTGGTTCCCAAGTGCTGCAGCTGGTGGGTGTGCCATGGCCAGCTGTGGATATTTCTGCATCGGTTGCCCTGGTTGTCTCTGGTTCATCCATGATTGGTGGAGTCTGACCCAGAGGCTGCCAAGCCTGTCCCATAGCCAGAGTCCCAGATCACTGTGCTAAGCAGACTTAAAGCAGCGCTGACCTCCCTCCATGGAGGGCAGAAAGTCCATCAGAGCTCAAAGACGAGGAGAGGGGAGTCCCTGCAGCCATCTAGACCTTCTTTCTGATGGGAAGTCCTGGACTCTGCAGCTTCCAGCAGTAAGTTGTTAATGAAAATTATCATCTTAGCAAAGATAATAATGCAATAATTCCAAAAGGTAAAGCTACAGGAGCACAGTCAATCTGCAAGAAATTGGAGCAGAGGCAGCAGGGGAGCCCTATGTCTTCAGGTTTATATTCAGTCACAGGTATTTTATGGTGCCCCCTACTTCCTGCCCCCTGGTTTCAAGCTGCTGAGCTTTGGCTCAGCAATGCACAACCATTCTGGAGTCTGTGGCAGTTTGGGGGGGACCATGGGGTGCTGCAGCAGCCACCCAGCCTTTGCAGGGTGGAGGAGGTCACAGAAGCAGGTGTTTGAGCCTCTCTGCTGACTCAAGGAAGCTGTCCTGTGTCGTGCTTATCTGGGTCACACAAATTCTCTTTTTGGTTTTGGAGGCTGCGAGTTTCTATTTTTTCTCTCTATGCCTGTGTTTGTATGTGACAACTGAAGGCAGCTTTGCTAAAATCTGTGGCATACAGAGGGCTTGGCCGTGGGGTTGTACTGGTAATTACTGTTTGCCTGTTAACTAGATCATGAACACTAGCAAACATTTATCTTTGATTAGACTGCAAAACTTATACAGCATTCCTTGTTCATAGAGTCTTTAAAGACAGAAAATTGTGTTAGAAATCAGCAAAAGGCTTTTGTTTATAGAAATAAAGCTTATCATAAACTGCATCCAAAGGTTAAAGTCTGCAAAGGCACAAAACAATCCTCAATTTTTTCTCCAATGTCCCTGAATTAAATTAAAAATCTCATGATTTCTTGGGGAAGAGTTGGCACACTGGTGGCTTTAGCATATGTGAGGCTGGTAACACAGCACACCAGTCCCCACTGAAAGACTTTTCAGCAGCTGGATGCTTAGACAACACTATTTTCAATTTCCATACTAGTAAATCCTGCTCAGCACTCTTCTCCAGCACTGCTTTGAAAGTATTGAAGGATATGGCTAAGGAAGTATGCCTACTTCTTCCACAGGCATAGCCTTAAGTAATTCCAAAGAGCCAGAACAAAATCCCTTATGTAGGAGGGCAGAGTACACAGTGCCTGAATGCTGCCCCAGCAGCGTCACTCTGGTCCACATCACCACCAGGATCTGTTCCAGAAAGAGCACACATGTCACATCCTCATTGCTATAGACTGGTTGGATGCTCTGTCCCTGACTTTTTTGGTCCCCAAGGCACTCAGTAGGAGTCCTGCCCCCAAAAAAGCACAGCCACCATGTAGGGACGATGCAGCTGCTTTGAGATAGATCCCAAATTTCTCCAAAAAGCGACTAAAGGTCCTCAGGACAAAACCCACAATCATTAGAGACACTGCTGGCTCAAAAACCAACACCGAGCAACGATATTTCAGTGCTTCCCTTCTCTTTCCTACCACACCAGCCAAATAGGCCATATGGTAGAGATGCTAACACAACAATTTCCCTCCTAATGTTTTAAACTCCCCATGTGCATAACAATACACCATATGTATAGCCAACAATGAGAGTCCCCTAGACTTCAGGAGAGCCTGGGCCTTGCCATGCCAGCACAGCCCTGCAGCGACCGGCACTGCGTGTGAGGAGCCACATGCAAGGGCTGCAACAGTCTGGAGCAAAGTCCCCTGCCTAGGATTCAGTGCTCCACATGTTCCCATGGTGGGTGTGGACTGATCTATATCATCTGCACAGGTTGGGAGACTTGCTTTGACCATATTCACAACCTTGCAGGGGAATGCAGGATGTGCTAATTAAGATGCTCCACCCATAGATGTGTTCAAGCAGCCTCACCAGGGAGGGGGATCTCCAGGAGAGGCTCCTTGAAAGGCAGGAAGCCTTCAGCTGACTCCTGGCTGAAGTTCACTGGGAGAGGCAGAGTGGAAAAATCAGGTCCTAGACATGGCCGATTAATTTGAAGACAGGTTGCAGCACCAGGTTGTCACCAATACTCCCTAATTGCCTCACCAGCACCAGCCATGGTTTTGGTGCCCCATGGCCCATTGGGCCACCTTCTGCTAAGGGGAGACAGGACATCTCTTCCATACAAGGACAGGAGACACCACCAAGATGGTGGAAGAGCTGGAAATGGACAATCTCCATAACGATTCTGAGAGGCAGAAAGGGACTAGGATGGCAGTGCCCCACGCATCCACTTCTGCTGCCACCCTGACCCACACACAGTAGCTGCCCGGCCACAGGGCTCCTTTTTTAGGAACCAGACTTTAGGAGATTCCTCCAAGGCATCTGCTGACACTGCTAATTATGGGCTGGGCTGGCAGTGCTTGGTGCACCGCAACGATTTCTTGATTGCTTTTTTGGGGAGGGACAGGAGCTTTCCCTTTCCCTTTGTCTGCCCAGTGAAGGATGTGCTCTCAGGCTGAAGTCCTGACAATCCAAGCTGTTGAAATGAATCCTCTTCAGTCTATTTACTTGATATTTACCAAAGTCTGCGATCAACAAGAAAACACATCTCAGCAGCTCACTTGGCAAGAGAACGAATTGAGGCAGCACTGCAGCTGTCATATTTATTTCAGTGGCAAAGCAGGTCAGGAAAATTGATAAAATTAATCATACAAACTAGCAAACACGGGAGTGAAGGAGAGGGAGAATGAAGGGGAGAGAATGAGAGTGAAGGAGTGTTTGCAGCACTAGGCTGCACCTGCTTTTATTTCTTTTAATGGATTTTTTTTTTTTATACAATGTCACAGATAAAATTGGTGCAAGGTACAGTATTTTATAAGTAGGTTTGGGGAGGGGTGTTGAGATTACTACAAGCAGATGCCTATTACACCAGGGCTGAGCCCTAGCTACGGGGTTTGCAAGGAAATAGGAATTCAAGGACAGAAGTGATTTTTCAGACAGTCCCTGTAGACCAGGTGGAAGGTCCTTGAAAGCAGTATCTAGAGGTGCTCTGACAAAGCTGAGGTTTGGCCCAGGGTTCCAGGTGGCTCCTCAAGGTGCTCCCAAGGTTGTTCTTGGGCCATGTCCCCACCACCTCTGCCAGCTGGGTGCAGTTATGCCCAGGGCTTGTGGCAGCTGCAAAAACATTTCCCTAGACACAACTTCTTTCTCCCTTGCAAGTGGGCAACTCTGGGGACATCTCCCTAAAGATATCCCTGCTGGTTTCTGGACCTCGATCACAGGAAGCATGGATGAGGCACAGCTCCAGCAAGCCCCCAGGGGCTCCCCAGGGAATGAGGTCTCCTTTTCTGTGGCCACTGTGCTGGGTTAATGCACCTTTACAGTGAGGATTAACCCTGAGTTTGCTCTCAGAGCAACTTATGGGTCCATTTGGAGAAAGAAACTTGCAGAAAAGACCTTTTTGCTACAGGCACCAGCCTCATCTCAAACAAGGGGTAGGCAAGCCAAAAAGAACAACTGACTCTGGGAAAACCTTTGAGGAAGGTTTCAAGCATTTTCATTCATGCATTGAGCCACCCCTTCCTCCCATTTTCTTTAAGAAAAAAAAGAAAGAGTTTTTAGACCAGGATTTAGATTTGAAAACTTGCCATTTCAGAATGAACAGTGCATGAGTGCATTTTTAGGAGGTTACCAAATGGCATTTTGTCATTTCTACTCTTTAGTTTTCTGTCAAAAATAGCATTCACAAAACTCAAACCAAATTAAAAAAATAACATTGGTCCCTCTGAAATGTTTCTGTCTCTTCCCCTTTCTCTTTTTTCCTCCTCTCTGTTCTCATTGTCCCTCTCACAGACTAAAGATTCATCGAAAAATGTCTCTGCTCTAATTCTGAGTCCTTTTTCTCTGGTTTTCCATCCTCCTCTCCCATACCTCTCCAGGCCCCCACTGTATGTCCCTGTTCCTACCGTGAATTACTGTTCTCATTGCTCCAAGCACATTAAAAGTGAAGCTAATTAACCAGCAGAACAATTTGCCTAACGACATGGTAGATTCTCCATCACTTGCAGCCTTCAAGTCAAGCCTGAATGTCTCTCTGACAGAGCTTTAGCAGGGTGGGAAAATTTGGGGGCAAGAGTCTCAGACCCACATGGGAGTGCAGGACACACCAAGTCACCTTAGAGACTTTGGGACACTAAACCAGGGAGTCTCACCTGCCCCTGGGGAGGGGCCATCCATCAGCTCCAACTTGCTCATCTGCTGCCTCACACCTCAGTGCTCACCAGGGTTGGGAGTGCTGAGGGTGACAATGGTGACAGTGGTTTTGCTGAGCTGTGGCTGATGAGGGGCAGTGGAAGGCACCTTGAGGAGGTGAACCCAGGGAGGAGGTGGCAAACCAGCAAGAGGCCACCATAAACACTGAGGCTACCATGGAAAGCACAAGAGTTAGTGAGCATTTTAGGACAGAAATCCCTCTATAAGATCTTGCTGACAAGTGCTATTAAATATTCATTCTATAGACTGTGGAGACATCATTAGACACATACGTTCAGGCTCTCCATACTCCCAGCTCTGGCATTTGTTTTGCACTGCACTGACGAGCTGAGGGGACCTCGGGGGTTGGTGCCAGCCCTTCTTAGCAGAGCTGGGATCCTTAGGGGCAAGCACGCCTTGTGAGGGAAAACCCAACCTGCTCAATGCTGCCCATAGGAGAGAGGCAAGAGTAGGTGGGTTTGGGAGGTGCTGGTGTTTAATGGGTGTTATCTTCCCTGTTGAAGAGCAGCAGGAGAGGCTGGAGGGACAGCCATGCTGTAGGAAGTCGTGCTTCCCAGGATTCACAGTCCCACCACTGACATCCCCCATGGATGTGAGGGTGTAGGAAGGACTGCCCTGCCTCCACACCCTGGCACAGGCAGCACTCCCTACCCCACAAACCCTGACCAAGGCCTCTCTAGCTGGTCACTTTGACCAGGGACCAAGGAGGGATCCTACAGATACCCTGGGAGATGCCACAGCCCTGCCATCAGCCTCCTCAGCAGCCTCACCAGATCCATGCCACTGCCACCTCTCCTGCACCACGGGAAAACCCAGGTGCTCACCCTGTCCAAAGCCAGCTCTGCCCATGGGAGATGGAGTTTGCACACATGCATACCTATGTGTATATCCATATGTATTTTTGTATACATTTTTGATGATGGTACCATTTTTTTTGTTTTAAACAATCCGTCCACAAATGTCACCGAAAATCCCGGTCTCCTTTTATTAAACCTGAAAAATGCGTATAAATGTAAATAACAAATGACTGATACAGGGAGAGGAACCAGAGCGTCTGCTGGCGTCACCCTCCCTCCCTCTCTCCCTCCCTCACGCTCTTTCCTCCTCGTGTAATTTGCATTAATAAAGAGGCTGTTCCTTGTCGGAATGTGTTTCATCCGGTTTAAAATCCCAGGGCGATCCACCAGGAACAGCTCTGGGAGAATCCGACTGTCAGAGCCGACAAGACAAATGAATCCCGGTGTCAGGAGCGTGTGGTTCAACGATGACAGATTGAGAAGAACTGTCCCCCTCTCGACAGGCGGGCTTCATTTTCAAATTAATAAATCTGAATAAAATATTTTCCCTTTCATTACGAGCCGAGCCCGGATGACAGTTCCTGTGACAGGAGGGAGTCGCAGTGTTGATGAGGAGACTTTGCATGAATTCCACCTGGGCTTCTTCGGCTTTATTTTTACCTGCAATTTCATCCCTGTTTACTTCTCTTCCCGTCCCTCCTCCCCTTGCCCTCTCTCTCAAGCTCCCCCTCCCTACCTCCTTCCTCCTTTTCCTTCACCTGCTCTCAGCCCCTTCTCTCCCCTTTCTTCTCCGCTCCTCCCTTCCTCACTGTCCCCCAGTGATTTGGAAGGCAAGCCCTGGACGTCACTCCTACAACACACGCACCAGCTGTCTCGCACCTCCAACGTGTACATGTATGAGATGCACCAGGGTCTCACGTTCTCGCTGTGTGAGCGCTGTTTTATTTCCACACGTGCCCACTCAAAACCCACAGCCCACACACCTTAAGAGAATCTCCCTGGGAGGTTGATCCCCTTTATGCAGGCATGGGGCTTGGCTTAGGGACCAGCCACCGATGGCTGCTGCAGGGGGGCTGGTCCCAGGGCACAGGCAGCTGGGTCACCAAGAGCTGTGCACATCCAGCAGAGTGGTCAGCCCCAGCTAAAGCTGTCACCATTGCACAGACAGTCCCACCACCCTACTCGTCCGGAAGATGTTTGTAAGAGTGGGTTCATTATAGAACCATAGAATGTTAAGGAGTTGGAATGGACCGAAAAAATCATCTAGTACCAACCCCCCTGCCATGGACAGGGACACCCACTAGATCAAGTTGCTCAAGGCCTTATCCAACCTGGCTTTGAACACTGCCAGGGCTGGAGCATCCACAACCTCCCTGGGGAACCTGTTCCTGTGTCTAACCACCCTCACGGTAAAAAATTTCTTCCTAACATCTAACCTAAACTTTCCCTCCTTGAGTTTGTATCCATTACTCCTTGTCCCATCACTACAATTACTGAGGAAGAGTCCCCCTCTGGCTCCTGTAGGCCCCTTTCAGATACTGGAAGGTTGCTACGAGTTCTCCATGCAACCTTTTACTGACCTAGCTACCTAAGTCCCCAAATCATCTTTCTTTGAGACAGCATCATGGCAGCCTTGGTTGCACACTTCATTTGTACAACAGCATGACCCAAATTGGGATCCAGCTTTGCCCCAGTGCAGAAGTACATTTTCCCCCTGACACCAGAAGCCATCCCCAGGGATGTGCAATCTGCACAGTGAGGTCTCTCTGATCTGTCCCTTGGTAGCAGTGTCCCTTTTTTCTGCGACTGTCACAATACCCAAACCAGTCCTTGTTCCAGAACATGCCTCTGGATGCTGAGGGCAGGTGAACAGCAAACAGTCATGCTGCAACCAAGCACTCCTGACACTCAAGCCTAAACCTAAACAAAAGATCCCACTGTGACCTATAAACATGGCCAGAGAGCCCATAAACATCTTTACTGCCACATAACCTTGAAGGTGGTGAATGTGGCCCACTTCCAAAGGATGCCACAGAGATTATTCAATGATACTCCACATGCAACACCAGCACAGCAAATGCTAGGCTAGGATGAAGCTGGAGAGCCTCTTCCCATCCAAGAAGGACGTTCTGGGTTAGACAAACCTTCCAGTCCTCCCACACAAAAGTTGATGTTTAGTTTTGGATGGTCTTTTGGATCACCCCAATCAAGATGTGGCAGCCATCGAAGATCACACAAAGCCAAAATGTGAAGCTGGTGGTAGCATGGAGAGAGCAGACACAGGAGAGACTACAGTGGGAAACAGTGTCTGAGCTGGCTTGGGAATTGCAGAAACTCCAGGGTGCATTATGGAGAAAGCCATCACAAACGGAGGCGCCGTCTGATTCTTTGCAAGCCCAATATCCCCCTCCGAAGAAATTAGAAACATTCCAGCAGCTATAGCTGTGCCTGACAGTAAATTTGATTAACTTGCCCATGGAGTTAATGATATAGAGGGCCGTGTGGATTTTGTTGTAAAGAACACAGAAAAGACAGATGAGAAAATGAGAAAACAAGAAAGTAAATTTAAGCAGCTGGAAGCTTTAACAACTAGCATGATAAATCCAATAAAGAACTGCTCGATAAAACTCAACCACTGGAAAACCAAACATGGGTTGGGGAGGGAGTGGTTGTTCTTCGGATTCACAACCAAAGTGGGAGCATGATTCACTCATGGTGGGAAAACGCTCCCAGGCCATCAGCCACTCAGTCCCAGAGCACATGGCAGGGATGTTCTTGCTACAGTCATCTTACACCAAGCAAGGCAAAGCCAGGGGCTTGCTGCCCATGCTCACTCCCCATCCCTTTTCCACTCTTGTTCCCATTTCCTTCGCAGTTCTCTCAGGACCAGGATGAATCTGCTGAGGCTGATGGGAGCCTGAGGGGATTCACACCTACCAAGCCAAACCACACTAACTCCAGAATGCAGCACAGCATCACAGACATGCTTGCCAACCAAATGCAGACCAGGTACTGCCAAAAAGCCTGAAGTAAAACCCAACATTTGGACATCCATATTCTTAAATTCTATCCTCTTTAAAATTTAATTCTGCTGAACCCTGCTGGAAGTCACAGCCAATAGGAAAACTGCTAAGAATATGACTGATGAGGGCTCATCTCTTCCTAGATCAGTAGCAAGAGCTGTGAAGCAGCACCCCATAGCACCCTATTATCCTATACAGAGGCAGACTTGGAGCATCACAGAAGACCCTGCAGATCCTTGCTGTCTCCACACAGAAGCAACTTAGGCATCCCCACACCAAACTCATTGGTGTTCCCCATCCAGTTAGCTGTGCCACGTAATTCCAGAGGTGAGCCGCCACTACCAGCCTGGTCCACTCTGCATGGATCCAAGAACCAGGAGAGCAGGGAAATAGGATCAGGGCTACCCACTCAGTACCAGATGCAGCTGGCAACAATCCAGCTGCTGTTTGCACTGGTACAGCTTCCCCTGGGCTTGACATTTTGGGAGGGGGTGTTAGCTGGGCACAGCCTGGCTATGCAGAGCTGGACTTCAGCCCAAAACAATCAGCTCTGCCAGGACTAGCCCAGCAGCATTTAGGCTAGGTCCATGCCAGACCATTCAAGTATCATGGCCTGGCATTTCCCACCGTCCATATCCTCTACACCTTCATTTTTCCAGCCATGCATGGCCCTGAGAAGCAGAGAACCTCCCCGTTTCCAACCAGTGCATTCAAGTTGGCCTGTTGACCCAGGTCTGAATTTGGTACTTGGACTTTGCAGATCAATGTCTACATTGGTCATCACCTACACCCAACTTCGATGGGTCACAGGCAATCAGAAGATATTTGCTACAAGCATCAATGGAGAACAACAGCTCCAGATGTTCTCCAAGTATTCCCTAATGGGGCAAAGATACAGATGAAACACAGCTCCCCAGAGTCTTAGTTTGCTGCCATAGCCCTAATTACCAAGAATATCCCCTAGCTCTCATTTCAAATTTGGAATTGGACTCCCAGAATGGGAAAGGCATCATCATGAACTGGAGACCTGCTGTAGCCATAGGCTTTCAGGGCTCTCAAACCATATTTGGTGACCAAGGAAAGCAAAGCATCCCTTCAGAGACATCTCCTGCATCTCCTACCACTTTCCTGTAGCTCAGCTGCCTGCAAGACCAAGTGGCTGCAAATGTGCAGACTGCTCTGAATTGAGCTGTAAAGAATGAAGGTGAAGTTTTAAGCTGCTAGATTCATGGCTGGGATTTTTATACACACATAAAATATGAATCTCAGTTGTATACAAAGCTGAGCCCATCGTGCCAAAAGGATCCCAGTCAAGCAGGCCTGTAAAATGAAATCCTCTCGGACTAATTTAAGGAGACCCGAGCAATATAAATTCTGGCCTGCTCAAATGCAGGAAATAAAAAAAAAAAATCTGACTTGAATACAGGCTCTGCTCTCAATGTGCTTGGCAGCACCAGCGTGTGAACAATGGGAACAAAAAAACAGAGCGAGAAATTAGCTCTGGGATTGCAAAAAACATTATTCCAACTTCCCATTTATATAAGTTTGGTGGACCTAACAAAACTCTCTTTGGCAAAAATTTAATGCAGAGATAAACTTTCCAATAAATACAGGGCATTCGTATTTGTTGACTCCTGGTGACTTCTCTGACCTGCACAGTCACTTCCACTGAACTCTTATGTATGGAGAAAACACTCAAAGATGTTTGTTATAAAGGAAAATATTAACTTATATGCCAGCAAATGAATCTTTACTTGCACACCTTTATCTCCTCAGAGGTCCTCTGGTTTTTGTGGAGTCAGTCTCCTTTGACAACCCACTTCCCTGGAGGCTGGGAAGGACTTTCTTGCCTTGTTTCTGATGATGAGTGTGGCCAAAGGGAGGTCACAGGGCTGGAGCAGCTTGCTCTGAGCCATGGCGACCATGGGTCAAGTGCATCACACAGTTTATGGCTCTTATGAGGATTACATAGGGCAGGAGGTAGGATGGGAGCAGCATCCACGTTCCCTTTTCCTTCCTCATGCAGGGCACTGGGGTGAGAAAAGCTGAACTGATCTTGCTCAAGGTCAGAGAAGGTGGCTGAGGTCTGAGAAATGCACCCCAATCTCCCTGCAGTGGCCAGAGATAACATCATCCTTCCCAGCAAAATAAGGAGATAGCTAAAACCCCATCTAATTACGGGATTAGAAATGCTTTAGCTGAAAACTGTCTCTTTTCTGCAGAGAATTCTGTGGCTGGTTTTTGGAGGGCAGGGAGGAGAAGCACCACTCAGACTTGCCTTGGATTATCTGCCATCTCTCAGGGACCAGAGCACACTCATTTGGGTACGTGCCACAAGGCATGGCAGCTCCCTCACAAGCAAAGTAGCCTGGGGACAGCTTGAGTGAGATGGTATAGCTGTGCTGCAATTTACTGATGGCCCCTCAGCTTCTCCAGAGTTCACATGTCCCATAGTCTCCTCACTTCAGCATCATCACCACCTCTCCTGCTACAGGAGTCCTTATCTCCTTCCCATGCTTGGTATCCTCCTCCCTGTGCCAATCCCACCTCTCCATTCCATGGAGGTCTGAAGCAACCAGGAACATTGGGGAGCCTTTCAGTAGCTGATCAAAGGCACAAGACATCCAGCAAGGCTGTACAATACTGCAGGGGACACCCTCCTGTGACAGGAAGATACGTTAGCAAGTTTTCTGGGGTTATTTTTCCAAGTTTTCTCTATTAAAAATAAAATAAAATAAACGAGGAAAAAAAACCTAAACAAAACAAACAAAAAAAAAAACCCAAAGCCAAGCATTAGCCAGGAAAAACCTCCCTCTAGAATGCATCAGCTCCAGCTCCAAAGCTGAAGGCGACTTCCAGTCCAGCCCATCTTTGCTCCTCGGGGCCTTGGAGAAAGATCTCCTCTTGGGCAGCCAAGTAGCAATTGGGTCACAGTGCAGGATTATCTGCTAGTAACAAGCCGCAAATGTGCTCTGGGACCAGTGATTCATTAATGCAGTTCATGGTGACATATGAACCAGAACCCGAGGGAGCCTTTATTTCTGCCCTCTCTATCCATTCAGCTGAAAGACAGGGAAAAAGGTTCCAGCCCCACACTGATTTCTAACGCTGATCAAATTAGCACTACCCTACAACCAAGGCAACTCATCAAGGGCATCGGGGAGAAGGTGTGGTTTGAAACACAGCAAAAACCCCTGGTCTCTGAGTAATGGTACAAGACAAATCTTTGCTGTTAATAACAAGTAGGAGGAGAGAGGGCTGGGGAGGCAGCGAGGGAGACTTTGCAAGGAGACAGTGGTAGACCCTCATGGCCACCCCTCCATCCTTGCACAGGTCTTTTCCATTCTCCCCTAAGCCCCTCTCCACAGCCCCCAGGGTTGCCAGTGGTCCTTGGAGCAGGGAGGTTTACCACAGGCACTGCCCATCACGCAGATGAAAGGAGCAGCATGGATATCCAGGGAAAACAGGGCCTATGTACACAATTGGAGTATTCCCCAACTCAACATTCCTGTAGGAGGCTTTAAATATTTTATTTCCTGACTTTAATGCAACTTCATTCTTAACTATAATGCTTCATTGATATTTTTATCTTATTTTTTTCCCTTCACACTGCCTATATCTCCAGATTATCAGAGTGCTGCACGGGGGTGGGCTCACAGCTGGAGAGATCCAGTGTCACCTCACCCAAATCCATGGGGACTGTCAACCCGGACAGTGGTCCAGAATCATCCCAGAGTTTTGGCACTACAGGGGCTCCTCCCACCCCAGTGCCAGGCTTGTGTGGCCACTGTGCTGCCCTTTTCAATGTGGGACCTGCAGAGTCTAAGAGCTGCCAGCACCTTTTCATCCTCTCCTGGCCTGGCAGAGGCTGCTCTCCCATTACATGGTGTCACCCTGAATTAGGCTGCAGAGAGAGATGGGCACCCACCATGTAGGCGCCATCCTGAGCCTCACAAATGACCACAAGCCTGAGGTGGAGGATGGCAGCAGGTCCACAGGGCTGAACCACACTGCTCCTCCACCCTGACTGACCATGGAGGTTTGCACACCCTATCAATACAATGGAAAGGTTAATGGGATCATCTCTTTCCGACTCGATCACAGTAAATGTGGGATTTATAGCAATGTTGAAATACTGACCTCTATCTGTTTTATGCTGATCATTAACTAAGATTATCTCACACCAGAGATTTGCCATACCAAAGAGCACTGACATCACTAACTGCTATTAAGTGTATTATACTTAAACTCCATAAAGGGGAGCAAAAAAACCATTGTCAGCAGCATAGGGAAAACGCACATGACCAGGCACGCTCAGATTATATATTTAAAATAAATAAAAAAGGAGTTGCCCGCAGCTGTCTATGTGCGCCTGGCATTTTGTTATTGCAATATTGAGAAAAATCCTTGAAAACATTTTCAGACTCAGAAACCCTCCGTGAACAGACACCCAGATGAACACCCTCTAGCTAAAAGACCACAGCAGGGATGGTTCACACTGTGTGAGGTCCCTAGAGCCTCATTGCAACTGAGGTGCTATTGCATGGGGCATATGAAACAGTGGGTGAAGGCTCCCTGTGTCCCCAGATGGCTGGGCTGTCCCTCCACAGCCCATCACCCAGCCCGGCTCTGCTCACCGCCCTCCTCGGCTCTCCCAGTTGCATGGCTGTTTCTGGGCAGTGGCATATTTGTTGACTTGCTCTTTTGGTGACATCTTCTTTTAATAAGGAAATCTGTCTCTTAGCAGCTTCTTGCCTAAGGCTGTGCTTAGTTAAAGTGTAAAATGTCAAACTTTAGCAAGGATGACAATAACCCTGCTGGGCGAAGAGGAGCCAACCACTATATTATTAGCTACTTGAGGGAGAGGGGAGGAATATTGACCTGTTCCATGGAGGAAAAACACTAAAATCCCCCAGTCTACCCACCCACCCCCTCTCCACATGGAGACCAGCCTCAAATCCACTTCCACGTAATCTTTCCAGCAGCCAAAGCTCATAACTAAGCTGAACAGCAAACAGCATGCCCTTCCTATTTGATCAAATACATGTACATATGCAACAATAATAAGTCAAAGTGCCCTGGATACGCCCTTTCATCTTCCAAAATTCCCCAAAGGCAGACTAGGACGCAGATACAATGCTGGGATAACACATGATGGAGAAGTCACTGAAAAGCCTAAGGCAGAGAGTTGAGCAAAGCCCACTGGTCCCCCCAACAGCCGGTGGCTTGGGCAGAGGAAGGAAAAGCCAGTGGGCACAGTCAGCGGCAATAACCAAGGGCAGCTACATGGGGTGGGAGGGCTGCCAAGGGCTTGTGGAGCACAGGAAGCTTTATCAGGCTTATGGGTCTTTAGGCAACACTTCTGTGCTGCTGAAAGACTCCTCTGCACTGCATTTACCTGTACACACACTCTGTAAAATATGTAGGTGCAACCTTTTCCTCTAGAGCGCACACGATTGGTTCTAATGTAATTTTCTGACTAGTTCTTCCCTGAGCTGCAGCAGAGCAGGGCCATAAATTCTCATCCTCAAATTTAGGAAGGGAGTTCTTTTATAAAGATCTGAAACTGGAAAATATTCACCATTAGACCCTACTCTTCCTCCAGTGGGCTGTACTGAGACAGTAATGATCAGCATTGAGAAACCTCCCAGCTTTTGGATCAAAACCTGGATCACAGCTATGTAAGACCAGATCTGCTACTGGCTCTGTGCAGGAAGGCAGCCTCCAGATACAGAGATATTAGAAATAAAGGGGTAGAGTTTTCACTACTCCAGCATGTCCCAGCTCCTGCACCCTGTACTGCAAGCACAGTACCTCTTCCAATGGATGTTCTACCCAAGAACCAAGCCAGGCCAGAAACACCACTCTGACCAGCCACAGGATCTTCCTTGTTCCTTTAAATTTTCAATCCCTGATCCAGAACAGGGCCACTGCTGAGGTGCCCCTTCACCCCTCAGATTCATAGGAAGGTCCCATAAGTGCCAGGGCTGGCAGGGAGCCCTGTCACAGCCCTGTCCTTTTACTTGTTATCACAGAATCCTAGAAAGGTTTTGGTTGGAAGGGACTTGAAAGGTTATCTAGGTGCAACCCCCTGCTATGGTCAGGGACACCTTCCACTAGACCAGGTTGCTCCAAGCCCCATCCAACCTGGCCAAGGATGGAACATCCACAGCCTCTTTGGACAAACTGTTCCAATGCCTCACCACGCTCACAGTAAAGAGTTTTATCCATATATCTAACCTAAATTTCTCCCCTCTCCATATGAATCCCTTACTCCTTGTCCTATATGGTATTGTATTCTTTTGTAAAACATTATTTTAGAGAAACAAAAAAAACCCTACAGTGCACCACAGCATCATTACCTCCGCAGGCAAATATTGCACCATACAGTTGTATTTCTGGCTTGCATTGAAGAGTGACCACAAGCCAGCAGGATTATGAGATTCCTATCCAAGGTATTTGCCACAAATTCAGGTCCCCCTGCTTCAACTGGCAGCAGAGCTACAGGGCCCTCTGGAGCCGATGGCACAGGCTGGATGAGACAAGGCTTTTCCAGAAAGCCCTGTTCTTTCAAGACATCTCATCAGTCTCCAGGAGAGGAAGCAATCTATTCCCTCCTCCTCTCCAGCTCAGGACAGAGGCAACCCAGGGGACTGCCTACGTGGTTTTTTGGCAGAGACACCATCTGTGGCTCTCACCTCCTCTTCCCAAAAGTGAAACTCCCAACCCATCTCCCTATGCATTGCATAACAGTCCCAAACGAGTAAAGAAATATATGTATGCGTGTGTGGTGCACACACGGGTGTGTTGTGTTTTCCCAGCTAACACATGTCAGGATCTGTTTAAGCCTTGCTTTATGCTCAAATGTCACCCTGCCAGAATTCATTACATCCCATTTATTAATTAATTAAAATATATTTATACAGAACAGGCTTTATGAGACAGAGATAAAAATAACGTTTTGAGAGCTGTCCCCTGGACGGAGCGGGTGCTCTCTGATGGCAGCAGCAAGGACAGTAGCCACAGCCTTCCCTGTCAAGTGCTGACTCGCAGGGAATTGATGATATGGAAATTCAGTAATTAAGGCCGGGGAAAAAAAAAATCAGAGGCAGACTCTGGAGTTGGTGCCGGCCATGTGGCAGCTCCACAGCCCCATCCTCTCCTTGCTGTTGGGTGGTGGGGTTATGGTATCTTCACCTCACAGAGAGGACCCTGGTGGGCAGAGAAAATAGGCAGGCAGAGGCTTGTTCTGGCACCTGTGCCACCCACACCCCAGGGCCGGGCAAAGGTGAGGGGATGCACAAACTTCAGCATGCCCTCCTCCATGCCCACACTGGAGCCTGCAGCTCCACTCCCTGCTGATGGCAGCAGGGCCCCAGGGCTGGAGGAGAGCATTGGCAGCTAGAGGAGGTGACAGGCTGGCCAGGGAGCTGGGGACACCAGCACAGTCAGTGTGGCAGCGAGGGGCCGTGGCTCACTTGGCTGTGCTTTGTATGGAGGAAAAGTTGGTCTTCCCTAGCTGGCACAGTCTGGCTGGGATTGGCAAATGCAAAATTACTCCTTTGCTCTCCCACCTGCCCAGAAGATGCCACAATCTCCTTGGGTTTCAGATGCAATGATGCCAGAATGGACTGTGCTAGGAAAAGAGCACAGAGAAGAGAAGACTGGGAAAAGAGAGAAGAGGGAGGAAAAGGGAGCACAAGGTTGGGGAGGTGATGGCCGGAGGGGACCAAGCCCTTTTCCCAGGGCCAGCAAGCCATGGCTCGGTGAGCCTGCCCTCACTGCCACAGCAGCAGCCACTTCGCCGCACGCGCGCTGCCTCCATTATCCTTTTGACAGAACAACAGTGACATTTCTACTTAAAACTCTCCATGACCTTTCCCTGTGAGCCTCTTGTGCTTCACTTGTTCTGGCATCTCCTGCCTGCCACCCCCTCAGAGCACCTTGCTCTCACCCTGAGGAGAATGGGAGGCATGGGCTCCATACACCAAGGCCAATCCCGGCTTTTTGGGGTCCAGCTTTACCTGTTGATTGACAGCAGCACAGGGAGGATGAGCTGACCTCCTCGATGCAATGCTGCATTGTGGTATCTTCCTACCAGCAGTGCCAGGGCTGTGATGCCAATGCAGGCACAGGCACAAGCTGCAGACGACCTCACTGTCCTGCCTCCCTGACTCAGTCTGACCCCAGCTGGTCACTCCTGGCCAACAGCCAACCCACCCCAGCACCCTGGTTTTCATGTAGAGGGGCAGTGGGTGGCTGAGGCCAGTGGTAGGTCCACCTGCCTCTTCTCAGGCACCAGCACTGTGTGCTAACAATGTCCTGCAGCTCCCCCAGCCAAGGGATTCCTCAATCTGTCAGTGCACATCAATTGATGTGCTTCACTGGGGTATTGGCAAATGCAAGATTACTTCTTTGCTCTCCCACCTGGCCAGGAGATGGCACAACCTCTGTGGGACTCAGATCCAATGATGCCAGAATGGACCATGCTCAGAAAAGGAGAGGGAAGACACAGACCAAGCAGTGCCCCTCTGTCTGCACTCAACCCTGCTCCCCTGCTGGGCGTTGGCCTTGGTGGAGGTATGGTAGGAAAGATGTTCTTAAGGGACCTATCACTTCAGGGAGGAGGTGGGTGATGGATCCAGGGGTTGAAGGGAAGAGGGGAGAGCTTGTCCTCAGCAACACCATCCCATGTTCCCCAAAGACCGCCTTGATTTAGCCAGAGAGCAACACAGAATATAAAAAGACCAAGTGCTGCCAGCAGCTGACCCACATCCCACACCACCTAGGACAGCCAGAAGAACCCACAGGAGGTGCAGGCCACACCTTTGGCTGAGATAACTTGTTCTGTCTCCCAGGACAGAGGCAGACTTGCCAAACCCTCTGTAAAAAGGACCACCTTCCTTGCCATTCTCTCCCTGCAAAGCTACTACACATCCTTCATGGAAGGACCATGTCCTCTTTTCTGGACATTAGCCAGCACAGCTCTGCTGACCCTGGAGGAACTCTGCCAGCTTAGCCCAGCTGAGGACATAACCATCTATTATTTAGGTAAGGAAATACGCCCGCAGGTATAAATGGAAGTAAATCCACCCTACTTTTTATGTAGGCAAATATATCTCAGCAGATCCTTACTGGACACTGACCAGAAATAGTAGCAGCAATGAGACTCCTGAGCCTCCAGTTCTCATCTTCCCTTAAAGAAACAGGGAGGCAGAGGGAGGAAAATAAATGATGGGACAAGCAGCTCTCATCCATGGCAGCAGCTCAGGTTTGTGACTGCCTAGACATCAGCAAGGACTGTGCCTCCAGCCTCAACTACCATCCCCGTCCACCCTGTGGGCTCAGGGGCTCTGCCAGCAAATTTTGCCAAGTGGTGCAGCCCTGGGCCCTGATGTCTGAAAACCAACCAGCAAGGCTCTCTCTTACCATCCTCCATTGCCTGACAGAGTATCACACTCTAGGCAAGCACACACCACCCCCTTCACATAGCCCAACAACCCCAGCCCACCCACAACCCTTCCTTGTACCCAGCACAAGCTGCCCAGTCTCAACCAAATGGTCCTTTTCCACTGCGCAGGGATGTCTGTGAACCATTCGTCATCCCTGGGGCTGGCAAGGAAACCACACACACGAGGGAAGAGCTTCCCTGACTCAAATGATTCTCATTTTTTGAAGGGCAAATTTCCTTAGTCTGCCCACTCAGTCTTGACAAGGACAGCAGGAGACCCACCACATGAATACTAATGGCACCAGCAGCAGGGACACGTGGGGATGGGAGTGCCGGGGCTGGGCACTGCTGGCAGAGCAGCAGGAAGACAAGGAGTGAGAGGCATCTGAGATGCTGCAGTGGGGGCTCCCAGGACACCAGGACAACACACATGGGATGCCTAGACCCAGAGGGCAAGGGATGCAGGCTGACCCCCACCAGCAGCCAAGAGGTCACCTCCATACTTTAGGTGTGTTGGATCAGGTCACCACGGGAGCAGAGGGTGCAAAAGGGTTACACTCTCCCAAATACCATCTTTGGCCCTGACCCCTTCAGCCCCCCCCCAAACCACTGCGATATCCCTTGTGCTGAATTCTTATTCAACTTCAAACTGACAAACTGTTTTTAATCTTTTCCTTCCATCCAGCTTGGAGATTGGGAAGCAAAAATCAATACGGGCTGGCAGGTGATCAAGTTGCTTGACAGTGGCGCTGAGGAGAGAAACAGAGAGAGAGGGAACAGGGAGGGGGGGTGAGGACAGGCAGGAGGATGGGGGACCAAGCACCTCTATTGCAGTCTCCAGCTGGGAAGGTCCCACTTGTCCATGCTTGATAAAATAGCTGGCATGAGGGTGCTGGGTCCCCACATGTGGTTGGTGATGCAGGAGAGGAGAGGGCATAGCAATCACATCTTGCTCCCACTTCTCCACAATCCCCAGCATCGAGTGCCCAGCACTCCATTTACCAACAGGGTTTGACCATCCCAGCTGGCTCCTAGCCACAGTCCTCATCAAGGAGCACCCCAAACTGCCTCCCCACCTCTAATCTCCTGCAGTCTGGTGACAGCATCAGCGCAGGGAGCCCCTCGGCACCTTTGAATGTGGAGTATGAAGCCCTGCTCCAAGATGCCTCAGGCATCAGGAGAGCAGCACTTATTTCCCAGCTATACTTGGGGGTTGCTGGGTTCCTAACCCTAGGGGTTTGTCCAGGTTTGGAGGGGAACAATCGCAACAAAAAGCAAATTTCTCAAAAAATTCAGCCACTATGCTCCCTCTAGCTGCTGCTCTTGCCATATCCCAGCCTGGTCCCCACCACCCTCCTCCCTCCAGTGCCCAGGGGACACCCCAAAGCTGAGAAGGATGAGGGAGGCCAGAGCTCCCAAGGAAGGAGCTGCATCCTGGGTTGCATGAAGGATGCAGAAGGACCCAGCATCCAAGGAACAAGGAGCAGCACCCAGCAAGCCCCCCAAGGAAGTGGGTGGCAGCACCAATATGTGGTCAAGGATGGAGCCATGGAGCCACCCAGAAGGAGCAATGACTCTCCAGCCCCAGGGGACAAGCAGGACCGAGCTGGCTCTTCCATTCACAAGCCTCTGCCTCAGCTGCCTCCTGGCATTTCCCTAAGCCACAGGATGGCTCCCAGAGCCGCCAGAGCCCTCGAGAGCAGAGTTGACATTTGAAAACGATCAGTTTAGGAACTTCCCCCGCCGCTTTCCTTCGCGTCCCCCTTCCTATTGTTACTGTTCCTCTGAGCTTTCATCGTCTAACTCGGTAAATCTCCGGGAAATACGGCTGTGTTTCTGTTGTCACTTCTGATCAGAGGGATGCCAGCGGGGTGGGGGAAGTGGGGGGGGAAGGGGAGGGGGAAGGGAGAGGGGGAAAAAAAAGATTGCCTGGGGCCCCACACAGAGCCAGCATGCAAATGAGTGCCAGCTCCGTAAAAATAGCCCCAGCAGTCACATTTTATTACAAACGAATTATTGGACCTGGGTTACTGGGAACTGGCACTGAGGAAGGCGAGAGAGGGAATAGAGGGAGAAAGGGTCAGGCGTAATTTATTCTAAATATGTGAACTTCGAGAGTGCCAAAGGGTATTTTCCCCCTCCAATACATGGATGTGCCTGAAACTGCCAGGGTGCTGGATGTGCCACAGCCCCTCTCAGCTCTCCCATCCTGCCCAGCACCAGCAAAACGTATCCAGGGGCTTTCAGCCCTGTTAGGTTTTCCACCCTCCACTCCAAACCGGTGCCAGTTTGCAGCAGGGACACCCACTGCAGGTGTTGGCACCATCCCTGAAGATGCCCAGCTCAGTGTTCACGGGGAAACTGAAGGTATTGCACAAGGCAGAGGGGGTTCAAGGTCATGGCCATGTGAGTTTGGAGGTGGCTCTTGTCCTAGTGACGAGGGGATGGCCCGGGGACATCACAACCCCTGGCACAGGCAGGTGCTGGAGCAGGTGCTGTTCCTGTTCACACCTCAAAGGCAGCAACAGGGGAAGCTCCCCATCACTGCCCTCCCTGGGGGTCTGATCACCTCCTGCGAGTCCCCCTCCGCCCTTCAAGCACCTGCTTAGTCAGCATTTCCCAAGCAGGGACGCAGCACACAGGCACTACCTTTGTCACCACCACTGCCACCCTCCCCAGCGCTTGAACGGCAGCAGCGAGATGTCACGAGCCAGGCCAAGCTTCTCCTCTGAGAGAGCTCACAAGAGGGATGAGTGGGGAAAAAAGATGCTGGAGACAAGCTACAGACTTTGGAAAGAGCCCCTGCACCTGCGTACACGTGTGTCTCACATACTTCCAAACTAGAGCAACCCAAACCACTCCCCGTCGCTTTTCCACGCCCCACTGCCCCCAGCCTTGCCTGACGATGGTATTTTTGTTTGCATTTCTCGCAAGAACAGCCCAGCCCTCCCAGAGCCGAGGCCAAGCAGGGAGGGGCGACGCCCTCCTCAGGACAGACAAATTTTTGCATGGATTTTTGGAGCCGGGCACTGCTCAGGCTGGCACAGCAGAGCTTGGCAGGGACACAGCACTGCTTAAATGTGCTGCCTCCCAGTGCTCCAGAGAAAACTGGGTCAAGATTGTCTAAAGACAGGAGCTGGAGCTCGATGCTTGCCTCCCTGCTGCAGCAAGCAACATCCCAGCAGAGCAGGATGTGAACAGGGGCAGTGGGACTCTGCTCTTGGAAAAGCCAGATATGATGGACCAGTCCGAGAAGGAATGTGCAAACCTCCTCTCTGCAGCCAGAGATGCTCTAAGGATGGTGCTTCTACTTATGAGCCACTACTTATCCAGCAATTCTCACCAACATTTACATCACTGGAAAAGCAGTCTGAGTCACTGAGCATCACCTGAAGGATTTGCTCTGTTCCTTGCTCCATATTCCAAGCACCTTATGGGACCCAGCACAGTGACAGTGAGACCCTCAGAGGTCTAATTTAGATGTGCTGAATTACAAGCTCCTGAAAAAGGCATCTCAGCCCCTAAATCACTTTAAATCACCCTAAATCTGTCCTGGAGCTGTGGGGCAATTTGGACAGCTCTTGCCTTCACAGCTCCCCCGAGCACCCTCTGTGCTGTGCGAGTAGGACCAGTGTATGTTTGATGCAGCCTGTCACAGCAGCAACTCCATACACCTCCCAGCATGGACTACAAGCTCTCTCTCTTCCCTCTTTTCACGGCAGATCTGGCCTCCTCACTCTGGGAGTGGAAGGGATGTGCACACTCCCTCCTGCTTAGCTCTGCAGTCCAGCACACCTTGTAATCCCTTTGCCACTTATTAATTTTAAATTAAAAGAAACAAACATATTGGGAAACTAAGAGGGTGTGGTTATGGCTCGTCTCTGTACTCCCACCCACCCCATTGCTTCGGGATCATGGTAGTCAGCAGCTGCATATGACAGCACAGGGTAAGGGTAGGGGTTATAGAAAAAGGATCTGCCATCCTTAAAACACTTCTGTAGGTTTTGTCATATCTCCTTTTCTTCCCCTCCAAACCCCTCACCCTCTAGTTTTACAGGTGTCCCAAGACATCTTTAGATTTTCACACGAAAGAAATTGCCACCAGAAAATTCTCTGTCCAGGATGCCAAAACCTTCATTCCTGAGTCTATGTGTTTAGGGGGGAAAGCTTGTAGAAAAGTCCCTTTCTTGCAAAGCTCAAAGACCTCCAGAAGGATTAAAGAGAGGAGGGCAGAGCTCCACCCTGGGCCTTTCCCTTGGAAAAGCTGGGTTTTAGAGCTAATTTGGAGAAGGCCTGACTGAAATGCCCAGGGCTCATCATCTTGCTGATGCTGCAGGAGCAGGAGAGATGCCAGCCAGCTCCTGTTATCACCTCTGTGGGACTGGCTTGCGATTAAAGGCATCTGAGTTGCAAAGCACGGAGGGAACAACATATGGACAGGAGCAAGGGACTGCTTTCCCAGCCTCGCTTTTTCAGACCGTAACTGCATTTGCAAGAGGATCCCAGAGCCGCAGTGCAGTTCTTATTCAGTGCTATTAAACTTCATTAACTGATATATTGTTTCGTGTTGACTCGACAACTCTTAAACCCTGTTCCGAGGGACTTCCTTGAACATGCTGTAAATTGCCAGTAACTGCCTTCCATCAGGAGCAAACTGCTCCAGCCTCAGCACAGTCCCACTCCCCACCCCAGGATGGAGTGACACTGCTGGCATTGATTCTCCTGCGTTCAGGAGCCTGAGAGCTCCTGTATTTAGTCCTCCTGCAAACCAGGGAAGGCAACTAGAGAAGCAGGGACTGCAAAAAATCCACTCTCCTGACTTTGCTCCAAACACAGAGAAAACCTCCCCAGCAAGTTCTAGATCTGCATTGAGGAAAAACTCAAAAACAATTCCTCTCCTGGTGATCAAAGCATTTCTTTGCCACAGAATTGACAGCTCTGCTTCCAGCTGAATGCTTTCAAGCTTTGCATTGTCTTATGTAAACTATAATCGAAAATGATCTCAAATCCAAAAAAAGCCCTCAACATTCAAGCTTTTGGGCCTAAACCCAAATGGGTCGTTTCGGCAGCATATAATTCTGATTTTTAGTGTTTCTTTCACCATTCCCCACCCCAAATTAAAATGTTAGTGCGACTGACCTCCTTTCAGAGAGCTCTTTGACTTTGATGCTGTGGCATACACAGATGGAATGTATTTCTGCATATTCCAAGACACTCTGGGATGGCTTTGCTCATGTAATTATTCAGATAAGCTAACCTGAAAGCGAGAGCGTGCACTGCTCGTTTGCCAATTTTGAGCAACTTTGCTTTCAAAGCATTGGCGGGCACTTCCCCCATCGCAGGTGACATCTGCCGGGCTGTGGTCCCCAAGCTGTCCCTGCTGGGTGGTGGGAGCCCCAAGGGAGGCAAGGAAGGGGAGACAACTCATAACCCAGGGCTTGGCTTTCAATCTGGGGAGGAACAGCACACGCACGGAGGGGTACTGGGGTTGGCATTTGGCATTGGCAAGAGGGCTGGATGCCTTCACAGAAAAGCTTGCATTGAACATGGTGACAAGTCAGAGCTGTGTGTTTGACACGGGTTGGTGAGGCAGATGGGAAGATAATCTCTGCTGTGGGATCTCAATCTCCTCCATGACTGCAGACCTGGCCATTGCTGTGGCCCAAAATGGCAGCAACCACTGTGGGGCACCTTGAGCCTCCTCTGCAAACCAGAGCGCTCATTCCCCTCCCCATCCTCTAAAACCAATTGCACTTTAGGAACAATTTTTAAGTGATTCTGAGGCCACAAAAGGATGGCTTTACTTTTAACAGTGAGAACAGCATCAGGCAGGATAATGGCAGGGCTGGGTGAGTGGCAGGTGGGCCACCACACCGTCCATTTACCACTCGCCTCAGCCAAGTGCTGGGTGTAATTATCTCAGGCCACCGTATCATCATAAAGCACCTTTCTGCTGAAATTATAACGTGTCGCCTTTAATTACACTAATTGTTAATAGGGATTCTAATTTTGGGTTCATTTTTCACTGTTAAAAAAAATAATAGGCGAGGCAGCCCAGGCTTTTCTGCCTTCCCTGGGATTTCTCCCGCCAGCGCTAATTGAAACGTCCCCCCGCACCGCGCCGCTCCGCGCTGACAGTGGTTTTGCCCCTTGTCACAAAATCAATGGTCTTCCCTTGCCCACCCCGTGCCGGCTTCTCTCCGGCTGCCGGGGTTCCTTTTCCCACTCGCCGGCTCCCTCGGATCATCAGGGTTAAATGATCTTTTCATACCGCCCAGCCGGACTGTCAGGAGGCATTGAGTGACTTTTGAAAATGAACCATGTTAAGTGGACTTGATGGGGGTTACAACCGCCATTATTGCTATCACCACCGTGATAAAATGGAGCCGTAATGACGGGGGAAGGTACTTATCACTGTCTTTTGTAGATCACTTAAGATGGTTTGGGTCTGAAGCTTCTCACCGGAGATAAATGGAATGTACGGAAGACAAATGGCACCAGGACAGAGCCTCCTGCCACACACGGGGCACGAGACAGGAGCGACCCTGCTGCAGTGGCCACATAAAACAATTAAACACCCAAAAGACGTGTTGCCTTTTCCTCCAGGAGCCATCAGAGGAGGTGCCCAAAGCCACCTGGGTGACAAGGTTCTCCCAGGTGTCTGCCAGCGGCTGGGAGAGGAGAACCAGGACAGAAAAGAAATGGGAAATCAGTCTTGCAGCCTGCCTGTGGGAATCAGCAGCAATGATATCTGAGAGCTGGCCTGGCAAAGCAGGCGGTTTAGTCCAGGCTCTGTGCTTCCCCAGGTGGTGGGACACCAAGGAGCCCCTTCCCTTTTCTCCACTGATTTCTCCACTCCTCATCCACCTTGCCCTGGGCTGGACCAGAACTACCAGAACTAGTGGACTACACCCATATGTCTGGACCAGCCCTACAGCACTCTCCATCCTTTCTCTTACCCCCATCCCCAAAATGGGGTATTTCAGCTTCATCCAAAGGAGCACAGCAAAGCATATGCCCACCTGCTTCAGCACATGGCTGGATCTGCAGCATGGGAGCCCCCCAAAAAACATTTGCACAACTCAAAGTGAGACGTGGCCTCACATTAAAGGATTTCTCATGTGGCATTGCTAGAGAGAGATGCAAGAGAATAAGACCCTCTGTGTGTTTATTACTGCTGGCCCTATTGTACATCAGACAGGGCCAAACCTGAGCTTCCCCTAAGCTCTGGGGGTCTCAAAGCCTCAGCAAAAGCAGCCCCTATAGCCCAGCCTCACTCAGTACCCGCAAAGGGGACTCATACCCTGCTCACAACCAGAGAAACACAAATTGTACCAATGGTCTTCCACATCTAAGTAGTGAATCCAACAGTTTAAAACAGACAAGGAAAATATCACATGCTTGGAAAACACTAGTCAAGTAACACGCACCAGAGCAATAGGAACCTGGGCAGCACTCCCAAAACAGCCCCCTCTCCAACCAAGCAGCACCCCATGACACCTCCCCCCCATCCCTGCAACATCCCACTCACAGTTTGTGACACACGAGCAGGAGAGTCATCCCCACAGGGCTGATGGCTCTGCTCTCCACATTTCCATCACTGCACAGAGAACGGTCCCAGGACACTGAGCACTCTCAGGGCACCATCCAATGCCAGGATGAAGAGGGGAGAGAAAATAGTAAAGGGCTCCTTATATCACCTTCTCATCTCCTGCCTTCCAGCCACACCAGCTGAGTTGTATTACACCACTTCATTATCATTAGTTGAGATACAGGTGGTTCCATTTTCTTCCCAGCCACCTGACAGCCCAGGCTGCTTTCTCTCTGCCCTGAAAACATGGGAGAAGACACGACCAAGGCCAAAGCACCACCTCTAGTGAGAGCCCTGACTGCTATTGCAAGGAAAAGAGAGATGGTGGGAGAGGCACGGTTGTGGAGCAAGACAGCAGCTCCTCCGTGACTGGGCAGAGCAGATTCCCCCACCCCAGCCACCCTGCTCCCCATTATCATCAGCACTTTGTAAATGTGGAGGTTTACCCTGCAAAGAGGCAAGACATGAAAAGGACCCCCTCTGCAAAGGGGCTGAGCCCCCAGAAGGAGACTGTGGGCAGGGAGAAAGGCTGGGGAAGGCTAAAGAAAAGGAATAATATGTCTGGAAAAGTTGGGTCGGGGAAAGAGCTGAAGAAAAAGACATTTTCTGGGAGTTTCAAGAACACCACCAGCTCAAGCCTTGTCACGCCGGACGTGTCAGCTCCAGTTGGGCACAAGGCTGAGACACCAGTCCCGGGGTGCCTGGTTTCTCCAGTCCCCACCGACCCCCCTTTCCTTGTCATGGTGGTGGTAGCACTGCTGGCAATATTGACAGCCAGAAGGATTGCTCATTTCCCACAGCCCCACAAGGTAAATTAAAAAAAGGAAAAGTCAAAGCTATCTCTGGCTGCTCGCACTCAGGGAGTCCCAACTCAATACATCTTGGTTACTCACAAAAGATGCTTATTAATAAGCTAGAAAGGCAAAGTTAGTCCTGCAGGCTGTGGGGTCACCGGTTAAAGGATCACATACTTTCCAAAGACTTTGTGGAGTCAGGTGCCTGGACAAAACCAAGGGCTCTGGCTGCTCCTGGAAACTTTTTCCCACATAGATATTTTGCCTTGCCACATGTAAAGCTGTAGAGATAAAGCCGTATTTTCCTCACCCAGCTCTAAGATCCCAATTGCGTGAACACCACCTTCCAAGCTGGGAAAGCTTGTGCAAATAGGGCAAAAATTTCACTTTAGCTGCCAGCCAGGCACAAGAAAAGATGCAGTTTGAAACCGTGGAAAAGTCTGTGAAATTCTATCCACCACAAAACTCTGTTTCCAGACTGACTTCAAGGCAGCAGAGCCTGCACGAGTCATACTGGTGGCCATGTGCCTTTTCTTCAAGCAAGGGTTTCCTGCTGTTTTCTAACCTCAAGGCAAAAGAGAAAACATCCATCCTTTCACCAGCTTTATTTCCATTCCAGATGAAGAGCTGATCCTATTTTTTTTTTTTCCCTGGGTGTCTCAGTGTCACAAGACAGTCTCTGAAGTGCTGCTTTCCACTGGTGCTGGTAGGAAGCAGCTTGCCCGGGGACAGCCAGATGCCACCTCGCCAGGGCTGTGCAGGAAAAACCCAGCTGGAAACTGTGGATGTACATACTGGATTATTCAGTGTGAGGGTTGTGGAGCAGGATCTGCCCAGCATGCCAGCCCTGGCAAGTTTTGCTCTGAGGCATGGACCAAATATGTACTTGGCAAACCAAAAAAGCTGTGAGGACAGAAGAGGGCTTTTGCCTTTGAGTGCACATTTGGGTGTCCCACTCTGGATATCAAATTAGCTTGGCATGATGAGCCTGGTCAAAATTTTTGCTACAAGGATAATTGTTTGCACTAAAACTCTCAACGAAACAGCATTTATGAAATATTGATGTGAGTTCCCCATTCCACAAAAACCCAGCCAGGAAAGATCCCCAAGCCCCCAGCCCTCGTTGTTCAAAGATGGACAATTGTAGCAATACTCCTGTATTTCAGGTATTACTCCTGTAATACCTGTAGAAATACTCTGCTTTCCCCTTTTTTTTTCACTCTTCACAACAACACAGAGACACCAAACTGACTTAGAAAGCCAAACTGGATTTAGAGGTTTGCCTCCCACTAGTAAACTTGAGGAGGGTAGAAAACAAGGTGAAGGAAACTATAGGGCTGTGCAGAAGAAAGAAGGAGCCAGCACAGCCACCCCGAGCTGCAAATGTGCCTGGAGTGCTGGCTGGGACCTGCACAGCCCCTCTGCAGACCAGCCTAGGCAAGTATCACAAGGCAGAAGTTGAACCATAAACATGCAGCCCAATGCAGGGACCCTTATGTGCCCCCAGAGACCCCTTTTATAATAGAAATAGTTGTCCCAAAAGATTTCAACATCAAGTGAGTGAAAGCAGCCCTTGAAGACCTGGAAGAGACGATGGGTGTCAACCCATGGGGGCTGGACCACCACATTATGGTCTCACTGAACCTATGCTGGGTGGTCATCACTAAACCTATGACCTTTATGTGGCACAGAGTATCCAGCAGCAACAGCATCTCTCCCTCTCCGTGTCCACCATGAGCCAACTTCTGCAAAGATCTCCTTCTGTGAGGGACTTGTACAGCTCTGACAGAAATATGCCCCTGGCCCATCACACATCTTTCTCCCAGCATTTTGCTTATTTTCCATCCACCACCCAAAGCTCTGCTGCAGAGCAAAAAGCATCCAAACCGCTGAGGCTGTGATTTTCATGACACCCCTGCCTGGCTCATTTCTCTGCCGTCCTCTCGGTTTTGTGAAGGTTAAAGGCATCCTTCCTCAGCGACTGTCAGACTGTTATCTGGGCTGGAACCAGCTACCCGAGCTCCATGAGGAATATTTTATGCAGATTCTCTGTTGCACCTCGGATGGCTCATCAGTAATCAACCTGCTCCTGGTGCTGTGTGACTTTATTTCCTCTGAGCCCACCTTTTGAATCCAGGCCACTTCTCTCTGCCCCGGCCTCACTTTCACAGATGTAAAACAGAGGGTTTCCACATGCAGGGAATGTAAAGACTTTCCCTTGGGTTGGTGCAAGGAGGAGAGCAAAGGTTGCAAGGGGGTTTTTGAGAGGGATATAATGGAGATAGACATGTTTTTCCTCTGGAAGACAGGGAGATCAGGAGACTCCTGTTACCCTGCCACAAACTTTTAGTCCCAGCATTCTCCTCCCAAAAAACATGTCAGGACAAAGAACTCCCTGGCTCCCTCTGACTTCCCCTTGGGAGCTTCCAGGGAGGCACAAATAGGTCCGCAGGCAGCACTGGGCACCCACGCTGGCAGAGGGTGCATGAAGAAAATGAGGAGAGTTCAGCTTGCTTGAGTGGCTGAAAGTCTGAGGATGACTTTTATGCCCAGGGCCCTGGCAAACAGAATGACAGCCCATTGCAATCCTGCATGATTTTTGGGTGGGAGCTCATCCCCAGCACAGCAGCTTGAGCACCAGCCCGGATGTGTGAGCCCAGGCTAGAGGAGGTGGACGGCACATCCCCACCAGCATCACCACAAGCCCACACAGCCTTTCTGAGTATAGGGCAGAGTGTACCACTTGAGAAGCTTTGCACTACATGCTGATTATAAATGTCATGATTTCAGAGGGGGAAAGAAAACAGCTGGATTCATCAGACAGCAGCACTGGCAGCTAAAAAAATGCCATCTTTTAATGTGTGAGCTGAGTACAGAGAGTGGCAGAGTAAACAGGAGACCCTGTGGTAACGTTTTTACAAGTCCCTGGGCTGACTGTTAGAGCCCTTTAACTAGAACATGACTGAGCATCCCCGTTCCCACATCTCAGCAGCACACCCAGCTCCTCCAGGGATCACCATGCTTCAACAACAGATGGATCCAGGCAACAAAGCTCATGTCTGGATGGACAGTCAGGAGGGCTTGCTTTTGGACCCATCCCCACCTCTGGTTTTAAAGTGCACTGGCATGAGGGGCTGTGCTCCTTTGGCCAAACTTCCTCACGACTGTAAATCCAGTTTTATGGCACCCAGTCCAAGGCTGAAAACAATGCAAAGCGCTGAACAGATATAAACTCTTTTTGCTGCTTCACAAGATCTCCAGAGGGGCCAGAAGACTTTTTGCTGAATCAGGTATTGTTTTGTGCTCCCGCTGCTGGCAGGGAGCCAGGTGCACACCATATTGTAGGAGCCGGGTAATTTGGCAAAAACGCGATCATGTGCTCACCCCTGATTCAGACCCAATTCCTCCCATGGGGTGACCGGGTAATGTGCAGATCTGGTATTAATTAACGGGAAACCACAGCCCTAGGCTGTGATCTGTCATCCTCCTTTGGATGCAGCTTATGCTTGCTAATGGCTTCCCCACCCTGGGCTCCCCCCAGCCCAGCCCTCTCCCTCCTGACAGGTACCAACCCGGGTCTGGGGAACCCTCGTACTCTCCCTGGTTGAGCCAAAGACCCAGAGAGCACATCACCTTGTCTCCAAGAGCCACTAAATCTGCACTCCTGCTCTCAGGAATGCCTCTACCCTGCAGCACTGGCTAGGAGGGGATTTGCTCTTCTGGCTGGGAGCAGGTTTGGGAGCAGCAGCAGCAGCTCCTAACTCTTGCCCAGGCCCCTGTCCATGGTGCAGCACCTCTAGATGGGCTAAACCTCACACTACCCTGCTGATGGCTGTGACACCAGTGCCGAATAGTTTGGAAAAAAATCTCCCAGGCTCCAGTAAAAAAGACAGCCCTGGTACCCAGCATGCCAGAGATTAAGCAATTTACTGAGTCAATTGTCTTTTTTCCAAGGACAAACATGTGTGATAGAAGATCTCCAGATCTGTTGGCACGCTGCGAGCTCTGGGCCATCAGCCCTTTCACTGTCTCAATTCATCTGTCAGTAAACCACTATGCCCATTAAGGCTGGAAAAATGGAAAGGGAAGAGGGATGTTCGTGGTCCACTCAGCAAGGATTAAATGCTCTGTTGCACAAATGATGGTTACCCAAGATTTTTCTGTAGAAATGTTGAAATTCCTGTCTGCTACTCACGCTGCTCTCCTAAGTGAAGCAGGAGAGACAATAAGCAGCAAGGTTATTATTTGGTACCAGAAAGCCCTTGCAAGAGGTAACGTGAGCAGGACAGGATCTCATTGCTTCATTAAATACCTGTGTGAAAAAACACATGGTGCCAAAACAAAGAAAGAATTCCCTTCAGCACACGGGGAAGACACGAGGTGTCTGCTTGGTGGAAGTCAATGATCAGTGTTCAGATTTGTCCCATCAAGAAGAAAAGTATCTGCTTTCCAGCCCAGCTGGTACCCTTTCAGGACTTGGTGCAAAGGCTACAAGGGAAAATGGGAGGGCAAGAGAAGCCTCAACTTTGCACAGGACATCTCTCTGTACATCACCTCCTCCCAGACTGCCCCCTTCAGCTGTTGCCACTGGGTGATGCTGAGGATAAACCTTGTAGAAATTTAAAGAAAGAATGGGCATTTTGAAGGGAAGAATATCCAGGGTTGTTGTATATGAAGAAATACTTTTAGAAGGACACAAACCCTCTAGGGACTACATTACAAGGCTGGAGCACCTCTGCTATGGA
>WEIV01025385.1:14866-72599 GCA_013390005.1 Calyptomena viridis
GGTTATTAAAACCTGTCATGGGTCAGATGACACATGGTAGTAAAAGGTTAAGCATTTAACTCCCTTTTTTTCATAGTTTGATTCATTGTAAGGTAAATATTACTTGTGTGGGGTATGTTAACTTTATTTCTAAAATGTGATCACCCAGGCGGTCAATGGATGTTATTTAATAAAGTTAAGAAAATAGAAAGCTGAACTTTTATGATATTTGTACAGGCCAACTCTAGACAGAAAGATGTAAGCACTGAGGAAAATATAAGCACTGTAGAAACTGTGTCTTTTTGACCATACAAGGGGCTAGCTGCCTGGTTAATGTCTGGCATTTATATGAATTCCAGCTCTTACAGATATCTATTTTTATCCTTCATTAAATTCTTCTTGGCGTGACACAACAGAAATCCCAATAAAAATCTCTAGGAATAGTTTCCAAATCTTCTCTCACTTTTCTTTACTTAACATTATGCAAATCTCAAATTACTGTGCTTCGTTTGGGAACAAGATGAGGGAAGAAATAGGATAAAGATTATCCCACCTCTGCTGACTGCCAGGACAGGAGGCTCTACGTCCCCAACAAGGACTGATGCACAGGTTCCAATTCCCTACCTTGCTATTTTTTCTGCTGATTGACTGAAAAAACATATTGAACCCTCCCAAATTTTTATCCAAAAATGGCATTATGCAGATATTTCACAGCCATTTCAAGATCCTTTTGTGGTTTGGTTTGTTTTGTTGGTTACTGACAGTCAGATTTTTACTTCTAAAACTAGTTTGTCAGTTTCTGCTTTTATTCAGATATATATGTTCACAGATGCCTGGAGTTAGTTTTTCTACAGAGGGCAGCATTTGAATGACCATTTCTAAGGCTGTGTGTGCTCAGTCTGCCACCTAGCATTGTTAATGAAAACACTAACCTGCAGTGGTCTAGGGGCACATTCTGACACTTTCACTCCTGTTACACCTCATTCCGTGTGTTACCCCATTGAATGACTTCACTGAATGAGGTCAGAAGACAAATAATCCAAGTCTGAGAAGCTAATCTGCAATTTAGAAGATGTGAACCAGCAAGGATTGTGGGCTATTTACTGTATTTCCTCACATTCTACTTCATGTCTACATAGGAAAGAGTGTTTTTGGCATACTTTGAATCCGGTTTTGCTTGCACTAAATTTTGTCCCTTTGTTTTGTTCACATGACATCAGTTTACACTAGATGAGGAGTTAGACCAGAATATCTTTTTCCCATTGAGATAATCTGTTAATAGAACAGGAGGATTTTATAAATCCAGCTTTGTTCAGTCTGTGCTTAAAAGCACAATCTGAAAACAGACTGTTTTCATTGAAATTACTCTTCACTAAAGGTAATATGCTGTGCTCTTCTGTTAAATGGAATGTAAACATTCTCAAGCACTGGGAATAATGGTTTTGCTTCTTTTTCCTGCAGCAATATGAGAACTGGCGACCAAACCAGCCAGACAGTTTCTTTTCTGCTGGAGAAGACTGTGTTGTTATAATCTGGCATGAGAACGGGCAATGGAATGATGTGCCATGCAATTATCACCTTACCTATACCTGCAAGAAAGGAACAGGTACAAACTCTCAAGTGCCAAAAGCATAGTTCTCTAAACTGACATTTACAACTTTGTGTCAAGGTGTTCTCTGGTCCTTGATGGATCCATCAATTTTAAGTCATTTTAAACATTCAGTAGTTGAGGAAGACATGAGAAGTCTTAAAAATGAGCCTTTTTCCATAAAAGCCAGTATTCATTTCAGTGGTTTTCAAGTTTTGCAGCTTTCCAGTGAAAAATAACTTCTTATTGAGAATAAACCAAACTTTTTTTCTCAAATTTACATAAGAATTTAAACAAAAAAGGCAATACTAATCACAATATCTTTCGTTTTCTAATTTTCATCACTACTGCATTTGGTCTACAAGACTTGAGAACAACAGGAAAGACTGATCCCCTTGTCCTTGTGTGGTTGTGCCTCTCGGGAGACTGAGCTGCCTGGAACACCTTCCCTTAGCCAGGGCTCAGAGGTCAGTCCCAGCTCAAGATGGGTTTGCAGACTGACATTTTGGGTGATGTTCTCTCTTCCTTTCAGTTGCTTGTGGTCAACCTCCTGTTGTGGAAAATGCGAAGACTTTTGGGAAGATGAAACCTCGTTACGAGATCAACTCCCTTATCAGATATCACTGCAAAGATGGTTTCATTCAGCGTCACATTCCAACCATCCGGTGTCAAGGGAATGGAAGATGGGATATGCCCAAAATTACTTGCATGAATCGTGAGTCTTTTGAAAGCGAAACGGTAACAGACAAGAAACAGTAGGCTAATTTAAGATTAATAAGTAATGAATGGATATTTTAAGAGAAGAGTAAATCTGGTATGACAGATTATGACACCAATACTTCTCACTCTACCCTAAGGAAAAAGAAAAACTAAAAAAAGTATTCTTCTTCTGTTGTTATAGAAGGCACTTAGATTCTTTTAAAATAAACAACACCATTGTTAGAAAGTCCTGAAATCAACAGGTTCCTAATTACGCTAATGATTCTTACAGCAACTGCATGTAAGACATGTTTCTCCTGCCTGCAACATGGTCATAGTACCAGTTAATCATCTGGTTTAATTAACCAAGAATAAATGGAGCTATAATGTGAAGTGTAGCCAGCCCATTCACAGCTAAATGATTTCTAGCTAATTTCCTTTTTTAATCTCTCCTATTCCTTGCAGCGTCCACATACCAAAGGACTTACTCCAAGAAATACTACTATAAACACTCCTCATCAGGAAAGGGAACATCATTAAATTCATCCAAGCACTATCACCGCTGGATCAGGACATGGCAGGACTCGAGGCGCTGAGAGCTAGATGGTGAATGGGGATCTCCACCATTTCAGCCAAAGTCATAACTTTCTGTGCCTTTTGTATCACTTATAGGAGTATTATCAAATTGTTTTGAAACTATGGACTGCAGTATTCACAATGCATTTTGCAAAAAAAAAAAAAAGGTGTTTATCAGAAAATTTAAGAAATAAATAAATAAAAAAAAAGGATAAGTGCTTATGGGGATAAAAGGAAACCATTTCCAGCCTAAAAAGATTACTAGTTTTCTATATGCCATCAGTGTGGACCATTTTAGGATACGTACCAGCCTTCTGCAATATTTAAACAGCTTGATTTTAGCACCAATGAAAATGTAAATAAGATGATTTTAATGTTGTTTGATTGTGTGTTGCTTTTAAAGTCGTGTATATAAAATGAAAAGTCACACTAATTTCAGGCATATTTATGATTAGAATGGCCTCAGAGGTCTCCAGTCATTTATGACATTGTTTTTATGTTGTTTACTTAGGCTGGAAATGGTTGAAATAATGACTTCACTGACTGAAATTTGCTATTATCAGGTGAAGATAAACACACAAGTTACATGATGTTTGTTTTTTTTAATGGAAACTGTGCCAGTTCCCATCCGAGGTACAGTTTGTGTCCATGAGATGCAAAGTTTAGACAGAGAACATAAAAGTGGCATAAAGCATGAACTAGGGACTGCAACATGGAACATTTTTTTCTGCTCTCCATTAAAGCTTCACCATTCATGAGAAAGGACTGTGTGGAGGAGTTGTGTATGACAAGGAGAGCCTGTAAAATTCCAAGTGCTAATACATTAACTTTACCAGCCAGGGCCACTTTTTTTTCTGAGAAGAAAATAAAAAAGAATTGAAAAAAAAACCGAAAAATTACTTTCATGACATTAACCACAAGGTCTATATTACAGGTCTCTGCATTCTAAAATGAAGGCAGACCTGGAGTCTGGGGGATTTTTTTTTTTTTGTAAAAACCAAGCAAAAATCAAAAAAGTAAATAATTTTGTATATATAACCATTTTTTAATCTTTTTATAAAGTAATGAATGTTTGTGTATGAATGCTGCAGCTGTGAAGCGTACATAAATAAATGAAGTAAGCCATACTGATTTAATTTATTGGATGTTATTTTACCCAAGAAAAAGAAGATTGAAAGAGCTCACCCGTGCAGTATTAGCCCCTGAGCTCCACTTTTGGAACCATCTTTCAGTTCAACTTGCTATTTATTCCCTGGAGAACAAAATTCCTGCTAAACAGGATCATTTGTTTGATGCTTAAATGGGTGAGAACCATGTGACTTACAGAAGAATCAGGATCTTGGCTTTCTAGAAAGAAATGTGTGCACAGAGAGATTATTAGGTTGTAGTTGGTGCAGTGTGTACGTAGGAGTTTTCTGTTATGATTTCTTACCCTGGTCAGCATGATGACTGGCCTTGATGTGTACAGTGAGTGTAGAAGGTGACATTTGAAACGACCTCTCTGTAGAAAGAACTGTTATTTCTGCAAAGTGCCTTGCACACCTTTGGGCACAGGGCAAAAAAAAATTAATAAAAGGAAAAAAAAGAAAAAAAGTTTAAAAAAAGTGTAAATAAAGAACAGTAAGTTCCTTAGGATGTACCTTTTAAAGCAACATGACAAATACACACAGATGTGAGGTTGTCGCCTTTGTGTTCATGTGGGGTTATGATGGAAAGTAAAAGAGTTGAAATCTGGCCAACATGGCAGAGCTGCCCACAGGGTGACCTTGCCATGGGGACTGAAATCACAGTTCCACACAACATCCCTTGAGAAAAGGCAGTGGCTACTCCACCAAGAACACCCAACTCTCACGTGTTCAACACAGTTGGCCGGTTCATTTCCCACCCCTTGCCCCGAACAATGCACATAATACTTTTCTCTATTTATATTATTATCTTGTATAGTGTATAATGTGAAGTCTGTTTTTTTGTGAATGAAAGTCTAAAATCTTTGTAACTTTTATATCTGCTTCTGTTTCACCAAAGAAACAAGGTTTTTTGCTATACTGTGACTTGTCTTGTTATTGCATGTCTTCCTGTTTAAATCTATGCAATGTGATTTTTTTCATATGAATACAATTAGACTGTCAGGTACTACACAATTACCATGGGCTTGGTCAAGTGCCCAGTCAAAGAGTCAGCTGGCTGAACTTTAGTAGGTGCTGGATTTGACTTTATATGAGCAGCTTTAGGGGATATTTTAAGATATACCTTGTACGTTTTGAAGTTGATTATTGCTTGTAAAAGTCAAGGCTTGGTTCATAAATATACAGTAATCTACACATCACTTCCTTGTACCAGAAACATACAGAACAGAAAATATATTTTAACACTTTGCAAACTTTCTCACCATATGTATAAAAACCCCTGCATAGATTTGTTGTTTTCTTGTCTACTTGTTGGATTTAAACAATGTTGTAAGACATTCAAATAACATTGTGATTGTAGTTTTAATTAGGTTAGGTGCAGTGCTTATATTGATTTTTTTTCACCTCCTTCTATTATGCATAATAAAATAGGACTGACAACATTCCTTATTAAAAGAAAAACAACAAAAAAACCCTAAAAAACCCTGTCACCCATGCTTTTTTATTTAGACAGAGAATGGTAATTTACTCAGCTCTGGAGACTTTTTCTCACACTGATGTAAACCCCAAAATGTTCCAGTACCACCCCCCTGCACAAAGCACACACTCGTGTCACAGGAGTGGCTCTGCTGTGAATCCAGGGTATTATCGTGACAAGTGCCATAATTCCTTTGTGTGGAGCATCTCTGAACTCCAGTCTGTGGAAGCGTGTTGGGGTTGGAGTGGCAGAACAGAAGACAAAACTAGAGATTTTACGAAGGCCTGGAGTGACAAGACAAGGGGGAATGGCTTCCCACTGCCAGAGGGCAGGGTTAGGTTAGATATTAGAAAGAAATTCTTCCCTGTGAGGGTAGCAAGGCAGTGGCACAAGCTGCCCAGAGAAGCTGTGGTTGCCCCATCCCTGGAAGTGTTCAAGGCCAGGCTGGATGGAGCAACCTGGGATAGTGAAAAGTGGCAGGGAGTTGAACTGGATGAGCTTTTAGGTCTCTTCCAACCCAAACCATTCTATGATTTGAACATAGATTTTGCATTTTTTAAGCCCAAGAAAATCTCTTCAGAGTAACTATTTCTACTTTGAATGTGTTCCTGTCCCTTCAGATATCAACAGTATTTGACTTCCTGGTTGTGCACCTCAGAGCATGGGGCTGAAATCCTTCAGAGGTTATCACCACACAGGGCAGGAATAAGCCAGGACAACCCTTTCAGGAGAGCTTCTCAAATTGTAGGAGAAGGTGCTGGTTAGTGGAAGCATTCCTGAACACTGGTTGCACTTTAAAAGATGAACAGACTTCTTTAAATTAGAGATAAAGAGGCAGTTCTCCGATGAAAAATCCTTGACGGACTTTGGGTTTTATGGGATCTCTTGCCTGAGACATCGCTACTTGTCAGAGATTGAGGGTAAAGGAACAATGTAAGAGAAGACACAAGACCCTGGAACTGCAGCAGGTGGGCCAACAAGGTGCAGGTGAGCTGTCAAGGGGCTGCCAGTGGAAAGGACATGCTTCCAAGAGGAGTTTGCAGTCAGAATTTTGCTTTGCCAGGGCAAAGGACTCTACAAGCACACCTGACAAGTGGTGAAGGGGATACAAAGAATATTTGGATAAAGCAAGGCCACACAAAGCACAGTGGAGACAAGAAGTAAAGACAGAAACATCATCCAGAAAAAGGTGTATGATTCGAACGCTTCATCAGCAGACCTGGAAGGAAGCTTGAGAAACTGCAAAGTGAAATTTGATGACAAATTTTGGTTTTCATAGCAAATAGATATTTTCAAGTGTGGAAGCCATTTGCAATTTGCTGCTGTAGAGGCTCAGTTGCTGTGTAAACACAGATGAAAGGAGTATTAATGAGGAATTTATTGTAAACTCAGGAATGGATTCATGATACTACCAGAATGCTTCCAGATTTCCAGTTACCAGTAGCTGGAAGGAATGAATTCAGCTGAAAATGGTTCAGTGCCACCTTCTGTGGTGTTTGGAAGAGTGGAGAAGCTAAAAGGAAGGCAAACACTGTTCATCGTCCATGGATGCAGCAGCACAATGAGCAATTGCTAGGCTTCTGAGTTTAAGCTCTGGAAGTAACATGTGGTGGTCAGCAGTCCCGTGCCAGTAAAATCCTTATTAAGACAGGAGTGTAATCAGTTTAGGAAAGGGAATAAATGGTATGCTTGTCTTTGGTAGGGGTGGAATAGCAAGAATTTCGGTCCTTGTGTTTCTTGTCTTTGAGGTGATAATCACACACAACGTTCCTGCATGGTAAGGAAAAAGAGTAGCAGAGATTGGCAGAGGTCACACACAAGAAGATCTGCAACAGACTTGAGGATTGAATTAGTGTTCACTAAAGGCCCTGTTCTTTCACAGGTTTAAAAGAACAAAAAAACAAAAAAAAACCCCGTGACTTTTCTGAGCAGGTGATGGAAGATGTGATTCCAAAGGCAGCAGGATCCTGGTTTGCTCTCTTAAGGGTTAGAACAAATCTTGAGCTCACCCACATACCACAACTTTGTCACAATATATACTCTTATCAAGCACTAGATGTTGCTGATGGTGCTGTTTCCTTGCTGAATGAGGGATCCCTTTTGTTCCTTGAAGTCATACTTCTTTCTTTGCTACTTACCCCATGGCACCTTCGAGATGTGCTCAAATCCTTACCAAGGATCCCAAATCAAAAGGATGGTTGGATTACCAAAAATCAAAAATCCAAAAGCCCTCCTCCCCTTGCTCTTCCCATGCTCGCAGTCTGGCTCCCTCCCTGTGGACATGCTTTCCAGGCTGACATTTCCCAAGGAAGACTAAAAAAGATGAAAATAATCAGAAAATTATATTGTTAGGAAAGGGAATTGTGGTGTCAGAGAGGGACAGAGAGAGAGAGGGATGGGAAGAAAAGTACTTGGTATTGGTGTGAAAATGGAAAATCAATCTAGATTACCTTAGTATTAGGGAGGAATTTGAATTTATACCAAATAATTTAGGCCAACCAGACAGAAATATCACTAGCAATTACAGACCAAGTACAGCAGGTATATATGTTATAAAATATATGTAATTATAATTTTTGATAACCAGGCCTAAATATGTGAGTGCTTTGGTGGTAGTTTTTATTTGCATTCTATGGTGACAGATTCTTTTTTTTTTAAAGCTACTTCAATCCTTCAGGACCTTACTTAAGGCAAATCTTTTAGCCTGTGTTTGGGCAAGTGGGCTACTCTTCTCATCACTCTCTAGTCATTGAAAATTGTTAGGAACAGCTGTTTGCACTTGTGAAGACAAACATTTGAGTTTAAAAGTGACAAGCAGTGTGAATACTGGGATTTTTTCAAGCTGAAGTGGAATTAGCATAACTGCTGGAGTGCAATGACTTCTGAAGATAAGAGTGTTGGATATACAACATCACTTAATGTTGCTCTCTAGAGAGAAGGGGAAAATTCTTCCTGAAGGAGAGATTGCAAATGTGAAAGTTAAGGAAAAACTTGGATTTTAGTCTAGAAAACTTGGAAGTATTCTGGATACTAGCTAATACCTGATTACACTAAGAATTGCTTTACTTTTGCTTTTTAGGACATAGTTTTATAGCTGTATATAATAAATCTTCATTTTCCAGGGATAAAAAATCAGAGATGTGTATTTTGATTGGCTCAATATAGTGAGTCCAAGGCATGAGTAACAACATCAGAACTAACCTTAGAGGGAGAAAGTATTTGCCAAAAGAGAGATTAATAATCACAGAAATCCAACACTTTTTCTCTTGCCCTGTCCCAGATGACTCCAAGCATGGCTTTGACCCTTGAAAGGTTGTGTGGATTGCTCCACGCTGCTGAAGATGGCTCTGGGGTTGCTCTGTGTGCTCAAAGCCCCTGGAACAGGAGGGCAGTCCTAGCCTGGGATAGCAGGGAATGCCATAGGAGAGAGGAAGCAGGGGAGCTGAGGCTGGTGTCACCGAGCCAGTGCAGGAGCAAACCCCTGCCTGGATGAGCCCAATTCAATGGAGGAGGGGCTGGGGAGCCCATGAGAGCCCTTGCTTAGTGCTGGCAGATATGAGACCCTGATTCTTCCCTGGTGTGATGTGAGTTGATGGTTTGGTCTGTATGGATCGTAGAATCATAGACTAAAGCCTTAAAGGGATCTTAAATGTTCCAAATGCCCTGCCATGGGCCGGGACGCCTTCCATATTCCAGGTTGCTCCAAGCCCCATTCAACCTGGCTTTGAACACTTCCAGAGATGGTTGTGTCTGGGCAATATATGACAGGGCTCACCACCCTCACAGCCAAAAATTTCCGCCTAATAGCTGATCTAAACCTATTTTCTTTTAGTTTGATGCCATTCCCCCCTTGTCGTGTCACTACATGCTCTTCTACAAAGTCCCTCTCAATTTTTATTGTAGGCTCCCTTCAGGTACTGGAAGAAGCTGAGACATTCCTAATCAGGCTGAACAAATTATGATGCGGCCAAGGGAATGCCAAATTTTCCCTTGTTTATCTTACTTTCTTACAAGGGTACAGTGCTGTCTGTACCTGGAAATCTAGGACTGCCTGATGTCTTCTGCAACTTCCTCACAGCAAGACACCTCTTTGGATCTTGGCCAATATCCTGTGTGATAGCCAGTGTGTAAATGGCTCCAGCTGATCTCGCATTACATAAGCTATAATCCTTCTTGGCTGTAAATTTTCAGGTTGTGCTTTGTGGGTGTTGAACAAAGAGCACAAAAGGGAAACAAGTGAATTTTGTGTGGTGCAAAGCTTATTTCCTTTCTCATCTCTACTGTATCACTATTTATGCAAACAATATTCTTAGGAGCTATCTCCTTACTTTTTATGATATATTTCTTCAGGATAGATATTTTTGAGACATGTGTGCCTTTTGATAATATAATGATAACATCCTACCCTGACCATTCAGAGTCAAGAATTAAATCTCCTATCCCAGTATTCAACATAGATCAACATACATCCCTCCATTTCACCAAAAAGTGTGTTTCATTAGTTAATGCTCTCCAGATTTCATAATTTAATAAATGCTGACAGATTTTTTTTTAATTACATATTGAGCATCATAATGTGAAGATTCTCTCCTTGAGTAAGGACAAAGTGCAAATTTTTAGCGGCTTTAATATCACTTCATTACAGTGTGAAACTTTGTATGAAATAGGTATTTCAAATGTTTTAAGAACAGATTCAATCCAAAGTAAAAGGGATGTTCCATCCTCAAAACTGGAGTTCACCTTTCCTCAGTTATATTCATAGAATGATAGAATCCCAGAATGGTTTGGATTAGAAGGGACCTTAAAGCTCATGTTTTTACAACCCCCTACATCTTCCACTACACCAGGGGAAGAGGAATTCTTTGCTGTGATTTACTGTATCTGGTTTTGCAGAGGTAGGTAAACCCATTTGAAACTTGGGCCACAACATGAATGAATAAACCAGGATTTAATTGTACAGCTAAGGGGAAAAAGGAATCTTGCCAAATCAAGGGAAACAATAGCCTCTTGAATTTAGACCTGAAATACACAGTTTCACAACTGTAAGCTTTGTTATGGAAGGTACAGTAAGAGTCTGAGCTACTTGCACAGCTTTATAGGTGGCCACTTGTAATTAGCAAAAGTTTTGGGGTCACCTTTGGGAGCTATTCCTACAATTTTTACTGTTGGAGCATGACATTATCAAGGTCTAATGCAAACCTCTGCATCCCTTTTCCCTCAACCCACTGCTGACATTTTGCGGTGAGGGAAACCCACTTCCATCTGCTCCCTTCTGCTGCTTAGGGAAGGTTTAAATTAGATATAAGGAAAAATTCCTTTACTGAAAGGGTGGCCAGGTATTGGCACAGGCTGCTCAGGGCAGTGGTAGAGTCACCATCTCTGGAAGTGTTCAAAAAATGTGCAGTGTGTCATCTGGGGACATGGTTTAGCAGTGAGCTTGGCAGTGCTGGATATAGGCTTGAACTTAGTGACCTTAGAAGGCTTTTCCAATCTAACAATTCTGTGATTCTGTGAAATGACTTGGATGGGTGCACTCTGAGTAAGAACAGACTGATGTCCAGGTCTGGAGAGAGGAGGGGAATGATGTCGCATCCAGGTGATGGATGGTCCCTTGTGGTGCTGCCTAGGGCTCAGTTCTGGACCCAATTCTGTTTAATATCTTTATCGATTATCTGGATGAAGGGATTGAGGACTTCCTCAATTAGTCCATGGGTGACACCAAGCTGGGCAGGAGTGTTGATGTGCTGAGGACAGGAAGGCTCTGCAGAGGGATCTGGAGAGACTGGATCCATGGGCTGAGGCCAAGAGTGTGAGGAACAACAAGGCCCAGTGATGGGTCCTGCCCCTGGATCACAACAACCCCATGGAATAAAGTGGCTGGAAAGCTGGAAAAGGCCCTGGGGGTGCTGGTGGCAGCCCCTGACCATGAGCCTAGATGTGCCCAGCTGGCCAAGAAGGCAAATGTCCCCTGGGCTGTCCCAGCCATGATGTGTCACAGGTCCAGGGCAGGGCCTGTCCCCTGTGCTGGCATTGCTGAGGCACCTCAGACAACAGAGACATTGAGGGGCTGGAGCACGTCCAGGGAAGAGAATGGAACTGGGGAAGGGGCTGGACCCTCAGGAGTGGCTGAGGGAGCTGGGGGGTCTCAGACTGGAGAAAAGGAGGCTCGGGGGGACCTTCTGGGTCTCTCCAACTCCTTGACAGGAGGGGGGAGCTGGGTTCAAGTTGGACATCAGGAGGAATTTCTCCATGGAAAGGGTGGTCAAACTTTGGAAGGTGTTGCCCAGGGAGGTTTGGAGATGTCCAAGGAAGGATGTGGCACTCAGGGTTCTGGGCTGGGGGAGAAGGTGGGGATCAGGCACAGGGTGGACTCAATGGCCTGAGAGAGGTTTTCCAACCTCAGTGATTGTGGCATTCTGTGAAATAATCTATTCTTTGAAATCATAGAACTTGAGGAGGAGTCTTATTCAGACTTTTCTTAGCAATTTGAGCACAAACATTACAAATATATACATATGTGTTGCATGAGTGGGTAAAGAGGAGGAGCAAGAGGCTAGACAAATATTATGAAAAAAATTATTGTCTTCAATTAAGTTTTGGTGGATATTAGTAAATGTCCTTCCAAGATCAGCCTCTCCACACTCAAGAATGAAATAAACTCCAGTAAGGATTGGACTACATGGATTTTATTAACACTTATGACTTCTTCAACTTCACACATGCAGAAAAATTAAACCCATACAGTTATGCCCCAGGGCAAAACATATCTGGATGAAGCAACCAGCAGGATGACAGTAGCAAAATGGAAATTTTTACATTTTAAGGGGTTCTATCTCTCTGTTTTGTACCCTTCCTGCAGCTGCCTAACATCTGAGATACTGCCACCGAGGGAGTTGTAGATGAAAAAACTTTATTTGCTTCCCTGTATTATTTATTTAAAAGTGAAATTGTTTTCTGGAAGCTCAAAAGTGGGAGAAAAAAGCTTTGAAAAGTCAGGAAAAAAGGGAAAATTATTCAGGATTTTTCCCCAAAAATCTCAAAATGAGAAAAATTACCTGACCAGAGAAAATATTTGACAGCATTAGGGAGATTTCAAAATTGTTCTTACTGATGGATTCGCTAGTGACTCAGAAACTTTACTTTCCTGGGGCCTCCCCCAAGGAGAGGTCTTGCAAAGCTATACCATATATCTTTGGTCAGTGATAATTTATATTGCTGTTCAGCTATGGAATGGGTTGTTTTGGGCTGGCTACACTGTCAGTTTTATATCATTACCAGTTTTACATAATTCAAACTGACAAAGATCAGAGTCAGGAAGAAAAAAATACAACAGATTAAAAAATGAGTGTATTAATTGCTAATTAGTGTATGAACAACACCAAATATATAGCAACATCCTGCATGGAAATATCTGCATCAAAGGATGATGAGGAAATGCATAAGCATAAAGAACTTGGTCTTACAAGAATTTAAACCTACACACATTGCACATTTAGCTTCGGGCTTGTGCAAACTAATTTTCAATACAGAATGGTTCAGTACATCTGGGATTTGAGGCTTTGCTCCAATATTTGTTATTGTCCTACAGTATCTGATTTTGCAGTATGATTAACATTAGGCCTGGGGGCAATGTTTACCAATATAAAGCCAAAGACAGCTTAAAAAACAAATGATGAAATGCTCATGATTTGCTTCTTTTTGTGTTTGGGAACAAGTTCAGAATGACAGTGTTGAAGCTGCAAAACATGGCTATCTGCAAGATCAAATCATCAGACAGAAAATGTATAATGAGAAAACTCTGTTTGCCACAAGCACAGGCCAATTTTCAGTTTTTAAGGCTTACTTACAAGTTTGTAGAAAAGGCCTTGGGGGTTCCTGATACCATCCTTGACCCTTAGCCACCACCAGCTCTGGGTGCATCTCGAAATCCTTCCTCCCTTCGTTGCTGTGGGTAATGAATACCCTTTTCCCTATTCTCTTTCCATAGGGGTAATCAAACATTTAATCTGTACCTCAGGGAACCTCCCCAGCTCCTGGAGCCCACCCCACAGAGGACTTTGGGAAGAGGAGATCCTGCATCTCTGCAAATCCTTTATGAATCTCCAGTGCTTGGGTTTTCCAAAATACCCTTGTGACCAAATTTTCTGCCCATAATTTTTTACCCATTAGGACAGCATCCTTCTCCCAAGTCTTCGAATTGCATCGTACATGACTGATTTGTTCAGAGGACACTGGTGTCACGACAATTGTCATTAATTAAAAAATTAATGTCTAAGTTTAGAAATGCTGGAATGCTTTTGATTCTTTTTCTTTGTTTATTGTTCTTGTTGGGTTTTTGTTTGTTTGAGGATTTTTGTGTTTTAGGTTTTGCTTGGAAACTACTAGGCTCAACATGTTTTGCTTCTTAATGAAGAATGCACATTTGAATGACTGGAATAATCAATTAAACTCATAAATATTACAGGGCCTGTGGTGTAAGAGTTGAATCTGATGCCCCCATGTGACCCCGAAAAAATAGTTCTTCTCAGGTGACAAACAGGCACAGACACATTCAAAAGTTAATGTTGAAGCATAAAGATTTGCACCAGCAACTACTATGTGCATTCTATTAATATTTTTATGGGCTTTGGAAGTGTCAGTGGTTTTTAATGTATTTTTCATTGTGACCTCTTTTAAAGTTTCTTGAACTGAAAGGAAAAAAAATTACTATTAACTTATTATTTCACTACACTATTTGATTCTTCAGGGTGGTGATGTGTATCTTTTACAAAACCAACAAAACACTTACAGGAGTTTTAAAATGTCTGTTTTCAGTGAAAATACTCTTTGGGGTTTTCCCGCCTTCATGTATTGTTTACTTCAAGGGAAATCTGGAATTTATGACCATATTAGGACCAATTTTCAGATCTAACTTTGAAGTAGGAGGGTTTTCCTCCTCTTCAGCAGTGAACACTGTGCAGCATATAAAATTCTCAGCTGTCAGCCTGTCCTGATACAATAACAATCCTGAAACATCAGGTTATTCTTCCTTCTTGCCTGTGTATTTTAGTGAAGTAGCACAAGGTCCATTTAAGGACCATTTGGTCAAATCTAAGCATACAGAGAAAACACACAAAACCGTTTACCTTCGGGCATAAAAAAGCAGGTGTGGTTAAGGATTTGTGCAGGCAATTTAAGAGAAAAAGAGGAGAAATGAATTTTTGTGATGTCTCAGCTGAGAGAGATTTATGGGGATTTTTAATTTAACAGATTCTACCTAAGAATTAGTGTCCACTGACTTTGGTGTTATTATGTTGTCTTTTTTTAATCGTATGCAAATAACTATGGGCTGTGGTAGGGGTTTTGAGTTAAAATATCAGTGCTTTATAAGCCAAGACTTTCTGAATCAGTTCCTAGGCATCTGATTCCCTGCTACTCCCCTGGAGTTTTATTCCGTGTTAGTAGCTGAGTATGGGTAGAGTTATTTTTATTACTTTTGTGATTAGTTACAATTCAAGATGTCTTTCTCATAATCTGATTTGATTTCTGGCAGTGTCAGGCCAAACTCAAGTTTCAAGTACTCCACCTGTTGGTGCTTCTAGGTCACGAGAAAAAGTGACCTCAAGTGGCCTGTGGATTGATGGTATTTTTTCTGTTGGTTTGTTGTTGTTGTCTGTTTGTTTGTTTGTTTACAGGCAGAATGTGCCAAACATTTTCTTCTGCATATATCTTTCTCCTGCTATATCCCCAGACTGCCTTGGCTAAAATAGCAAATTTAATCTTAGGCTAGAAATACTGTTTCAAATGGAGGCTACAAAACACATGCTTAGAAGCTTATTTCTTCTTCCTACCAGCCAGTTAACAAGAAAGGCTGCTGCAGATTTTGTATTTTCCCCTGACAGTATCTGATAAAATTTGGATTCCAAAGAAAGTACAAAGCTGAGGTTAGGTTCACATTAGTATCAAGAAGATTGAAGAACGCAAGTCTCTTTGCTTTCTCTCCTACTTTTTTTCCCTTCTAATTCGTTCAGGATCCTTTGATATATCTCTCCTCTACACTTTATTTATTTGACTTGTCCACTGACAAGGACCGAAATGACAAGTGTCAATAACTCTGTAAAGCAGTGGTCATTACATTTGTACCCAATTAATGACCTAAAATACAACTCAGGCATTCCTTGCAATTTTTATGGAAATTAGAGCACTAAAGCTGAATCAGTGAAGTTTATTTACTTAACTGAGTTCTGCTTACAGACTGTGCACTACCCAGAGAATACCTGAGAAACCTTATTCACTCTTTAAATGAAATAAATGTTGTTAATTCATTTCAGGTCCACTACTAGTAATAGTCTTGCTAGAAGGGGAAAAGAAATTTCATACTTGTTATCAGATAATTATATTGTAATGATGCATTTCTTCCTCCTGCCGTGGCGTGAGTTGGGATGATATGAACTCCAGGTTCTTCCCCCTTCTCTCCTTTACAGCACAGGGCTCACACAGGCTTGTCCTTTGGGCAAGTCAACACTAGATGTCACACAAAGGAGGGTTATTGCAGGGGGAAACAGCCTGCAAGGAGAGATTTTGTTTTATGTTTTATTTTATTTTCACTTCTTTCAGCTGCAGCTACAGGTTAACTTATGACAGAGCAGCATCACTACAAATGTCAGCTGCTATAGCAAATAAAATCACAGCATTTCGTATGTTATCCAGAGGAGAATATAATCTTATATTCCTATCACAGCATGAACAGCTGAAGTCTGAGCTCCTAGTTTCCAGATTTACACACTTCAGTATGACTGTTTTAGTTAAGGCATGCTTAGTATCCTTTGAAGAGCGTGGTCTGACATTTGCAGGTTAATATTACTTAAAATTGTGTTTCCAAATACTGGGGATTGTTGGTGGAAGTTCCTATACAAATTGTAATGCTTGCTGCAATTGCAAAGGCAATGTGGGAAATTCAAATGAACCCAAACCTGCACTAGATGCCTTCTCCGTACACAGAGACCTTCTTGACTCATTTTTTGACTGTTCGTCTGTCACGGGTAGGCATGCAATTCTGCATGCCTGGAGAGAGAAAGGGCAGCTGGGACGAGCAGAGTAGCAAGTGTTGTACCTTTAGCCAATGGTGAAGTAGCTAGATAACTCTCTACCAGTTATGTTAGAATATGCAAACCTTCTGATGTGTATAAATGTCTATTCTGTAAACAATAAATTATTACATATTCGTCACCCCTGAACACGCAGCACACGCGTGATTAATGTCTCTCTGGCCGTCCCGACTGTGACATTCATCTTCTCTTTTCATGAATATCCTCGGTTCTCACGTCATATTATGTAATGATTAGGATAGTGAAATTTTGAATTTGTACATCACTTTTAAGGTAAAGTGCAGCAGTTTTACTTGTTAAAGTCTGAGCTTTAAAGTATGAGCCTTACATTCTCCCCAGATTATACAGAATTCTACAAATCATGTTTACAGTCGTTTTATTACTTCATCTTTGGAGACACCTTGGGTCAGGGGGACTACTGTCACGGTAGACTACGCTGACACCATGAAAGGTTCACGCATCAGCCAAGTTTATTATAAACAGTGTCTAGATCATAATTACATGCAACCACACTCATGCTTACAATTAAATCCTACAGCCTGACTCTAACTACCTAAGCTACTACTTCTATGCCTACTCATACGTCTCCTATGTTGAACCTATCTGCCTCTAGCAGACAATATGTCAGTCTCTCTTTCTACATCTCTATATATCTAAGTGCACAAGAAGCATGTTTACATTAATCATCCAATAACCTGAGGGTCAACTGTTCACCAGCCGTGCAGGAGGTCTGGATGAACTCTCCTGTCCAATCACAGACGTCAGGCTGTGTCCATAAGATACGGCTTCCTGCAAACTTCTCTGCTAAACATGCCTTGATCACAAGGTGCTTTGCTCCGTGCATCCCACACTACTGTGTCTTTTTGTCTTTATCAGCAGTGTCCCTTATTTCTGTTAAAATCACTACAGCTGCCCAGTGGTGGAGTTGTCCTGAATTTCATTTTCAGTCTAGCTGCTTTTATTACTGAGTAGTCATTATAAATGGTTAATTGATGTCTGGAACACAGGACCCATAAATTTAAATTCATATACTTTGGGACTCAAATTATCAAGAGAGAAATATATAGCTATGGTGTGGAAGAATCTGATCCAAAAAATGTATGTTTTCTAGTAGAATTGTGCTAACTTAAAAGTACAAAGAAAACTAACCAACAGTGCAGACTCAGCAAGACCTCTCCATTTTCAGGCTTCTAAAATCTTCATAGTTTCTTCCAGTGAGCTAAAGCCTCTTCATTTTGTTTCTGAAACCTCTACAGTAACCCATGTACAACTTTCCATGCCCAGCTCAGGTCTGTGACTTAGCACATGAAATGTATGAATTTAGAGTACTTCCCAGAAAGGGAAGAAAAACACCAAGTATACTGGATTGATCACTATGAGAAGAAATGGCCAACAACCAATGCTGGAATAAGATGAGAAATAAAGAAAACAAATTTTTCATCATCTGTACAATTATCACTGGGAATTTGTGATTTTTTTGTTGCTTGTTATTATCATGATAAAGCCAGACACACTTCCGGAAGTGAAGTACTAAGCAGGAGTACATGGTACCTGTTGAAGTTTGAATGCGCCATGGTAGCAGAATGTCAATTTCCACCAGGACTGGTGTAGTGGTTTAACTCTGGCTAAATGTCAAGGACTCACTCACACAGCCAGCTCTCTCATTCCTCTCCCTGCAAACAGACAGAGGAGAGAAAAAACTAAAGGGTTTCATGAACTTTGCAATAAGGACCATAGGAAACTGCTCACCAATTACTTCATGGGCAAAACAGGCTCCAGCTGGGGATATTAAGAATTTATTATCAAGATCAGAGCTTAAGAGTGAGAAGTTTGATAGATCTTACATATGCCTTTTCCCTCCACCCCTCCCTCTTCCTAAGATTTACCTCCTTCCCTCAGTGACCCATGGAAACGGGAGTGGGGGTTACGGTGAGATGTTGTTTCTGTCGCTGCTCAGAGAGAGGACTCCTACCCCTGCTTCCTCGTGAGGTCTCCCCCACAGAAGACAGGCTTTCACAAAACTGCTTCACATGAGTTCATCCCACGGACAACAGCTCTTCAGGTGCTGCTGCCACATGGGTCACCTTTCCATAGGGTGCAGTCCTTCTGATATAGGCTGCTCCAGCCTGGGTGTCCCACAGGCCACAAGTTCTACCAGGAAATCCTGCTCCAGTGTGGTCTCCTCTTCCATGGGCTGCAGGACCCTGCCAGGCCCCTGCTCCAGACATAGGACTCCACGAGATCACAGCCTCCTTCCAGGATCCACCTGCTCCAGCGTGGGATCCTCCACAGGCTACAGGTGGATTTTCTGCTCCCTATGGTCCCCCATGGGCTGCAGGGAGACAGCCTGCTCCACTGTGGTCTTCTCCACGGGGTGCAGGGGCCCTGTTCCGGCACTTAGAGCATTTCCTTCCCCTCCTTCTCCGCTGCCCTTGGTGCCTACATTGTTGTTAATCACAACTTCTCACCTTGCTCTTCTCTGTCTCCCATCTTCATCTGCCCTGTACCTTTTTTTTTTCCTTCTTAAATATGTTATCACAAAGACATTCCCATGACTCCTGATTCACCTGGCCTTGGCCAGCAGCAGGTCCAGCCTGGACCTGACTGACGTTGGCTTTGCTGGAAATGGGAGAAGCTTCCAGCAGCTTCTCAAAGAAGCCTCCCCCATAGGTCACCCCACTACCAAAAAACCTGGTCACAGAAACCAAATATAACTGGCTTCATATTCATCTCCCAGATAATCTCATACGATCATGAATTATGTAGAAAATGGTGTCTGGAATAGTTAAAGCCTTAATTACCTTGACTTTTTACAGTTAGTTGGTTGCTGGGGGAAGAAGGAGGTGTTGCTTTGTAGATAGTGTGGTTTAATTACTCCAAGAGAAATATGCAATGAAAGAAAGCAAAACAGGATTTCATATTTATGTGACATTAGGGCAATGTCTTGTTGGAAGTGCGGTCTCATTTACTATTAAATTCTGATTTGGACTCACACAGCAGCTAAGAATGGAAGGCACCTCTGGAGATCACCCAGTGCAAACCTCCCTGTTCAAAGACAGAGCAAGATGACCAGGGGTTTTGAGTATGGAGAACTTTATAACCTCTCTGGACAGCCAGTGTTTGACCACCATTACATTAAAATAGTGTTTTCTTATGTTCAGGTGTGTTTGTGCCTGTTGCTTCTTGCCCTGTTACTGTGCATCACTGAAGGGAGCTGGGGTCTGTTTATTTACTACAGGACTCTATGACCAAGCATCATAAAGTTCATTCTTAATTTATGATGTTACATGTAAAGGCCAGGCAGTAATGGTTTCTGCTTGAGTGCCCTGCAGAAGCATTTGCCAAGTACTATCAGCCTTTTAGTCAAACACATGATTCGTTTGCTGTTTGATGATATGACTGTCTGGGAATGGTGCACTGTATGGAGTAAAATAAAGCTGTCAGTGAGAAAGGGCAGTATTAGAGTCCAGGATGGATCAATGGAAGCAGAAGAACATTTCTATTTGGTTTATAACTAAGTGATCTTTTTTGTAAGGTTTAATTTTATAGAGCTATACCCTGGTGATTACCTTCCTCCATGATTAGCTGAGATTTGGGATGTTTTGGTAATGAGATCGTTTGGGCAGGGATGGATGTGGTTCATGGGTTTGAGTTGAAGGATATCATGATTATGGTCATATTCACATACACCCTGTACCAGGCAGTGCTGTCAAAGGTGCTGGCAGCTGCCATGGATGGGTTAAAAATTATATGGTTTTTCATCACACAAGCACTGATGTGTTCAGCGCTGGTGGTTCAGTTCAGCACTCTAGGCCTGGCCCTCACCTGCACAGCTGCACCATCGGGCATGGTCCCTGCCCCACCGCCCAAATGATCTCATTACCAGGCATATAACTGAAGTTCTGGTATGCTGTACCTCCCATCCCTTTTGGCCCAACAAATGTACCGTTTACTATATAATTCCATAATTCCATAATCATTATGCATTGCTCCATAACCAATAATCCATTCATAGATGTATTTGCCCCATTGCCATAATGACATCGAGAGCGCAACCAATCCTGAACTCAGGAAGTTTGACCCATTTCATTTTCCACAAAACCATGATCAGCTTAGCCAGTGCAGTTGTTGAGATGAGGTGGTCACCAAAGGGAAAAAACAATGCAAAGCATACCTGTTAGATAGTTGCACAGGTAGGACAGCATGGTGCCTTTTTGCTTATTCAAGCTTTTCTTATCTGTATACTCCTACGTCTTGAGCCCCACGTTGGACACCAATTAACTGTCGCTGTTTAATGGGGCCAGTAGAAGCAAATTAAAATAAATTCAATATTAAATTGTTCGAGACTTGTTTGAGTATAAAGATAGAAAGAATTTTATTAAAACAGAAAAATAAAAATATATGTTATATATAAAAGCACCCTTATCAAAACAATATAAGAACCAAAGACAAAAAAAAAAACCAAAATTAAATCAAGTATCTGATGTAACAACACAAGTAGCCAACACACAACAAAATAGTCCTTCTCGATGAAATAACACAAGCCTTTTTCGCTTGCAAGCAGGTGTGAAGGATATGGCAGGGGTTTCAGAGCTAACTCCTGGTGGCTAGAGGGGGTGTTGGAGGGAAGAGGGGGGTCAGTGAAAACAGGGGCTCCCACAGGGACTTCCCAGGGAAGAGAGAGAGGAGAGCTAGAGATAGAGAATGAAGGAGAGCAAATTGGAATAGATTCCACCCTCTTTGGGATTTGGGGACCCACAGGGGCAGAACTAGGCTTGGACACTCCAAGAAGCTTGATGGAGATGGGAAGAGGGGCTAGTTCCCACCCTTGGGATTTTTGGGAACTCATGGGGGCTAGGACTGGGTTTTGGAGCTCCTGTGACTCTGATGGGGATGGGGAAAAGGAGCCCAAAACGTGTACCACAAAGAGAGAGAGAGGGGAGGGAGAGAGAGGGAAAGGGCAGGGTAAGTTTTCTAGACCAAACCAGGAATTTATAATGAGAAAGGGACTCGAGTTGATGCTGGAGCTCCACAGGGTTAGAGAATAGGTCCCGGTCTAGCCAGCACATGATCATCGTCAAGATCCCAAGGAGCAGCAAGTCTGTCCAGCAGCACCACGCAGCCGAAAGGAGCAATGGCATCTGGGTTTCACTGTCTTTATACCCTTGGTCCTGGCCCAGAATCCTTTGTGTCCCATGCCTGCATATACACCTTTTTTCCCATGCTTTGCCCACCCCCAGGGGCATAGCTTTGTGTTCCAGTGGTCCATCCTCTCCCTGCCTGCTTCCAGTCCCGTACCGTGGGAAAACCTTCCTCACCTCTGCCATGTGGGTCAGCCAAAATGGCATTCGTCTTCTCCTAGCTCCCAGTCAGGACCCCCACGCCACCCTGGTGCCCCAACCATGGTCGGAGCCACGGGGATGTGAAGTTCTGCCAGGCTGGAGCCATGGGGCACCAGGAACCACCATAGAATAGTGGGCAGGTGGCAGCCATGCCACATGGCACTGCCACGATGGGCCAGAGCCCGGCCTGGCTCCGGTGCCAGGCCAGAGCACCCCTCTCCCCCACAGGGAGACCACCATCCTTCAGGCAGAAACAGTTCCTGGCACTTCAGGAAAATGGGACCACAATGGGACAGCTGTGCTTTTGGGGTGGGGGGGGGGTGCCGGTGGTCGCGCACTGAAAAACCATCTCCGGACTGGAGGCACAGTGCCAAGGCCACACCAGGATGCCTTCTGCGGAGACGCCGCAGGGCTCCGGCGACCGTGCCCACGGAGTTCCACCAGGTTAGAAGCATGGAGAAACATGTGCCAGCATCCCAGGTGCTTGGGCAGCAGAGCTGACTCGGTGCCGCCCACGCTGCGCAATGTCTTTCTGGTGGGTTGGGGCTCAGGTCCTGCAGTGCTGGGGAGATGCCGGCTGTGCAGTTCCTCCTCCCATCCCGGGGCCTGTGGCAGGCTGGCGTGCGAGACCAATGACTCTAGCGGGAGGGGGCCAGCCCCATGTCACTTCGCTATGGGAAAAAGTTTTATAATACCATGTAAAAAGCACGACAAATGGAAATTATCTTTTCTCTTTTTGTTAATTCACTTATTTTAGTTAATTCAGTGACATTTTAAATGGGGTTGATTCCAGTAGTCACAAACCAATGAAGCAACCCATATACCACCAGTGCTCAAAGATTGTGCCAACACAACCTTGGAGTTAATATTCCATCTATCTGCTCATGACTTTCTGCAGGATTTACCAGTTATTCCTCACCAAAATACTGGTTTTAGCCCTCAGCCTAGAAGAGCTGGTCCCTTGAGTGCCAGTGGTGCTCCTCCTGAAGGAAGCTGGGGATGAGCATCTTCCCTCATGGAATGAAACTTTCCACAAAGCTGTTGGCCACAGAACCATGACACAGCAGCCACAGGCTCATGTACAGAAGGAAAGGCCAACCAGAGGAGGGTTGTTTTCTCTTGTGGTTCCAACAAGAACCCAGCCTTGGAATGAACACAGTCACAGAGTGATGGACCATTTCTGAGTTAGGAGAGAAACAGCCTTTTCATAAGCTGTTGAGAGCTGGCCAGTGCTCTGACTTGTTTTGTTTATATTTGTGTCCAAGTGGGATGGGATCTCTTGAGGATCAGCTTGAAACTCTATCACTCAGCAAATCTAACTCTCAGTGTGAGTAATGGCTTGGTTGTACTTTGTTTTTTCCATTTTATGCTGAGGAAATAAAAAGAATCTCTTTACTTATTTAGTCACATAAATAAAGTTTTTCTTAGAGCTAGAATTTGAAAAAAAAATCCAAAAAGAACTTTTTGGTTTGGTGAACTGTCTGGTCACAAAACTGAAACTCCGTTTGAGCTTGGATGCAATCCACCATCATTCATTAACAAAAAATTGCCCAATATTAGAAACAAAGCAATTGTTTTCTCTTCTTCTTTTTCTCCAGGCTTATGCTTCAATTATTCTTCTCTACTTTGAATTATTAAAAATTATGCTAAGATATCTTTTCATTTGGAGGACACATTTTTGCTTTCCAGTTCTCTACACAGCATCTTTTCCACACACCAACCCCCACCCTTGCCCCAGACTTTGTTAAAACCTCAATATTGACTTTTTTGTTTGTATGGCACCGAACTGGCCAAGTTGGATACAAACACTAATTTTAGAAATAGTGCAATATTTTACCAAATTAAAGTGGCATGCAGGCAGCTTAGGGCAAAAATTATCCACAATGGCATCTGTACAGTTTCTTCCATCAGTGATACAGACCTCTGCAACTTTTGCATGGGTTTTATTTATTCTAAAAACATGTCTCAAAAAAAATACCAAGAGCAGTGCTAGTGTAGAACAAAATATTTCCATGGAAGGTGAATCATTGTACTTCCCTTAATACTGGGTCTGCTGTGAGAACTGGATTTTTTTATGTTTTAGCTTAAGAGCAATAAAATCATGCATCTCCACAGTGCAGCATCATCATAGTCTCTACTCAAAACTTGTCGTATAGAGAAAGATTAGGAAATGTATAGTTAGCTACACATCTTCTGCAAGGGGAATGTCTTTAATGCCATCCAAGTCAGATTTCCACATTTCGTTGACTGAAGGGTTGGGAGTAGTGCTAAAGATCAAATAAAACTTCTGGCCATGGCAAACACACCAGTCTCCCAGAGAAAAAAGTTACTTTCACTGGCTGAAATCTCCTCCAAGGTAAAATTTATTCATCTAAACTTTGTTTATTGCAAGACGGCAGTTAGCTATTTTCATTAGGTTCTTTGTGTGTGTGTGCATTGGTTTTGGGGATTTTTTATTTGTGTTTGTTTGTTTGTGGGTTTATTTGTTTGTTTGAGTTTTTTTTTGTAATTTGATTAATATAGGCTCAGTTTCTTTTTCAGTCATGGAGCTGGTGGGTGAAACAGGCAAACTTCAGTAGGGTTCAAACAGTAAAGAAGTACATTTATAATTGTTCAAAACTGGACATTATTTTACGAGCACATGTAAAAGAAAACCAAAGCCATGAGGAGCATTGGAAAAGTGGTGGTGGGATATGGTGATGAGGAGGATGTGACTTCTCTCCCTGGCTAGAGTCCTGAGTCTCACAGACCTGACATCTGTTGCCTGTTGGAAACAGCAGCTTTCACCGTTGATTAGGAGAGATCTGCACAGACTGTCAGACCATTTCCAAGACCTGGTAGGGTTCATCCTGGAAAAATCTAGCTGCCCTGGAAAGTGAGTAGAGTTTCCCCAGACTGACAAGCAGATCTCAGCATTGTGCTGTGACCATAGTAGAAGTGCTGTGGGCCATGGTTGTTTCCAGTCCCACCTAGCAGTAAAGAAAATACAATTTAAAACTCACTGGTGGGTGAAAGATTTGAACAAGCAGAGAACCCAATGGAGCATAATCCTGATATCTGCATGGCAATACTGTGTAGCAGCGGAGCTGGAGGCTCAGCAGCAAAGGGGACCACCAAGCATTGCACAAAGTACTAAACTGTGGTGTTGCATTTTTAAGTTTATCTTCCTCTTCCTAATGGTTTGTCCTGCCCCTGTTCTGTAATGGTTTATTCTGTTAAGTGCATACACCCCTTCTTATGTAAATCCCCTAAACTCCCGCCCAACTCTGCCCCTTCTTCCAGTCCCTTCCCTATCAGTCACCCAAATCACACCTTTTGTTCCAGCACCTTCACTGTCAGTCATTAGACCCCTCCTGGGAAATCCCCTAATACTCGACAGGTCATAGATGCATGTGACCTTCCCTATTCCTCCCCTTACTCCTATTGGTTGTCCATGCTTGTCAATCCTTCCCTAACCTTTCCTATCCCAGTTTCCCGTTGGTCCATTCCCATGTAACCACCCCCAGTTAAAAGTTGTTGCACTCCCTTTTTCTAGGCTTTTCTGGGCTTGCTTTCCCTGACTGCAAAAGGACTCTGAGGGGCGATTGCCTCAGAGCTCCAATAAAGTTGGATTGCAGCACCCGAGTTAAGTCTCCCCGCTTCCTTCATCCACCGAAGACGTGTGTGTGCTTCATCTTTCCGGGACTAAGTCTGCCCAAGGGCAGACCAGGGGTCTGTCTTTAAGTGCAGCCAACACTGTTAAGTATCGGGGCTGTGCTCCCCCTGACACCAGCAGCCGCTGTCGCAGTGAGTTTGCCTGGGTTGTGGGAAAGTCGGCCGCGACCAGACCGTGTCACTAAACTGCAAGACAAGAATTTGGATAAGACTCTTGTGACCATGACTCCATGACTCCATGATTCCTATGACCACAGCTGTGAACTCCAGCTGAGATGCAGACAAATCTTGCTAATTTTTTGGCAAGAAACAGTAAGCGTCAAGACTGTCTCTTCAAAAAATGCCTGGCAGTTTATCTTGAGGTGTCCAGTCAATGAGGTCAAGTCAACATTTAAGATGAAGGGGTTAGTGATCTCTATTTTCTCCCCTCTGTGGGCCCAAAGTTCCCTCCTGTCTGATTTATGAGCTCCTGCTGGTTTCCAAATGGCCCTTGATCCTCCTTCTGAAATCTGAGATCCAAAGGGTCCTCCCAAAGTTTCTTCTTCACAGTGAAGTGAAAAAAAAATTAATTTCTAAATTTCCTAGTAGATATTTTGTGCCTATCACCCTTCCATCCTCTCCTCATATATGTTAGCAAAAGAGAGTGGCTATGGATTATTACATATCTGGTAACAGCCCAGATGAAGCAGGGCAAAATTACAAGCATTTTACATGCAACACACACAGAAGTTACAGAAACGAGTTGTGTAAGATGGCATGGCATTTTGTGCTGAATAAAATGCTTGAATCCAAAAAAAAAGCATCCAAATTGCCTGTACTAACCACTTTTCTGCATCCGAGGAGAGATCTCATTGCAGGAGGGTAGATTTGCTGATAGAGTGGCAGGCAGTCACAAGAAAAATCAATCCAAAGTGAAGTGTTTATTGGGTAGCTTCCAATTAAATTTATTGCTTGTCATCGTCCTGACAGATTTCTTCAGAGTGTTTGAAGCTTGAGAGAAATTAACGGTGTTTGACATTTTGCAGTGGGAAGTATTAATCTTGTGTGATGTGTTTTGCTGGTGTTTGCTGTGTGCTTTTTTATAGATTGGTCCTTATTATTTTGTCCATTATCTTTGTGCAGATTGAAGTGTGATGCTGTGACCTAACCTAGAAATATTAGACGGCTGGACAACACAACCTGATGTCTTTGGCAGCACTAGAGTATGTGCCGTGTTTCAGATATACCTCAGCGACCTCAAGAGGTCTTTTTCCTGAGTTTTGAATGCAGTGTTTCAGATCAGGACATGGAAAATAACCTTTCGGTAAAATCCATGTGATGCTGGGGGACTTTGTGAAGAGTCTTCATGTCTTCCCCATGGACAAGGTGAGGTGGATGACTAGGACAGGACTTACCGTCCATGGCCATAAAATACTGAAAAATCTGGGGACTGTGTTTTCAGAAATTCTTTGGCCATGCACCATTAAATCCTGAGGATATTTGTAAGGCAGTAACCTTGCTGGACACTCTCACTCTGAGTTGTGACTTCTAACATGTTTAAAGGACTTTGACAAAAAAAATCTTGGTTTTGACCATCAGGATAAACTTAGGAGATGTGGCAGGACCTTGACAGCTGGTGTCCCTTGTCCTCTGTGTTGCATATGTGTTCATTGACTGGACAAGTTAGACACATCCATTTTGGTGCTGTGAATACAAAAAAAAGAGCAGATGAAACCTGAAAGTGTGGCTGAAGTGAGACTTGTTCAAAACAAGTATCACATTCTACTTCAAAGGTCTTGAATTCAGTTTTCTTAAGTAGATTTATACTTTGTCTTTGTGGGCCCTGTCAGCAGTGCTACCAACACAACATGGAGCATTTCAACGTTTAAAAAAGAGATTGCGCCCTTCTCAGGATGGTGGTTTCACTTTATCTCCTAAGCTCCTGATGCTGTGCTGATCAGGAGTAGAACATTGATTTTTTTACCTTATTTTATTCTGCAGTCACTTGACACAAGGTAAGATAGCTGCATACACTTGGTTTGATGGTATGAGTAATACGAATTTGCTGAATTTACAAGGCTTCAAGTTTACTTCCACAAATGGGTGCTCTTTGCTATCTTCTTTAGAAAGGTGTCCAGTTCCAAGTGAATGCTGCCACATTTTTGCAGGTGGCATCTCAGCAGCTGTTACTTCAGAATCCAGGGCTCTGCGTTTTTTAACCAAAAAATGTGAAATGTGCTCCATTCCTCAGCTTTCCCCCTCACTTTCTTTGTTGCAATCAGTCTCTGAGCTGATTTGCCACTGTCCTTTTTTCATTAAATAATCTACTGAGTCAAAATATTATTCAGCCAAAGGCAGGTGCCAATGAAAACTAAATCACACACACAGTGCAATGAATCATTTGGAGTTCAGCTGAGACCTTGGTACATATGTGACTGTCCCACACAATGACATGTTCTGCTGTATTTGTGCTCAAGGGTCTGAAAGTGATATGTGTCACACTCTAAATAAAAATATTTAGAGGACTCACAGTGTTCTTTCTGTAAAAGGTAAATCCAAACTAACACAGGTTTTGATGCTCTTCTTAAAAAAAAGCTGTGTGTGCTTGGAGCCTTCACAGGACTAACCTGGAAACCCAGACAGGTTAAAATTCAAGTGTGTGCTGCCTGTGAGGCTTTGGGAGACCAGAATGGGGAAGATGCAGCCAACAGCACAGGAACTGGACCTGGAGTTCTTAAAAAACTGGGCTTGATGATCTAGGCACTCAGGAGGGGAGGTGGGAGGCGGGAGGTACGTCCCTAAACCATGGCAGAGAACCCAGTACCAACCAAGACCATCCACAAAGGAACTGAAATTGAGGGCTGGATGCATCAGGACAAGAAAACTCTGCTTTACTGTGTTGTATCTGCCTTTAAGGATGTTGTTTTTATGCAAACTCCTGACAAGTTACCCTGTATTGTTTAGTTTAAGTTTTGTGTTTGTTTTCTGCACTCTGCCTGGAAAAAGGAGTGCCCTGCCAGGCAATTGTATGTCAACAGTGGTGCCTAAGCCTGACTCTGCTGTATAGCACAAGGTTGTGCAAGGCCTCCGGGTGAGTGTGAGGAGGTGGACCCTCAGAGATAAAGACACAGCACTTTGTGATGTCACGGATCATTTGGATATTTGCTTAATCCAGTAGGATGGTCCATCACAGCTGATGAGCCCTGCCTTTCTTCAGGACCAGCCTGCCCAGCACAAGGTTATGCTGCTTCACATTTCTTCACAAAACGGTGTCCATTGTGCAGGAAAATATGCCCTTCAGTACTGTCAGGAAAATATTTGTCTGCACTTGTTTCTAATTCTAGCTAAAATGATTAAATCGCACATAAGAACAAGTCAGAGACAAGTGGCCATTGTAAAAGTAGCTGCCGGGGTACGTCAGCTGTGCAAATGCACCCACTGTCCTTTTCCTTCTCCCTCTTTTCCTTGGCATAGGACTGGAGATTGCTCAAACCCTGTATAGTCTGGAGCACAAACCTCTGCACGAGCACGCTCCAGTAGGGTAATGAGGAAAATCATCTGCAGCCAGCAGAGATAAAAATGTATACACTCACTTCCCAGTCTTTCCAAGACTGTGCAAGAATCAGCATAACAAATCTGGAGATGCCCTCAAACAGATGAGTATGTAGTAAACATATCCCTTCTTAAAGGACTGAAGAAGTTACAGGAATTCTTTCTCCCCCATATGACAAATTCCCAAATTGGGAAGGAAGAGAGTGAGAAATTTAAAGTTTGAAAAGTTGAATTATTCCTGAGAACAGGAATGACTGATTTTCTTTTTTCTCTGCCCACCTCCTGCCGCCCCCACCTGCCCTCCTCGACTCCTTTTTTTTTAGATAAAACAAGATGACTTGTGATTCTTCACCCCCATCCTGACCTGGTCTCTTTTTTCCTTTCAGACTCTGCCAGCTCAGGTTTCCTCTGTACAGCAAGACACATGAGGCAGGTAGAAAAAAAAAGGCTTTGCAAAGAAATGCCTATTCCCAAATTGTCCATATGAGGTATGGCAACATGGATCCAGCTTGGGTGAATTAGGTTTTTATTTTGGAATTTTTAGGACAGTAATGAAATTACATTGTCCGCTTTAATGAGGCCCCAGAGACCTTACCTGTCATTGAGGCCTTTTTTTCTGGCCCAGTCCTACAGATTTACACTGTATTTTTACCTTAGTCTTTGTGGATACGAAAGGAAAAGGAGGACTGGAAAGCCTCAGAGCTGGCCAGAAAAATGTCAACTGAGAAACTCAAAGCAACTAATGCCTTCTTAAAGACCAGTAGGGGCAGGGACCTCTTTTCAATTCAGAATGGACAATTTCCATTGCTTTTCTTGTAGAATTTAGACTCCACAAAACTGTAAAGTTCACTTAGTGACCTCTAGTTCTTTCCCAATTATTTGTTAAGTGCTGTTTTTTGAGAAGTCATCTGGTCTTGATTTGCTACAAGGCCAGGAAATTAATTCAAACTGATGGAGAACTTCCACATATGACAAATTCTATCAAACTGATCTGTCTCAATCTGACTGAAACAATACTTTAGAATTGTTTTGACATAATATCTGGTTTTACGGACAAGTCAGGAAAGAGCGAATGGCCTCTTTTGTAAAATCTTGCTTTGAAACTGTGGCATTGTACTGCCAAGTTTTCACTATAATTACTTTTTACATTGGAAGTCGGTAACTAATTTAATGTAAACTTAATGTAAACTTAATGTAACAGAAGTTTCAAATATGGACAAAGTGAGTTCTTAAATACTGATCTAAACTCATTATGAGTATGAGCTGGCATCCATTTTTAGCTGTGTGAGTTCAAAAACAAATTAAGCCAATAGATGAAGTGTGGGAATTAAATGGCACATCCTGACTCAGTTTTCATTCATTCTTTTGCTCATTAGCCTGTGAGTACAAAAATGTTAGGGCTCATAGGAGAGATCAGAGCAGCTACTGGGACTCTGCTGCTCATCTGGTTGGGTGTCAGAACTAGTGCCAACTGAAGTCAACCCAATGTGATATTTTAAAATTAAAGAAAGTAAAAGGTAAAACAGATTAAGAGTTAAGTACAGAGACAGAAATACCAGGAACCTGAACTCTCCAGACCTCAATTAAAAAAATGTGCAAAACTGGCCACTGATTTCTCCTGCCCTACCAGAAAAGATACCCACTTGGCCCTGTGGCCCCTAATAATGAGCCTGTGTTTTTTTGAGAAATCAGATAGAAACAGACAAAAAAGAATCCCTGCAGCACATTACAGAATTAGCCTGTTTTATTTTTCTGGTATGGAAACATAATTGAAAGGCATTTTATTCAATTTATTGGGGTAGTGTTTTTCTCACATCTAGCTCTGACTTTCTGAGCAGAAGACAGACTTCTACAGACTGCTGTACATTTAAACTCAGGGTAAAAAAAAAAATTAGGGGTCAAGGAAAATATTTTCTCTCTTACCTTCTAAAAAATATAGTCTTTTCTGTATTTTTTGATTTTGGCAAAGACTGCAATGGATGCCAGCCAGAAAGTAGGTAAAATGAAGTCAAAGACACCCTTGTCTGAATATTTGAAATGGACTACCAAAAATGCATCATTTTTTCCAACATTTTTGTTGGGTGGAGCACAGAAGGTGATTCCTCCTTCACACTCTTACATAAATATTTATACAGAACAGCTTTAGCTTAACCTGAAGGGAAAAATTCTGAGAGTGCTTCAGAAAGCCTGTGGCAGGAAATAAAAACTTAAAACAATTTCCATTAAATTGCTGGCTCTGAGCATGATGTCGTGGGCTTGGCATATGTTGTGGAGTCTGAGTCAAACAAACGGCCCTACAGAAAACCCTCAAGTTTTTGACTACATCTTCACAAACTGTCTCTGTTACTCACCAATCACTGGAAAAGGAGAGGAGGAAATGTTTTACTGCCTCAGGAGAGCATGTTAAATAAGCCTGCTGTCCTTTACTACCTCCCCACTGAAAAGCAGAAAAATAGTGAAAGGATACCCTATCTAAGGGAAAAAAAATGCATAGCATCACAGACACGAAGGGGATGTACAAGGGATCATAGGATGGGCATTTGTTTAGAAAATAAAAAGGTCTTTTGTAAGAGGATTAAAGGTTTGGGTTTGCCACAGATGGACAAACTCTTTCAGTGCTGTCCCCTTCTAACCCAGCAAAGGGAAAAACCAGGAACATGTCTCAATGGAATACTTGGGCAACAGTGGTGAGCTGAGCACTGGATTTAGACCTGTCCCTGGTTTTTCCCACTCTGGCTTAGGTTAAGCCTCATAATTATCATGTGACCCACTCCCAAGTACCTCAGTTAGATGCTTCACTGCTTTATAAAGACACAGCTGAGGCTGGAAAACAATCTCTGTTGGCCTTTCTGCCCTGGATTACCCCACTCACACTTCATACTTGTGGACCAGTACTGGTAATGTTTCCCTCCTTTGCGTGGGTTAGGTACATGCCCAGCATCACTGGCCAAGGTTTTACCTGCCCTGCTGCTGCAACTAACCCTCAAGACTCTCCTTTGTTCTCCCTGGTGTGGCCCCCACTCACCTTGTTACAAATACAGAAAACCAAGAAAAGACTGATTTTTGTGACAAAGTGAAGGTGTCCTGTACAACCTTTCCAGTTTCATTTATAAATTATGGCAGCTAATTGCTTAAACTGATTTTGTGCCAACTTGAAACTGAGAACACAAAGCTCATTTTCACCTGAAAGTGAATAGAGACAATAATTAAAACCAGTAGAATTTGTCTTTGGTATGCAAGGAAACTTTTGTATTTCACTGTATTCCTATAATGTGTGTTATGCCCTCACACTGACTGACAAGTGGACCTCTGCTCCTGCTTAAGCTTCTGAGAAAGTGAGGAGTAAAGGAACAAAGGCATCTCTTGTCATCCTGTTATCACCATTACAACTGAGGTCACTGTTCTGGTGGTGATTCTACAAGGAGGACACAGAAGAGTTTAGCCCACAATTTCCTAAGTCTAGACCAGAGGAAAACTGGTTTTAAATATTGTTTTACATATTGTAATGCAATGACAGGAATTTTTATGCCTTACATACTCAAAGCAAAATTGCAGGAAAAGGTTAACAAGGCTCACAGCTTTTATGAGATGAGAGGTGTTGGCTTCCAGCAGTCTGAGACCTTTCTTCTAATTGTCTTTCTTTATCTAATTGGTTTTGGGTGAGTGGGGAGGATTGAGCAACACCAGTCTCTCTCCAAATTTTCTGCTTGTCCTAATCTGTAGGGAAATATCACTTTGCAGTTATCTTGTTTGCTCTTCCAATTAGGAAACCACAGTTCAACACATCTACCACCAGTCAGCCCCAAATTGCTGTCTGTAATTAGCCAATTAGCAGTTGTAAGTGAGCCTGGAACAGGTTAACCTTGGCTGGATGCATCTCTCCCTATCTGTGCTCTTTATAAGCTACAAAAATACATGGATGTTAGTAATGTTATCTCAAAAGGAGGCAACAGCTTTTGTTTTATTTGAAGGTTTCTGTTCAGCTGTTTCTGTGTAGACTGTGAGGCTGCACCGAGACATCTGAAACAACACCCCCCAGCATCACTCCTGGAAATAGACTGAAACAATCATGAAAATTATTTTTTCAAGGACTTACACCTGGAATACTAAACTTTCTTGTCCAAAAAATCAATGGTCCATTCAGGACCGAAAGGAGCCTGCAGTATCAGAGACTGGGGAGAAAAGTGTGACCCTGGAGCTATCTGTTGCTGAAAAACTTGGCTGTGCAATGTGACCCTTGCAGTGTGTTTCAGGTTCATCTGCTGACTTTCTCCAACCTGAGTGGTTACGTCCTTGGTTGCATCAATGCTGAAAGTGTGAATAATTTGTTCAGAAAAACAGCTTAGTGGGGCAGAGAGACCTCAGAGTCCTCGTCCTTGTTCTTGCACTCAGTAAGTTAGGTCAGCTTCACAGAATGAAATAATTAAACACATACACTACTTTGCATTTTCAATGCTTATAAACAGGCAAAATGGACAGGGAATCTTAAAACACCATAACAAATGTTACAGCTTTAAGACAAATCATTGCAGCAAGTTTTTACTAAAGAGTTCCAACTAATAAACCATTACTTTACATTTGGAAAATGTGATAGATTTATTGATGTGGACTTTTAATCCCTACCATGATGGACATATTCTGCAGTGTTGTACAGATACTTGATCTAAGAGTTCTCATTCGTAAATCTAAGTCACATTTCCTGGACATAATTTTTAGTCTGTTAAAGATGATTTAAGCAAAGACGTTTATAGAAGTATTTATGTTTTTGGATATGGCTTAGATGGACTTCTGTGTCAAAGTTGGACTGAAATGGTTGCCTAATTTGTAAGGTAAATGAAGGTTAAAAAGCTATGGAAGAGTAGGTATCAATTGCTGATTGGTCATGGCCTGGGCTTCCCACCGACATGCATAAATTTTCTCAATGTAGACACAAGAGAGACAGTTACACACACCAAATCATTGTTCTGTGGTGATTGTGAGATCCAGGTTTTCACTATTTCTGATGAAATAACCCTCTGAGAAGAGGCTTTTCCAGCCTATGTGCAGACAGAAGGCTGAGGTGTGTGTGCTGCACACATAAGAGAGGGGCTGCCCCACCAGCGCCTGCCAATGAGAAGTGACCTACCTGCACAGCTCCTGCACGAGTGGATCATGCTTGACAAGTCCAGCTATACGAACACACAATGTCCTTTATATTTTTCATTAAATGATAGAACAATTTCGCTTGGGAGGGATCTTTAAAGGTTATCTGGTCCTCCCCCTTCCACTATCCCAAGCCCCATTTAACCTGGCCTTGGACACTTCCAGGGATAGGGCAGTCACAGCTTCTCTGGGCAACCTATGCCAGGGCCTCACCACCCTCATGGGAAAAACCATCTTCCTTATACTCAGTCTAAATCTTTAGCACTGACTGAGGTCCTCAAAACACTTGTTCCTGGGTGTCTGCTGATCCAGCTGGTCTGTGCCATGAACCAAGGAACCAATTCCATGAGGACTGTGCCTCTGCTCTGCTCTCCTGTTTTACACACCTCCCAACTCCTGCAGTGGCCTTGCCTTTGCCCAAGAAGGGTTCTTTTGCTGCTTTCAGGTGTGGTCACTGCTGGGGCCAGTGAGAGACTTGGGCTCAGCTTGTATGCTCAGCTGCTGGCATATTTTTACTGGTGAACATAAGGAAAATGCAATTTTTCTGGTATCTTCTTGTCAGTCGGAGATCTAATTTAAGACAAGACCTTGGAAATGTTTTAAACAAGCTTTATTCCAGGTCCAGTGACTAGGCAGAGAGCCCTAGAACTTCCAATGTGTACATGAATGAATATGTTCATCCATTTCCACCCTTGTCCCCTTAGTGGGGAGAGACTCTCTCTCTGAATTTTGCTCACTTTTTTCCTGGCAGAGGAATTTTAAGGAAAAAAAATCCAGAAAAATTAAGTTATCTCCTAGAACCAAATCAGGTGATGGAGCTGTAGGCTGGGCTGAGTGGCTTAATGGTTCTCTCTCAGACAATAATAAATTTTTAATTTATTCTGCAGTGACCATCCAGCTTTGAAAAAATATAGGGTGGAAAAATAATTCATCCTCACTGCTCATTGCAAATCCATTCCCTTTAGTTGTATTTTGAGCAAAAACCTCATCTATCTTAATCCAAATCTAATATGTAGGTTTATGTTGGAGATTTTATCTAATTTTTTCGTTAATGAAGCTAAGATATTTTCTCTTTGCCATTTGATAGCTGACATGTTTCTTGCTCTATGTGTAATAATAAAACTAAATAAAATAAAATATTAATTCAAAAAAATCTGTTCACCTATAAGAAATTAAAAATTTCCCCCCTTAACACCCTCACTGAATTCCATGTACAGTTAACCTTGCATGACTGTTTACTGCATTGCTATTGCAGCTTACACATATCCAAGCAAGTCTTTTTAAAAGAGTTAGTCATAGGATTGGCTGAAAAAGGTCAAATTAATTTGTATTATGGATCAGTGTGGACACTTTAGTCTTGAAGAATGCATTGGAAAGAGGAACACCTTTATAAGTAGTATTAATTGTGATTAAGAATTATTATGAAGAAGTGATGTAAGTGTTCTAAGTTTGTACAGTTGGGTTTTGATTGTTTTTAGGGTTAATGTACAAATTATTTTCCTTTTCCAAGAGAAGATTGAAACTTATGGACTATCTTTAGACATTTGTAAATGTAGATATAAATCTTTGTGGAAGCATTCAACCTTGAAGGTCATATTTTTAAAAGTGAGAAAGACAGTCTTTCCTGGTGCAATCCTTGGTGATAACTATCCATTTATGATAACTGTCTTTGAGATAATTTGATGTTTGGAGAAGCTCTGGAAGTTGAAGACCTTTATTGTAGCTCTGTTTAAGGATATTCTTGTACATTAGCATGTCACCTCTTGTGAAGGTCTTCCTATAGAATGAAGATGCAGAGAAATGAGGAGAAGGGTTAAAAACTCCTCAAATATTACTTTTGTACTGAATACTGGGCTTTTTTTTCCTGAACTAAATATCTCAAGAAACACCCCTGAGACAAGCTGATGCTGTAAAGCTCAACTATACTTGATTGCAATCAGTAACAACATAAAATCTTATTTTAAGTGGCTTTGGACAAAAGCCACACTCAGTGCATGCTGATAACTCTGTGCTCCACTGTTCACTAAATAAAGAAATGTGTTGTTGGCTTCCTGTAGTGAGTGGACACAAACAGTATTACCTAGATCTTTTGGAGCTGATTAGGACGTCAGAACTCGATGAAAGCAGGGTGACTGCAGCTCAGTGTTGCTGGCCTGGGACACTCTGATGAGCCTAAAAGGCACTCTCACACCTCATTTTTGTATTGTCATTTTGGGACTTTGTGCAAAAAAAGAACCAAACAAAACACAGTTTTACAACATAATTTTATTTGGGAATGTGTTTGGGAGCCCTCATTCCTGGCCATGTGCTTTGGGGTGCACTCAGTGCTCAGGACTGACCCCAGTAACTGCGGAGTACACTGACACCATGAAAGGTTCACACATCAGCCAAGTTTATTATAAACAGTGTCTAGATCATTATTACACATGGCCGCACTCATGCTACAATTAAATCCTACAGCCTGACTCTAACTACTTAAGCTACTACTTCTATGCCTACTCCTATGTACTACTTAAGCTACTACTTCTATGCCTACTCCTATGTGTCTTATGTCTAACCTACCTGCCTCTAGCAGACAATACGTCTATCTGTAGTAGACAATATGTCCGTCTGTCTCTCTACGCAAGCAGCAGCTATATAACACAACTGTAATGTTTACATTAATCATCCAATAACCTGAGGGTCAACTGTTCACCAGCCGTGCAGGAGGTCTGGATGAACTCTCCTGTCCAATCACAGACGTCAGGCTGTGTCCATGAGATATGGCTTGCTGCAAACTTCTCTGCTAAACATGCCTTGATCACAAGGTGCTTTGCTCCGTGCATCCCACACGCCAGCATTGCCCCCATGTTTCAGCCACAATCCCACTCTACAGGAGAACTTGAAAAGGGACAGTGAGCTTTGGGGGTTAATGTTCTGTCTGCCCTCCAAGCTTCCTGCCATAATGGATTCTTTGCTGCTCCAGTGCCACGTCTGCACAGTGTTGAGTTATAAGGCTTTTTTTTCATCATATTGGATTTTAGTTTAGGCTCCAAAACAAAACAAAAAACACATTATAGATGTGGTCTGAAGATGCCTGAAGACTTAAGGGTTGGTTCAGAGCTTTATTCCCATTATGGATGGGATGCATTCGATGCTCATCTCATCCTGAGCTTCAAATTCAGTTTCCTCCAAAGGGAACCTAAATCACACACACCAAAACTAACAAATGAAAATAGCCAGAAGGCAAAAAGTGGAGGTGATCAGAAGATACACTTTGAAACTATGTAGCTGACTTCAATTAGTTGCACTGATTTTCTTGGTTTACGTATGTAGCTGACATTAGCCTGTGTGCTTAGCATTTAAACTGTCACCTAAATAAAGAAATCACAGTTATTTTTATTATATTCACAAATTTAGAAACACTTGACTAGCAGATGTTTAAGTTCAAGGAAGAGCTAAGTAAGGTCAAGTGATCAGTTTAAAAGTTTCATCCACTACAGACAATTAATAACATAAATAAGAATGTCAACATGACAGAAGTGTTGTTGGGTTCTTCCTGTCATTCTTTCCCTCTGGTTGTTGTGTGTGGTTTTTGAGGTGTCATTTTCTTGTTTCTGGTGAAAATAAAAGACTCAGGAACACTAATAAGGAACTAAAACATCATAAAAAATCCTCAAAAGTCAGGAAAATGGTCACTGATATGTCATGTTTGGTAACGCAGAATATAATTTCACTTTATGCTGTGATTTTTTAATTAATGGTAAGGAGCAGACGTTGATTAAAAAACCAGTTCTGCTGAAAAGAATTCTTAATTTGTTTATCTTGTGTTTGAGCTGGAAAGTAAAAATTTTTAAATATGATACTTTTCTACTTAAAATACAAAAAGAAACTTAATTTTCTTCTAGCTATTAAAGAAATCAAGATGAAATTAAGTAGAAAGCAAACACCGTGCATGCAAGTACAGTGAACATCAGTGTAGGAAGTAAGGAGGTGAAATGCCTTACAGCATACCTTTTAAGTAGAGGATAAAACCCAGGGTGTTTTTATTCAAGTAGAATCAAGGCATACCATCTGGGGTTTGTTTGCTGACACTTAAAAAAATCAATCCATTAAATCCCCACTGGACATGCTGGAAAATATGCCAGTGCATAATTCATTAGCTGAGCCCCCCGTTAGGGCTGTTATTATTAGAAAAACAATTGCTTGCCTCTGGCACAATATTGAAGAAAGAGATGGGCTTTACAATTCATCCTCTTGTGGCTTTATGAATTGAAGCATTCTCAGGTAAAAAAAAAAAAAAAAAAGGGAAAATATTAGACTTAAAACACTTCTATCAAGAATTTCCAACTTCTAGATTGAGGCTCAACAAAGAAAAAGAAGAAATCCCTTCCAAACTCTTGGTTTATTATTAATCTCTTGGGGTTTTTAAAGTATATATTTAAACATGTGTCTTATTATTATCAGGTAAAATATAACAAACTCTTTGTGAAGGATATGTGTTGTTTTCATTTTCTTGTGTTCTTTTTCTTCTTAGAGAATCTTCCAGGACAAACCCTGTTTTAAATAAACTGTCCCTATTCATGACATGGGAAGAGGAGTAATTGTTTTGCTGTAGTTATTATTGACTAATTTTGAGAAGTAACTACTGTTCATCAGTTTCTCTTAAAACTAAGACTATTTGTGTGTTGGGAGAGGGGTTGTTTTTGTTTTGGAATGGCTGTTTTAATTCTTAGTTTGTTGGTTTTCTTTTTGTTTAGTGTTTTTTTTTGTTTTGTTTTGTTGTTTTGGGTTTTTTTTGTTGTTTTGTAGGGAGTTTTTTGAAACTCAGGGAAATCTTGTCTCTTTTTATATACCAAATTATCTGGAATTGAGTTTTATTGTTCAGCAGCATGTTTTTCATGTTTTGTAACTGTATCTGACAAAGGCAGAAAATGGCTAAAAAATATGTAAGATTCCTTAAAGTCCTCAAGGACGACTTTTTGCTGAACAGAAAGCTGTTGGTATCATTCTTGAGTAAGTGAGAGAATACTTAAAGAAGATGGCAGACTATGACTTCGTTGACTAAGTCTTTGGGTGAAAATCTACACATTTCTGGTTTTGAGGTAGTTCCATCAGGTCTTAAATCCAGCCACTTCCAAGCATGAAGACAGTGACTCTGTTTTGAGTAGTGAGATGTGATTGAACGGAAGCTGCTACTATTAATTAAAATCTTAATTATTTCTGCCAAAGGCAGTTTTAATAATGTCACAAAGGGCAAATGTTACTAGTTTTAAAATATTTTTAACTACATTGTTGTAAAATAAAGGATATTCATCTCAACTGTGTATTAATGGTAACACAGATTTCCCTTGTTCTGAATGACAATTTTTCCAAGGCTCTTTTTCTCCTGTTTATAAACCTGGCCAATACACTGAAACCTTCTGGAATAATCGTATTTCCCAGCGAAGTGGTGCAAGTGCAGGTAGCTTTCAGGGTTGACTTTCCAGCACACATCAATAAAAGAATGCAGAAATAGTGCGATTACAGAATCTCAAAAGTTGGGCCAGTTCTTTGAATAATTAATTCTTTGCTTGACACTAGAAATCTTTCTTGTTTCACATTACAAAGAGTGATTTTTGTTGGGTTTTAGTTTCCAAGGACAGATGATTATATAAATAATTTAATAAATTTTTCCATACATCAAACACTGTGATGCATATGCAGTATAGCATCAGCCATAATAAAAAAAAAATTAAAATAAAACCCCTTCCTTATTTATGCTTTATTTTATTTTAGGAGATGGTAGATAAAATAAAGAAGAAATTGGTACTTGCATTTCTACTTTAAAAATGCTTCAAAGAAGCATAAAATAAAGGATTTGGAACACAGTTCTTTTTATTTTCTGTGTAAACCATAATCACAGAATAGTCTTTTTTCTCCCCTCCTTAGTCTTGTAATCACGTTTTACCATGGCAAAGTATTTTCATACTTTGGTCTATTCCTTTCCTTTTTGCATTTTCTGGGACAGAAGTAGAACGGTCAGTCAATAATGAGAAATCATCACACTGAAAAGAACAACATGATTTAATTGTTTTCAATTCATGGGCATTAAAATTCTGATACATTGTGAAATACAAGATAATGACAGAGAACATGATGCTAACAATGTTCTCCCATTAACAGAAAATAACACAGACTTCTATCCAGTTCTTAAGCTGCTTTTTGAAGTTTTTATTCAAGCACCCAGCTAGCTTAGTTGAAAAGAAGAAAACATCCTGACATTTGACATTACAAAAGGAAATTGAGTCAGTAGCTGTAAAAAATAAATACAATCTGTGTCTCTTTTCATCTATTTGTACCCACTTCTCAGGTAATCATACACAGTTTTTATACCTGCTTACACTAGAACTATTTTTGCATACTCATTTTTTTCAGTCATACATACATAGTTTCATCAAACTATCCAATTGGCTGTATCTGTTATAATGACACACTGTGTATCAACGCACAGGCCCAAATCTATCCTGTTCTCAGATTAGACTGCTGTGAGTGCACACACTCTGTGACTCTGTGCCAGAATATAAGATTCCTGACAAGCTGTACCTCCAACGTGAACTGTACAGGTGTGACTGTGGTAAATTTGTCTCTGTGTGATCACACACCAGCTCAGCCCCTCTTCGGAGCCCTGGACCTTGCTGCCCTGTGCTGCCAAGCTGGGAAGGGTCACCTGGGTGGTTCAGAGCCTGCTCAGCCAGTAACCCAGGGTCTAGGGGACAGATTCAAAGCAGGGTGGGGCGGGAGGCTGTTACACCCAGGCCATGACAGCAGCCCAGAGGTGTGGACACAGAAGTCATTAAGTTAGAGCAAGTCTGGGATTGCTGTGATTTAGGACATGACCAGCCATCTCTAGAGCGTTGCAACGTTGTCAGTGAAAAGGCTGAATCTGCCTTTCCCACAGTGCCTTTGGTCTAGTAGTGAGGGTACTTCAGCCAGCCATACAAAGGGGCTGGGAGTGTACATTTAATTTTTTTCTTTTTAATGCAGGCAAAATATAATCCCCAGTCCTGCAAGAAAAAAAAAAAAAGAAAAAAAAAAGGTGTCTCAGTGAAACCCTGCAAGGAGTTTCCCTGGAGAGGTACCAAAAAAAAAATTTTCATGAGGGTCTTTTCACCTCTGTGCAATAAGAAAACTGTGCAGCCTCCTTCAGATCTAGCAGATTCTTGAAGAGGATAGAGACAGCTGCATCAAGCTCTCCTCTTTACAGCAACTCTGGATCTAGCTGGGGTAACTACTGGGATACTCCCTACAGCTTTTCCCATCCCACAACCTCCCCATCCAAGCTTCAGAAAATGCTGTGGAGTAGTCTGCATCTTTTTTTTCAAATTTTCTGAAGGTTGGATGGTGGAATAAGATGTATTCCTCGTGGTCATGGTTCACTCTTGCATACCCCATTTCTTATCTGGTTGAATATGTGACATCTCTCCATTTCCATTTCCATTTTCTTCTCCAAGAGGCTCAGAAAAGTTCCTGAATGGCTTGAGGAAATGTGTGAAATGGACAGCAATTTAGAAAGTGGCTGTTTAAAAAATTTTACATGTTTTTAGGGGCTTGACCTATAGTAAGTCTCTATTTATAGCTGAGGGATAGTGTTTTGAGAAAATCCAATTCCTAGTGGATTAAAAAAAAAAGTGGGAAGATTGCTCCATCTGTACAGTGGGAGCAAATATCCACAGAGGATGCAAATATCCTCAGAAGGATGGAAATTTGCTTCTGAGCTCAATGGAAATGGACTTCAATAAAATGTCTCTTATGCTATGGGCCCTTGCCGTTTTATTGTTCCTGGTTTGTTCACAGAGTTTTAAAACAGGACCACAACCATTCTGGAAGAGACATTTATTTACTCATGTCCATGGGAAAATAACTACACCAAACCATTCAGGAAAGCATACAGGTTGTGTCTTACTTGGATAAATATCATTATGTCTCATTTAGATATGGAAAAAATGGGCAGCTATAAAACTTAGCATGAATATAAACATTGGTCCTTTGAAATCTTCATAGTCAGCAAGCATAGAGTAGGAAAAGGAGTTCTTCATTTTTAAGTGGTAGAAACAATACTGAATAGAGAACATCAAAAACTGCCTAAGAGATTATCCAAGACCTAAACATTTTTAATCAATGGCCTCTTTGTTTTTATTTGGATATCCAGCTTGAGACACCATAAGTGAAGCAAATTTTCAGAAAGCCTTGAGCACCTGCTCTCTGAAAAACTGGTTGCATTAAGGTACCTGAAGATGAGCACCAAGAATTGCTGCACCCCAAATAAGTTTGCATTAGAAATCCAGATTCCCTCAAATTGGTATGTAGGCAGGACCTAGTGCTTAGGCAGCTCTGAAAATCCTAGGCACCATGCACAGTGAATGTTTGTCTCTGACACTGTCAGATACAAGTAAACATCTTCCACCTAGACCATTGCAGATTTAGTGAAAAGAAGCTTTTCAATAATTTTATTTTCTGTTGACTCTAAGGAGGACTAACTAAATAGTTCAGGACTAGAAATACTATTATTACAGATTGAAAGCCAGATGTACTTCTTAGATAGAAATAATATGTAAGGAAATGAAATGTTTTTTTGTGTTCTAAAACTTAATGGCTGGTTTCAGATTTTTTTTAATAGTCTTGGTTTAAGACTTCATAATTTTAAACTTTTTTTTCTAATTTTTATTTCTTGTGGTGTGTAAATAACTAAAAAATATTAAATATTGTAATGTTTTTTCATTAAGACAATAACATTTAAAAGGCTAATGTAAAATCAAGCTGCTAAAGTTTACAATTTTTCTGTCCAGCAGTTCATTTATACAACTGCCCTGAGTAGATGCTATTATGCTGCTTAGCAAATGGCCTTTAAGAGTTTAAAAATAGCTCAGTAAAGCTACTCAAAGGTAATACAACACTTCTCAGACATCTTTAATTGAAGTTAAGAAGAAAACAGGGTTTTCTCATTGGTTAATTATTCACTCAGTGATTTATACACAACAAAACCACAATTGAAATGTTCAGGAGAACTAATTGTGCTTCTTCCTATGGGTGGGACCACGGGTTTATTTTTCAGAAAGGCAAGATTTTAGATTGCAAAACTAGTCCTGTTTTGGTGAACTGTTTTAGCTGCTTTTATTAAACTTTCTGTTGCTCCTATGTGAACAAGTGAAAGCAGTTAATTGCTAGCATATATTGTTATGAGGTTTCTTTGCGAAACCCCACTGATCCCCTTTAACAAAAAGATTATCCTACATTAAAATTCCTGATACAATCAATTTGCAGTGTTTCTCAAACTGGTACAAATATGTAAAATCTGTGCTTTTAAAAGCTTCCGCTTTGAGTAGCCTTACACTCTGTAATTGTGCCCTAGCAATTGTCAAGCTCTATTGCATGCCCCATTCACGAAAAGTATATTTTGTTGGGATGATGTAGCCTTAAAGGATTTGAATCTAAAAGTTCCTTACCTAGAGCTTCAATTAAATTATATTAATTTAAAATATCTATGGAATGATACTTTTTTGTTTTACAAAAATACTAAAACAAAAATAATAAAAAAACCCAAAACAGACAGATTAATTGGTTGGGTTTATGAAGAAACGACTCCTTACAATAAGTAAAAGAGGTTCATCACAGTTTTGACAAACTTGCATTGAGTTCATACCAAAATCTTCCACATGTTCCAAATGACTTTGAATCTTCTGTGCTCTAGGCTTGGCTCTCAGTTGTAGGCTCTGAAGCAATAGACCCCGTAGAGCTTTTGTTTCTTGTCGGGAAAGCCGACGAAGCGCACAGCAGCTTCGCTGGGGCTGCAGCGCTTGCGAGGCCGTGAGATCGGGTAGCGCACGCTGCCATCTGCCAGCCACCCTGCGTCGCATCGGTCGTACCCCAGCAGCTTCCAGGCAGCAAAGATCTGCCCGACTTTGGCAATCTGAGCCCCATCCTTCAGGCATGCCTGGACTGCCTCATCATAGGTCAGCTTGGTGGGGTGGATCAGGTAATAAAAGCGACCTAGTGGCAGAAAGGAGTTAAATGGAACCATCAGCAATGTGAAGCTTGGGCTTGGTGTTCTTGGAGTCCTTTGCCAGCCTCAATGAGTCAGCGATTCTGGTGTTGGGATTTAGGAGTGGGACAAGAACTAATAGTGTTAGTAACAAGATGTACCATGGGAAACGACATATACCTGAGCAAAGCAATATAAAGAATTGAGCCAGGCAAAGATAAAAACAATGAAGAAGGGAACTGAAACAGCCAAGCAGGCAACACCAAGTCTCTCTATAACCAGGTGCACTCTCTTAAAGAAGTACGTAAGTCTTGGAACCTAAAAGTTAACTGGCTCTTAGAATGTTCGAGTCAGTCTAAAAACGTAATAAGTCAGCCCACAAACTTAGAACTTTGGGGGTCCAGACAGAAACACCCTCCTGAGACCCTTGGTGAAGTCCCTCATACCTTATAAGGACAAATAATACGCTAATATGCTTTGGGAAATGTCATTGATATGTAACAGGAATGCAGGGAACGAAAATTAATAACCATGTAATACAAATATATAAGCTGTAGTGAAGATATCTCTGTGTGCACTTTGGCAAAACTATTCCCAGAGCACCCAGTGAGCTGAAATAAAGAATGCCTAACTTGTAAAACTCACAAACTAAGTCTGAGAGGTTTTTTTAAGAGCTGATTTTAAGCAACAATTCCATTAGTACAAAGGTAATATAATGGTGACTTTTGAGGGGAAGTGGAGAAGTTCCACTGAAGCACTGTGTCAAACAGTGGTTGATTTGGGACTGTACCATTTAGATGTTGTGCTGCTAAAAATGTCACGATTTTTTTGTATGATGAGTTGATAAACATCAGGAGTTGAAAAAAACAAACAAACCCACAACTCAGGTACAGAAAACAGACTATTTGAACAACAAAAAAGTGGCCTATATTTATTTCTGCTAATACCAAAGTATGGCATCCTCACCTGTACTTATACGCAGTGATAAGTGAACTGTCCATCTCTGGAAATATTCAATGTGAGGTTGGACGAAGCTCTGAGCAACCTGGTCTAGTGGGATGTGTCCCTGCCTCTGGTGAGAGATTTGGAACCAGATGAGCTAAGCTGCTTTCTGACCCAAACAATTCTGTGACTCTGATTTTCATCCTTAGAGGTAAAAAAAACCAGGAAGAAAAATATCAGGGAAGAGGGATGGCAAGACTGCGTGGAGGGACCCTCTCCTGCATCCAGCTTTCTGGTGCATTTACCAACACAGTGACAATGACACAATCCAGTGACCAATCTGAGGAGACCTGTGGCTTTCAGGCAGAGCTGATAACATACAGTTGTATCTTACAGTCAGAGAGGGAAATCAGAAACGGCCAAAGAAGTGCAGGTCTGCATTATGCAATAATTTAAAGCAATAATTTAAGCAATAGCTTAAAACCCTGATGATTTTTCCTCTCAGCAGCATGGCATGGCAAGATCCTGCCTTTGACAGCATTTGGGTGTGGGTGGCTGGAGATGACATATGCTGTTTTACACCTTGGCAAGGCAGTGACCTTGTTTCTAATTTAATACAAACAGATTTTAAAAAAAAAAAGAAAAAGCTAATGTATTGAACAGCTTCTCAGGAGAGTTTGAGCCTGTGGTAGAGCAAAATCACACCTGTTTTAAGTCTTCACCAGCAGCTCTGCAGCTCTGTTTCTCCTTAGGCATCAAAAGGTATGTCCTCACCATAACACAGCACTGAACTGATAGTACTGCCTAAAAAAATGTGCCTCTTTCTCAAGGTAATGAAAATATATGCCAGCAAATAAAGCTCAAAAAGAAAGTCTCCCCTACTAATCCATAAGCAACAGTAAACTAATATTGATTTCATTTATCAAGGCAATAAATATTCATTGTAAGCATTTCATTCATTAGACTTGGGATTATTTATCATCACTGATTTGACAGCCAAATGGATTGCAAAGGAACAGTGGTTTTTTTGAAGGCATAATAATTTCTACATGGATTCACAACTTTTCAATCTGACTGTTCCTGAAGAGACAAGTTCTCTGAAAAACAGGATTCATGTGGGAATCTTCTCATTCCAGAGCACACTCTTTACATCTTAATTAAGAATGTACTGCATAAAAATGTATTTTTTCTGCCTGATAATAAACAAGAAAATACACAGAATACTGCTCTGTTTGAGATTACTTTCTTGTTGAAGAAAGAGTGGAGAGTAATCTAAAACTCATGTCCGTTTCAGATTCCTGTAAAAAACACAGAGGTTTTTTAGTAAGTGAAGAAAAGTCAGGTCAGATGACAATATAAAGATAATTGAATTAACTTTGTCTAAAGGTTGGAAATTGTATACCAAGACAAGAACAGTTCTAAAAAAGGCATTTACATTGCAGCTGTGGTGGAGGAGAAACTAAAAAAAATTCCTTGGTGTTGGAGACAATATCTACAGTATTTCCATAAAAAAACATGGAGAAAAAAATCTATCCCCCTGTAAAATGCTTTTTTTAACTCCATTTCAGCAAGCTGAGAGCATTTACAAGATAAAGGGAAGATTTACTGAGTGGAAACCTGTTACTGATACGCCATTAAGAGGTTTCCCCAAAGCAAATAGGATTTCAGACTTAGGAGAGCAGGGATTTGGACTGATAGTATGTAAACTTCACCTAGCTTATTAGTTCCTCTTCAAACCATATGTCAGTGGAATGTAATTTCCTAGGGATTTGCAGTAAGGTCAGGCTTTTGACATATGGCATCGATAACAAAAACTCCTATACTCTGACCCTTCCTTAAATATGAGAGATTTAATAGTAAACCCCACAGGGGTGGAATGTGTATCCAGAATGTCTGATTACATAAAATTCACTTAATCAATTCCACATAGATTTGCAGTTTTCCCTTTGACAATAGGTGAGAAGGGTTCCTGATTGATTAATCTAAGTATTTATTAGTTGATGTGGAAGGAGAGGGAGGCATTAACTGTTTCTCTCTCATTAATATCTGGTAGTTGGGTCACTGCTACAGAGGATGAGAGTGCTTGATTTGACTTCTCACATTCAAATCATGGGGCAGAGGTTTTATGCAAACCTAATCAAACCCCACCTAGAATGGCTATTTTAAGTTTTTGCACTTAATAGAACAGCTTAAACAGGAAAATTCAGTAACTGACCTGAATATTCTACACTCTTGTGACTGTGGGAGTTAGAAGGATGATCCACCCTTGGAGATTTCTCCAAGCTCAACTCAAAATTCAGAGGTTTGTTAGTTGGTTTTTCTTATGAAAAAAAGGAAGAGTGTTAAGACCTGATAAGTATATTTATATCCAGTGATCATCTCAGACAGCTGACTTTGAATTAAATATGTGAGTATAATTTTTTTAAATGCCCCAATATCAGTGATGACTCTGTGAATCACTTTTAATAAAGGGTATGTAATTTTATTTTGATTTTATTTTTTTCTCTTGTTGGAACAAAGGCTACATATTCCCAGAGATAAAATACTCTGAAATGGTCAAATGAACAGCCATCATTATCCACACATGACTTTCTACACCTTTCTCCTACTTAGACGGCAGAGGTGGTTAGCATACCATGTGCATTACTGTAATGAACAGGTGGCACACAGCTGTGCTTTTATCATGATCCCTAAAATTTATTCTTTGTATTCTTAACTTTGTTAGCATGAGATTTTCACTTGATTCTCCTAGAGCTGATGAAACATCCATTATGCTCTATGGTTCTGTGTGTGCAAAGTTTATAACAAAATGCATGTTAATGAGCAGAAGATGTCATGCAAACTCCACTTTTTTACTTTTTTCCTCTTAGAAAATGCTGAATTATAGAGATGCTGATAAATACTTTTGCATTTAGCTCATTTAACTCTTTTCAATGCAAAAGATTCTTGTGGTTTTCCTTTAAAATACCTGCTGTTCTCCTTCAGAAGCCCTTGGAAAATAAATAATAACCTCTCAGCTCTTCTTTTATGTATTGCTTCTTCTATGACTTTTGGGCTCTGTGGGGACGACTGTGACAAAAGGATTCTCATACGTTTATTCCTTGAAATTGACCTTTTAGAGGGATTGCATGGGAGAGAAGCATTCCCATTACCTGGGACAAGGCAGGATGAGAAATTGGGGTGATCTGCAGCCCTGGCAAAACTTTGTATCCTGGCAGGTTGTCAGAAAACTTCAGCTTTCCGAAAGACAACATGGACCAAAGTCCACTGTGAAGGACAAGTGAAGGAGACATTGGCTATGATAGAACCCTCAGAGACCAGGAAATTCCAATGTGAAATTAAATTAAGTTAGATACTTCCCATTTGTGTGTATTAATTTTCAATAGCCTTTATCAACACAAAGAATGTAGAAGCAGACTGTGGAACGTGTTGCCATCCAATGTAGGCAGAAAAAAGAATGTTATTTCAAAATATTTTGATGGATTTCATAGATAGCTTTATGCTAATGTTTCTCTTTGCATTGTTTTATGAAACACATCACTTTGTATACTTATAAACTGGTAAATTGCTGGTACTACTAGATATAAAGAACACATGCTTTTGGGCACAGAACATGAATATTTTATATTTAGTTGCAGACAAGTTTTGCTGAAACAATTTCCATTTGCAGATAACAGAATTACATGCACAATTTTTCATTAATGGTAGAAATTCCCCATATTTAACCAGTTTGAGTTTGGTTTTGTTGTTTTTTTTTTTTGTATCCAGGTCATCACAGATGGGATCCAACAGCTCCAGAGTGAAATCACTGAGACTGGATTTGAATTCACTGCATTGGTGACTGCAGTTTCATTTTTTACCTTAGTGGCGAAATGTAAGTTTTCTTTTTACCCTTCTTCAAGTAAAAAACAAGTTTTACATGTCTTTCAAAGATTTTTTTTTTGTTTGCTGAACTACTTAGAGTTGAGCTCTTTTTATTTTTTTAATGATCCCTGGCATCATAATACTTTTGTGGGATTTCTTTCCCTGGAAAGAACCCAGTTAGCAGAAATCTAAACCTTACCCAATCTCTTTTTTTTTTATAGAAGCTCCCACAACTGACATTTTTTTTGAGCTCACCTTATACGTCCCTGAACCTGGGGCCATTGGGATTTTCTTCCTTATATAAAGTTGAAGGCTCCTCTGTTTTATACCATCAGGAGACTCCAGCAGTCACTGCCATTGCTGGGAATGCATGGTCTCCTAACCACTTCTCCATTTAACCATTTTAACCATTTAACCATTTTCCTTGACTGTGCCTAAGCTGAGAGAATCAATATTGGGTATTGCAGAAATAGCTCTTTGCCTGTAGCCACTATCTTTGGAAACTGGCAATTCCAACCTGGTGGCAAAATGTGTTATATAAGCTTTTCCCTTTACAGTGAGAAAGCTAGCACATGCCATTAAACATTCCAAAGCTATGCAAGGTGTTGAGCTGAAAATAGGAAGCTGGAATTTTTTGGGTGCGTGGCTGGGTTAATTGTGGATACTGAGGTGAGCTTGGGACATAGCAGGGACATGTGAGGAAAATGTAATCTAGTGAGTTGAGGGAATAGATGCTGAGAGAAGCAGAAGCCCAGATCTTCTGCTGATTTCTTGAAAGACTAATATGACACTGAGTTGAGGGAACACACACGCACACATACATACATATATGTATTTATATTTATATATAGAGAGAGAAACAGATCTCACCCTATTGCTGTGTAGGTCAGTTTAACAAACTTATCAAGGCTGAAATTAATTTCAGCATCTTGTCTTTGAGTGTTCTCCTACCTGTATACCTTATCCTCACCTTACCTAATTTCTTTCTCCCTAATTCTTTCTCTCCTAATTTTTTCTCTCTTCTTGCTGTATCAGTGCATAAACAGTATTTATCATCAGTACCTTTTTTTTCCCCAAAAAAATTATGCTTCTTTTTCCTTAAAAGATACTGTCCTGCTTCTACAGTGTGAAAGGGTGGTGATTAGTGAACAATAGCCACAAGATTTTACACTGCAAACATTATGAATAGTACAGATAGTGTATTTTAATTATCTTCCTCCGGTTATTTTATTCCTTGGTTCTGTTACTATAGTACAGGGTAAAACCTGCATGTAAGAGATGAGTTCATATAGGATTTCACCTTGAATTAATGAAGCATGAAAAGATTGAGGCAGTATCTCCTGGAATGATGTAGCATGATGAAAATCAGCTAAACTTCTGTTTTAGAACACTCCTAGCCTAAATTAATGTTGTTGGCTTGAGGATTGGGTTTTAGGGTTTTCTTTTTGGTTTTGTTTTTGTTTTTGGTTTTTTTTTTAAAGAGGGTGGAGCAGACTTAGCCCTAGAGCATATCTTCTGTGAGCAAGGCTTATGTGCATTTTTTGCTGTGCTGTAGGATAAAACTGCTTCACAGTGGATAAGCAGTGTGTGCATAAACAAAAAAAAAGGCCAAGCAGTCTGGGTGGGCTGCAAGTTGTGTGCAAAGTTGTGGAGGAATTATCCACAAGTAGGATGCTGAAGAGGATTGTAGGCTCCTTTTGCATGTGTGCTTGCAGCATTCCTCTCATTCACAACAATGCCCTTTAAATACTTTTCAGCCACTAAAACCTGAAATGATAGCAAGCTGAAATGGAGTAATTTAATTTAATTTCATTCTTAAAATAACATCTAGTAATAAATAAATTATAAATAAATAATAAAAAAAGCTTGCACTTGCTAAAATAAGGTTTACAGCAGTCCAGCCTCAGAGCAAAAGTGATTGGGGTTTTGGCAGAGTACTAAGATTAGAAATCTAAGTTATTAAGGAATAAAGCTAGAAATACTTTTCCTGATAAGAAAGTATTAGTCATATTAGAGCTGGTACATGAGCAGGAGCTACTCGACACTGCAGAATAGATGAAGTGATGATCAGAATTTTGTTTTGGTGATATATTTAAGTGATAGGAATGGAATTATAGTTGTATTCAACAGGAAAGCTGAATAAATGAATTGAAGATTTCTTCATCACCTTAACTGAATTAAACTGGGCATATATCAACATTAAGTGGGAAAATATAAATTTTAATGGGATGAAAGTGGACATACTAGAAAATTGTGTAAATACAAGTCTTGAGTTGTAAGAACAACCCATGTGAACATGTGGCAAAGAATATTTTACTCTGTGCGTTTCACCTTGTAAATTCAATAGCAACATTTTCAAGGATAACATACTTTGACAAATCAAATGCCACTTTCTGCCAGCAGACTTTCTTGTCTGGGCACAGAAACAGTCACTTGTGAGGAAGGGGTGAAAGGAGTCTCTTACCGTTGAAGTTGGAAGTGAAGCAGAAAACATCATATTGGCTTTTGTCCTTGTCCCAGAACCCATAATTCCTTACTCCAGGCACTGTGTTCTTGCCTCCGCAGGGCTCCCTGGGCTTGGTTATGGGATACTGCACGGAGCCGTCACTAAGCCAGCCAGCATTGCACCAATCCAGCCCTGACCTCCAGGCATCATAGAGCTGGTCAAAGGAGGCAATGATAGAGTCTTGCTCTACACACACCCGCTGAGCTTCATGGAAGTTCAGGTTGTACCGCCCCAGCCGTGGGGAGTAAGGGAACACGACACCTGGAGTGGTGGAAGGAGGGAGTGTTACTGGACACTGGAGGGAAACAAGTTTTACAGCTACCAGAAGGAGAAATAAAGGCTAACTTCATGACGTGTGTCAGACTCTAGTCAGTAGCACATTATCATTTGATTTGGGAAGAGGATAGGGTGGCTGCCTTACCTTGCTGGCTCATCTCCCCATAATCCCTCCCATTTCCCAACAGGAACCATGCCAGGTCTGCATGCTGGTCCCATCTCCATCTTTGCTGTCACCACAATGATCTCACCCTCGTGCACTAACAGTATGTAGAGATGAGCAGGGCTGGCTGGAATTTTGCAACTACTGGTTTTTTTCTGTTCAGAGAATTCCATTTTATCCATTGTAAGATACATTTCTTTTTTTAAAAATGGTCAATTAAACCCTAGGCTAGTTCTTTTTNAAAAAAAATCCCAAACAAGAAATTGTGAAATTGTTGAAGTATTTCTATGAACTATTGCTTTTCATTCATAGACATTAAAATTAAATGTTTTGATGGACATAAAAAAGTGCTCTTGTTTTTCCTTATGAAGATTTCCTGAGAGGTTCGAGTAAGTTGATTTTTTTCTGTGGACCTGCCATATGCCTCCTGCCACCTTGGAGGACCAGCCACAGGCTGTCCCAAAGCCCTGTCTGGTGTTTATTTGTACTGAGCCATTTCATACAGGTACTGCACAGAGACCCTCTCACAACAGAGGACATCCAAGAAGAGGTGAGAAACGTGGGGACACCACCAGAATTGTTTCTGAACTAACATCTAATCACAGTCATTGCCCATATCTGACAGATTTTTCCGTGGTAAAATCTGCCTTATGGAAAAGATCTGAAGTTAAATATTATATCTTGGAGGATGAAAAAACACTGAAGAACCACCTCCCCGTGTGACTTTGATAAAAGAGAGGTGAGAGACTTGAAACAAAATTTTATATCAGACCACCCTAATCTTTGGCAGTGTTTAGAAACTTAACCCGGATCTAAATTTTACAGTTGGCTTTAGCCCAGATTCATAATACAATGAAATAAAAATGCATCAGAGAAGATCCAGCTCAAAACGTTTATCCTCAAACATCTCTGTAGAAATGAGTGCTGTAGGATGCCAGTGGACTGAAAACAAGATAACACATGAGATGAGCCAAAAGCTTTGCACTGGTATAAGCATCCTTTATCTTTACTTTCTCCCTGCTGATGAATCCTCCTGCCTATGACAATTTCCTTGTCCTCGGGGCAATGTGGAGTAGCAAAGAGAAACTACACTGTGGTCAAGCAAAGCTGTCACTATATGATGAAACCACTCTTCTTTCCAAACATTCAAACCCATTTTCTTGTCTATTTTCCTGTCTATTCCACCAATATCTTTCTCTTCTCTCCCTTGCAACTCTATTGTCCAAGAAGTGTTATTTTTGCTAAAAATCTTTGTTATTACTAAACTGTAGTGACTTGTTCCAAGAAAATAAAGCGTGCAAATGTAAACTTCGCAGGGTAATAATAAACAACATTTTGTTCTCCTTCAACAATTAACTAGACAATCTCCTTCAGCTCTTTCCTTTTGTAAATCCTTTGTTAAAGATTGTTTCAGTTACACACTGTTCTGAACTGTAGTGCAGGAATGTAGTGGAACACAACATATGGGTTAGCTGTAACTTCAGACAAGAAGCTGAAGATGTTTCATGTTTTTCTGGATCTCTGTTTTTCCTTCATAATCCTCATCTGTACAAAAATTTTTTTCATTCTTCCTCAGTGCTAATGAATAGAAATATCACAGGCTATAATAAAAATCTAGTAAATGTCATAGGAGTCCAAGCTTTATTACTTTATTAGAAACCCAACACTTACTATTTCTCCAGAACTACATTTCCCCAATCAACTCCTTGACCAGTACATGCATCTGATTTGCATACACATGTAAAAAAATCACTTAAAACCATCAGAAGTGGGTAATTTTTAATCAAGATATAAACTTACATACTTCTAAAAACTGAGCAAGAATTAATGGAAAACTATTTAAATGTTTTTGATTCTTTAAGGTTTCCTAAATCAGTTTTTGAAAGGGGTTAAGTATGTACATAAATGTGTTACAAATCTGAGTCTAAAAATTTGGGACATAATGTTTTTATAACGTAAGTATGCACTAAACTGTAATATTAGCTTTGGGTTATATTTGAGTAGAATTCATAGAAGCTGATTTTTTCATCAAGTTCATCAGAAGTACAAGCCTGCAACTGATTAGCATTAATTTCACCCTGCAGCTGAGGGTGACCAAGGGTGATTTTGCAGAGGAAAATTAACTGGGTATGTGTTTTGTGCAGCTTCTCATTATCTGGCATTTTTGTTATTTTTTTTCCTTCATTTCCTTATCAAATCTAGCTGAAATTCATAGTTAGATCTCACTATTCATCTTCCCTTTCATACACTCTGGCAGTGCTGGACTTTAGTTAATTACAGAGCATCTTATTCAGTCTTGGATCTTACAAACCTGTCAAAGGATAATCTATCCCGTCTGTTCTTGAATGAACAAAAGCTGTCCTGAGGCTTGTTATTGTTCACAAAGAATAGACTGAACCTAAATTCTTGACTCCAGTCCTGTGTTTTGCCACTATACATAACACCCGTTTCCAAATATTAACAAATTCATCTTAAAAAATGGAGGAAGATAAAAACTTTCAGCCTCAGAAGGTTAAAATCTGTTCAGTGTGTGGGAAGATAGAGATGAGGAGCCTTAACCTGACCTTCATGATTCCACTCCCTGCCCTGAGGAGTAACTGAGCCACTTATGGAGCTTGACTGGGGATATTAATTTGCAATATAGGCTTCATGGTGTGACTTCTCTCCAAAACCCATGGTGCTCTGGAATAGATTCTACCCCCAGGCAAGAACCTCCTTGCCTCCAAGAAAGAGAGGAAGAACCTGAGACACATCAGCTCAGTGGAGAATAAATCTGTTAGTGCAAGATGAGGAACAGGTGAAGCTTGCTGGATGCGCCTGTGACAAAGTAGCTGTGGTCCAGAAAATGAATCTTATAATGGAAATTAGGATTTCTTCCAAATCAGATTGTGAGAATTGGATGTATATCTTATCCTCCCCATAGGGACACCTGTATTTTCATGAATACCTTACATTCAAGAGCACAAACCTACAACTCTGCTCCAGTTACTGGGCTTTTTGGGGAATGCATTTGTGTATCCTCTGTAAACATTTTGTGTTTCTGAGTCTTATATGCAGGTAATCCCTAAAATTCAGTACAATTACTGAGTCACTTCAGACACATTGTCAGTGCAAGGACCTGTAACATTTACCTAAGAAAGCAAGGTGAGGAAATAACTTTAGAAAGCTCAATTCCTCTAAAAATATTAAGCCAGCATGAAGTACAATGAGCAGTTTTTTGACATGAAGAACAAAATAATACAAATTTCTGTTGCCCCATATGGGTAAAAAAAAAAAAGGTATTTTCACAGCCAAGGTAAATAAATGGTCTTCCTTGAGTTCTAGCCCAAACAGAAAAGTAAATTTTTTTGTAGCTAGTGTAAAAAAAAGACAACAATGGGGTTGGCTATATACCATGCTGTAGAGTACAGTTTTATGCTGGCAGGTTCATACGCTTGATTGCAAAATTTTTCCATACTGAATTTTCAAATTTCTGTAAGTCCCTCATTTTCACTGAGACTCTGTCTCCATTTTCCTGCCTGTCAGAACTGTCAAATGTCTGATCACTCAGCCACAGGGTAGGACACCAGCTGTCAGGAGGTATCAATTTCCCTAAAAATGAAACAAGCTTGAAGTAGCGTCCCTCCAGCCCACAGCATCCCATAACCACACTGTCAGTGAGGTTGCTTACTTCTGACAAAGACAAGCATACAATCTAGACCCGCCTGGCCTTGGGCAGATTATTCTGCCTTTCAAGAACCACTTCTCACAGCAAGGGCAAACACAGACCTATGTGCAAAGACCTGTTTCCCTGCCACAGAAGGAATTCTGTTGATCTGTCATGATCTACTCTTGACAACCCCCTGTTGGCTTTTACAAGACTTTTTCTTCTGTTCTAGGGATCCACAAAGAATGAAAAGTCAAGTTTTTCAGCAGGGATTATAACAGATTATCACACAGAGGATGTTTCAAATGGATTTTTTGTGAATGAATGTAACAGCAACACACAGAAGAAACAAATGTGATTTACAATATTAGCATAAATCTGATTTCTCCTGCTCTTGAGAGCATGGAATTGCTTTCATGTTGGTTTCAAGTGTGAATATCCCATCATAATCATCCAGCTGAAGACCAAATGATTAGATTAGAAAATGACTGTTTTGACAATCTAAAAAAATTTGTTTATATGAAGTTCATGGATCTTTTTGAGCTATTTTAAACTAAAAAGTCTGGTTTTGAAAGGGATGCCTGTTTTCTTTCCAACTACCTTGGACATAAAGGCAAACATACTTCTAAGCAAGGTCGTAAGTGTTGATGGTTTTGTGGTCCACGAGGAGCCACGCAAAGAGTTAGCTTCTATCTAGAAGGTGGTTTCTACAGAGATTTTTAATAGCATTATCTAGATATTCATATTTCTGGTAATGTTGGATGTAAAATTAATTATTTTATAGCCTGTATTGCAAACTTTGTCTGTTCAGTTATCACCTCTCTCTGAAGGCAGAAACTACTAAAAAAATTTTAGTAGAGTAAAAGTCTGCCTTTGGTAGTTTGACATTGTTCCACGTTCTTTGTCACCTCTTGCATGGATCTCGTGAAGGAATAATACTCTAAACCTGTGCCTGAAAAATACACCTGAGGGCCAGTGCTGGAGCCTTCATGTGCCTGGGAAGCCAAACAAAACCTAATGTAGTGAGATTCATTACAGTGCCAACTATTCACATGAAAGTAAACTAGTAAAGCAGTAACATAAAGAAAATTTAGTGTAGAACAGTAAAACACCACCATAAAGAAAATTTAATGTGAGTGGAGAATACTTTCTTTGCATATGACTTGGACAGCAATATCTGCCCGCCATCAGAGACCTTGAATTTGTTAAGCCTTTGACTTTCAGAACATTTAACAAAGATTGCAAAGCTCATGATCCATTCTTTTTGTGCAGGGGAGAGTAAGGCCAGTTCAGAGAGAAAATGGCTTTGGTGATGAGGTCAACATAAAGAATGTTCTGGTTTCTGCAGTGCTTGACGCTTCTTGCAGCTGCCAGGCCAGTCCAACCCTTCTTCCCTCAGACCATCCTTGTACTTCAGGCTACAAACAGGATGCTTATTGTGATGTAACTGAGTTGCTCTTAAAGGTGGTGGACGTGGAAAGCTGCAGTGAATTCTAGTTCTGAGTGTTAGCTCGTAGGCAGCTCTGTCTTTTTAGTCTAGGCCAAAACCGATGTGGTTCTGCATTAAATAACACTGAAGAAAACCTATCACAAAAATGTAAGGTATGCAACAAACATACTGAATCTAATTCCAGTTTTTTTCAAAGATAAAAGTACCTAGTTATTATAAACAGTTAATTTAATTACAAAACCAGGAGGCGTTTAAGTCTAGTAAGAATAAAGCATTACCACAGTGGGAGTGGGAGTGGGAGTTTCCACCTAGCCAAAGCTGTGCTGTTTGTACAGGGAGTTCACACAGGACCCATCAGCTGCTCTGCACTGCTGGTGGGCATTCCTGGATGTAAATCGCTTTGTCTTGCTGCCTATTTACATCCTTAAGGGCACCATCTCAGGACACCAGACTATTGATGCAAATCCTTCCCACTGTGAGATTAACCTGATTACTTAAATCAGATGTAGGATGTTGGAATGAGCTGATATATTTTCATTTTTGTCCAAATACTGACTTTTTTTTGCCCTTCTTCTTTGCTCAAATGCATTAAATGACACTTAATAAAACTGCATATAAATGACACTACATAAAACTGCAGATGAGCTGAGAAAATAAGCACAGGGCCATGCAAACAGAGGAATG
>WEIV01025385.1:83965-95426 GCA_013390005.1 Calyptomena viridis
TGAACATTTTTGTTCCTGTAATAATTTTTTAAACCCGAAATATTCCGGTACCTATCCTTTAAGATCATATCTCATAAGAGTATGCAGTCCTGAATGCCCTTAATGAAGCCATCATGACAACATTACTGTCACCTGTTGTTGCGACAGGAAAGTAGGTTGTGTGGATGTCAAAGAAACAGCTCAATTACAAGAGAAAGCAAAATGGATCATGGCATAATCTAAAGTGTCCTGAATGGCAACAAAACTAGGAAGAAATTTTAAGCGCTAAAGATAAACGTAAGAAAATGGAAAGAAATTACAGGTAACATCACTGAAAATGGAAAAATGGTGGGCCAAAGGAAGCAAGGAAGTCAAAAGGAAGGTGGAAAAGTATGAAACTTGGGAAGATATGAATTAGTGTAAGAGGTCAGATCAGTAGTGCATTTAATCTCTTATCACATTTTTTTGGCCAGTCCAGAAAGTCTGTGCACTTCTTTCTCTGGTTGGTGCTGGCTTGTTTTGAAGAAAAGGAAGTGGACTGTAAATACAACTCATTATCATGTAGAACAATTTGGTGAATTATTTCTTTTCCTTTTTTATCATTAACTGATTTACCCTTTTTTTTGTGTGTGTGTGTTTTGTTTTTGTTGGGGATTTTTTGTTTGTTTGTTTCAATAAGGCAATATTAGAAAGAATATTTCAGTTCATTCCATGCTGACATATTTTTTTTGTGTGTATAAATAAATCTGTGGATAGATCTCGATTGGCAGAGAGGTGCATTCATGTATCTCGAAGGTAAAGAAATGCTGCATAATACAAATGTCTTTCAGAGGAAAGTTAAAATTTTAAATGTTGATCCTTCACAAACCAAACTTTAGTTCTTATTACTGCCCTTTCTTGTATTTCTAAAACCTTAACAAACTGGAGTCATATGTAAAAGGGTCTTGCTCCCTGTAGGTAATTAACTTAGCAATTACTGGAATGGCTTAATCAACTTTACTTTGCAGAGCAGCTACACACAGAAGAATGGTCTTATCTCCGAAGTGTACTCTGCCTCTGTGGGTAATTGGTCAGCAAGTAGCATCGTGAACAGATTAGGGAGATATGCAAAGTGAGCCCTGAAATGAGTAGTTATCTCTCAGGGGTTACAGAGTCCTTCGAAAATCTTGACTCCAGAGAAGACTATGAGAGTCTAATTGCATCGATATGCTGAAGGCAGTGGGTTTTGTTGTATTTAGGTGGCTAAGGGATACTTTAGTCCCATCTTTTCATTCATCAAATTGTTTAATTTATGATCATGACTTTTTCCAAAGTGTGACACTGGCATCCCTGAGGCACATGGTTTTTCTGGGGTGCAGGGCGAGGGGGACAACACATCTTGCTTGAATACAGTTTTCTCTCCTTTTTTTTTTTTAATTCACCAAAGTGAAACTAGAATGACTTCTGTGTGCAAACAAACTACCAGAGGAAGGGGATAGGGTCAAGCATGCTGTGATAACAGAGCAGCCTGACCAAAACCATGAAACCCACACAAACTTCAGGAAAGAAAATTAAGTCATAGATGAGACAAATGCAGCTTTAGGTATTTTATAAATTTTCTTCATTGATATTGTAATAAAAGCAAAGAAGAAAAATATATAATCAAAGCAATCGGGTCAGAGAAAATGAGCTGAAAGTAATACTACGAAAAATTGGGAGGTGAAACTGACAAGAAATTTTACTGAGGTCCAAGCCAATTGTTTTGACCAACAAGGAGAGAACCAGGAGCTAGAGCTGACATTGACAGAGCTGTTGACAAGGCCAGAAACTCACTTCTAAGAAAAAATGAAATATTTAAGAGACAACATAATTATTCCTATTGCAATGTTACAGAGGCTGGCAAGTGTTTAGTAAAGACAAAGAAGACCAGTTTCCAAAAAGTGGGCATTTGAAAGACAGAGCTCTGTGTTCTCAAAAACAAAGATCTGTCAGTATAATTGTAGAACAACAGAATTTATAAAATGATACGAGAGATGGCAGGAGTTTTTACAGGAATGGGCAGGCAGCAAACTGGGGAACCTAAACTTGATGGTAGAGTTATGACCCCATCTGTCACTTTTAGACAGTAACATGTCTTAAACAGCGGCAGCAAAATAACAAATATATGTAAGGCAAGTAATTTAACTGTCAACAATCCGATTGGTCTGACCTCAACAGCAAACAGGACACTGGAATAATTTTTGAAGAAAATTTGTTGAATAACAGAAATAAAGTAATAGAAAGAGGCATACAGTTCAGTAGTTGCTTACCAAAGGGTAACAAATTACTTTGATATCAGCTATATAATAAAAATAAATGTATAAAGCCAGGGAAGTATGATGTATCAATTGCTTGGAGCTAGGGAAAGGAGTGACGTGGGAAAGTATGTAAAAAAGGCCAGTGAACTCTCTCCAGTATAATTTTTTAGTCTCTAATATTTTCAGTAATTTTACCTTATAAAGTAATTGTGGCTATTTAATTAATAGAATTTTTGACATGGCATATCAAGTACACTGAAAGGAGAGTGGACATTTAGAATATTTGAAGAAAGAAGTGTAGGGAAAGTATGATAACATTTAATATTGAATGCATCATCTAGATTTTTAAGACCCAGTATGACCATTTATTGATATAAAACTAGTACTTGTTAATTGCAACTGACAATGAGGGAGACTGACTGCTAAATAATGTCTATCATAACAGGTTATTGATCAGCACTGCAGCACAGGTGGGAAGAACACAAATCTGATCCAAGGTCTGAAGAACAAAGCATAGTTATTGGAATACAAAAATACTAAAGCCAGCTAAAGATATTATCTAGGATAAATCCTGGCTGGGTGGACTCAAGGAGTACGAATTCGAAGGAGAACCAGTGTAGAGATGAAGTACTAACATCATCAGGTTACAATATCAAATTATAATTGTAATCAGGAGGCTATACACTTAGAAAAGAATTTGAAAACATTTACTCAACTGATAACTGATATCCTATTAATGTTTTAAAGTGAACATTAAAGAAGAAAAAATGTTATTTGAACCTAAAGAACAACAATAGGAGAAGCATAAGGTCATACAATAAACAGGGAGAATGAGGAGAGTGTTTTTCATATCAGAAAAGCAGATTGCAAAACTATTTTGCAGCAAGAACATCTGAAACCCAGCTTTTTTTAAAATTAAACTAAGCCTAAAGGACATTATATGATGTAAAGAATAGGGAATATACGAACAGTTTCCTTCATTGCCTCAGGAAATCCCTTTCACCTCTCTGTAAGTACTTAACTACACAATATTCATCCACACCTTTTGTAATTCCAAGGCGTTCACAAGCATGCAATGTAGAAGCAGTTTAGCTACACATCTCTTGTGTTTCAGTTATGAAGAGGGATGCTAGACTCACTAATGTGATTCAAAAATACCTTTTGTATGAAGCTACAACACATGTGTTCCACAGTGTTCCCAGGTGTAGATCATTGCATGTGTTTATGCAACACTGGGCAGAGAGAAATCCCAGAGACTAATGACAAAAATTAAAAGCAAAAATGTCAAATCCCGAGCAGGTTTAGTCTCTGATTTGTGGTCTATGTGTTTCAGAGCCTGAACCAGCTGATGTAAAAAGCTCATGGCAGAGCTCAAATTTAAATCTTTACCCACCTTTCCTTGTAGGAATAAACTCTCAAGGTACAGATGAGTTTCCGTAGGTAGGGAGAAAAGTCCATCTTGAAACTTCTATCAGATTTGAATTATTTATCACTTGCACTGTACATATGCTGAAGAGTTAGTAATAAGTGACATGACTTGTGATTTACACTAAACTGCTATTTCACTAATTTAACCTCCCCAAATGATAGAATTCAGACACAAAAAGCTGCATTACTCAAGGAAAGGCAAAATATATGCTTATTATATATTGGTTTCCAATTTGAAATTTACCCTGGGGGGCAAATGCTCATCATCTCACAGAGCAGTATGTCTTCATTTTGATGTAACACATTCATTTGACCTTCATCCTGTGAGTTTCCTCAGAGGGAAAGCAGCTCCCTGTTATCCCTTGTTTGACCTTGACAAGCCTGTTTTAGTAGGTACAGGGTACATTTAACTTCTGTGACTTTCCTGCAAACTTCTAAATGTGCAGCCTTCCATAATAACCTGCTCTAACTTGGTAATTCATATTTATACAAGCACTCAAATAACAATTTGCTGGCTGTTAAAAAGCAAGAACCAAACTCGAAAGAGAGAGGACAATAATCCTGCATTTTTAATTTTGCAAAATAAATTTTAGCCAGTCTGAAGCAACATAGGAGTGAAAGCAGGAAAATCCCTGTTTGTGCTGCTTGTCCTCACTGCATAAATCCTCTGTTTTTCCTTATACAGAATGACCCTCAACGACTGAAGCTGGGACTGAAAAAACAGCCGCATTGTGCTGCAGACTCAAATCCTGCCACAGCTATAAGCTCTGGGATTCAAACATGAACCCAACTGGATTATGCAGAAGGCCAGGATAATATTTGGTGTGAATTAAGGGTGTGAGGAAAGGCACATTTCTTTTAAGGTAAGTTACTTCTGCCCCCTCGCCCCAATTTAAATTTATGATCTCAGATGTGCTGAGCCTTTCTAAATAATACACAGCAAAAAATTTCTGTTCTGTGAAGAACTATGCACAACAAACCTCTTAAAATCAAATCTATTCCACAATAAAATGAAATATTTCAACCCTGTAGTTGCTTATTACTTTAGGATGCATGCTTTTGTTCTTTGTCTTAAATCGTGCTGTACTTTACTCACTAATCTTTGTAAGGTTGTGAGTAAGTTCTATTAAATAGTGCAACTTTCATTTGTTTGCATTCCTTAGGAGTAATAATAATTCAACAGAACCAGAAAAGAACAGGCTTGGTCACCAGCAATATCAGTATTTAAAAAACAGCATGGCAGCATGAAAAATAATTAAAAAATTAAGAATCATTAAGCACATTATTCTGTTTCCCTCAGCAATATGAAGATACTGGTATTTTCTCACATATTTCCTTACCTTGAATGTGAACAATTCTTTCATGCTCCAGACTTGAGTTGTCAGGGTGAGGTTCAGCCCAGCAGACAGAAATCAGCACCAGAAAAAGTAGAGTCTTCATCTTTATAGTCAAAAGAATCTTCTTCACTGTAAGGGTGTTACATAAGAAGAGGGCTTGTTAATTTTTGGAAACCTTTATAGTGTTGCACTGCACAACTTGTTAGAGCAGTGATCTTATGAGTGTTTGTAAGGTATTTAACCTACTCAGCTGAGAAAGTTAAAACAGCTGCTAATTTTTTAGGCATGAAGGTTGGATCTTCTCATTGTTGTCTTTAAATAAATGAAACTGACAATCCATATTTAACCCTGCCTATGCAGAAATACAGCATGAAAAAAGGAGTGCTCAGAAAGGTATTTCCAAACAAAACTCCTTACAAGACCATACGTAAGCAATACCTGTGTTTCAAAAGAGGTTCTAGTGCACTTTGGCTTTTCCATAACTACTCTAGACCTGGTCAGTAGGTACAATTAAAACAATCAAAGTTCTATCACTGTATCTATATCCACTGCATGATGTAATGTGCTGGTGGTAGACTTTCAAGATTGAAACAGTCTTCTTATGTGTTCTGGCATTTCAATCAAGGCTGCAGTTCAACATAGCAATCAGGGTGACAAGTTTGCTTGAGCTAAGCATTAAAGACGACAAAATATTGATCAGCCTGACTAGAAAGATCCATTTTACTTCAGATCCACTTACCATTTTAAAAGATGCCTAAACACACAATGAAATGTTTGAAACCATGCACAAAGTAGGTTAGAGTTGTATATGCTGCCACTGCAGTTGCCCTGATTGATTTTTCATTCATTTCTATCTAGAATGCTGACGCACTAACATAGTGTGCCAGGTAGGGTCTCTGCAGTCAGCAGAGCTCAGTGCTGCAGGGAAAATCTCTGCCAGTCTCTGAGAAGTAATTAGAGAAATGAAGACCTGAAATAGACAAGGATGCATAAAATACAAGAAGTTTTATGCAGACGGTTCAAGCTGGTGTGTGTTTCATAGCTATAATTTTTATGACTCTGATTTCTTGAAATAAAAAATAGCTATTTCCCAACTTTGTCTTTCAAGAGACTATGATTTTTTTTTAACCCCAATCTTCAAATAGTAGCAGCATTATTAATATATTTTCTCTGTAATGCAGAGAGAATTTCCCCCCTCCTTTTTCTCTATCAGAGATAGAAACACATAAAATTTGCAGAGTACTCAGTGAAAACCTGGGTCAAGGTGTGAGCTCTATAAAAGTCTCTGTCCCCAGATAGACACAAACACTGAAGTGTTTCAAGTCTAAATCCAAATACTTTAATTTGAACCAACCTCTATTACAGACTGAAATGCAAAAATGCCGTTGCCATTTTTTCATATCAGAACATGCAATTTACTTGCCTGCCCTTCCATTTCCTCAAAGACAGTTTGGGTGAGAGATCAAAGCCAATCCAGCACCCCTTAATCCTTTCTGTGTAGTGTCTAGAGATAGGACAAGAGCTGTCTGCCCACTGTTTTCCAGGTGGTCCAGGCTCAGTAACTCAAGCCTCTCCAGCCACTCCCTCTTTCCTGGAAAGCTTGGGAGGCTGGTGACCTCCATTCTGGGGAGCAAGGACAGATGTGGCTCCCTCTAGAGCACATCAGCCCTAGTCTGGGCTAACTGAGGGGTCACACAAGGGCAGCTGCTGCTTCTGCACGATGGGGCAGCCAGCCAGGCTGACTGAGGAAGCAGGGCACACTTGTGTAAAACCACACTGCTCTACCCCTCATAAACCCCAGACCAGCCATACCACTGTATTTCCTCCAAGAGTGAAAAATGCTTTGGGTTGGGGATCTGATTTTTTTTGCCTGTTGACTAGTATCTGGCAATTCTATTTCATTAATGGTGGGGGTGAGAGTTATTTATTTAGAAATAATCTGTTTAACAAAGAAGCTTTGATTTTGGAGGCAAAGTTTATGGCAGTATTCCCACCTCAGTGTGCAGATGCAATACATTCTGAGCCCAGCCAGCAGGGGTAAAGCCTACAGAAGCTCTGCAGACCTGCCCTGGGAGTGCCTTAACTGCTCATATCGCTGTTCCTTTTGCCAAAAACCTGTCTTTTCTGTGGCAGTAGTGAAAAGTAACAGTCACATAACCAGGTGGCATAACCTTTCTTTAGGACAGTATCCCCATCTCCACCAAAATCTGAGTGCACAATGATTGAGGCTCTGTTGAGGAATAAGAAACCTTTACCTTTTGGTTATATGGATGGAAAACTCACATCTCTCCCTTCCTTGTCAAAGTCTCCCTAATGCGAGGGCAGAAATTCCTCCATGTGGCACCATCAGGTGATGACAGTCAGAACAAATTATTTTAGGAGGAGTGGGATGCACTGAGGAGGCAGGATACACATTTTAGTGATATTTACCTGTAACTTCAAGCAAATATCATATCACTTGACAGAGTGTATGTGACAGCATCACACAAGCAGGATGAGAGGCAGGGCAGTGATGACTTGGATATTTGCTTTTCCTTTTCCTTAATATCCTGGATGCAGATGAAAAATTTTCCTGTGTCAAATGCCACAGACATGGACAAAATCAACTTTAGGGTTATAGATTGACACATTTGATTCTATGATTTTTTGGAGTGGTATACCAAAGCTGGTAGTAATTTAGATTTGTTAATAGGCAAATTTTATGCCATGTGCAGGAACAGCTGAGAAAATGTATCAGACATGAGGTACAACCTCGTACCACTCTGCTCCTGGGATTCCCCACAATGGGAGCTGAGGCATTGGGCCAAAAACACATTACCAGGCCAAGAATCTGACCCCTGGTGTTTTGTAGCTTATCCAAAAAGAAATTAGGCAGAGGAATTCACATCCTCTGCTCTAGCCAAAGAAACAGAAGTCAGACTCCATTTCTGCAGCAGTCTGGGACAACCTCAGGGGAGACATGATAGGTGTAGATGTTTTCATATTAAAATTAATAAAATCTTGGCTGGGAGTAAGTGATTTTTTTTTTTTTTGAAGTGGTAATGATTAGTCATACTCAAGAAATTCACACTGGTTTCAATTACTGCAGTTTATGAATCTACTATCTACTATACTACAGGGACACAAAGAAGCTGAGAAGTGCTTTTCAAAGGGAGACCTCAAGGCTCAGGGAAGTGTTCAATGTGACTGTCCACTCACTCAAGACAATCTCAAGAACTGTTCATTCTCGAACACAATTTGAAATTTTAACATTAACCACCATTTTATCATGCTGACCCAGTCAAAATTCATATGGTACTGGCAAATCTAAACACATCAATGTTTGTATTTTAATATAATATTCTGAAAAATAACAGAATACCTCTAAGTAATTCAACTGCATAAGTGACAAACATTCCTCTGAAGGTCAGAATACTGAAAAATAGCATTACCAATGCCTGTCTAATAAAATGACATATTTACTTTTGCAATTACTGTTTGGCTACAGAACATGAGAGCATCCACTGTGTGAGGACAAGGTCCACCTAGCTCAATATTGTCTCTCTGGCAGTGGTTAAAAGCCTGTGGAATGCCTTTTTTCACAGGAGTTAATTTTTGTACCATATTACAATGTGATGATGTGTTGTATGTCTTATATGCTTGTTTCCCTGAGCAGAAAGACCTATGGAAGCCTGAACTCAGTGGCAAAAGAACACATAGTGGTTGAAACAGCACTGAAATCTGTAGACTACTCACATCCATGCACAAATCTACTGTACAATGTAAGCCTTTACAGGCCCCCTCTCTGTGGAGTCCGAATCCATCTGGGAACTGGTGTTAAGCAGAGGGAAATTCATATTAATGCAACAAAATTTGTGTATTTTCAGGGAGATGGTGTCAGCTGCAGTAACAAATGGTCTCTCATCTCCAGACACTGCTGGTAGACAATAGAGTAGGAGGAAGACCAGCTTGGGCAGTACTCACCCTCTTTATTAGCCTTTCCTAAAACTGGGAAGTTGGAGCAGAATAATTCAATTTTGCTGATTAAAAAAGATTTCTGTTCTGTCTCAAGTCTCCTAAAGATCATACTATATATATACTTATAAACACCTGTGGTTTGAGGCAAACTGTAAGAATGAAATTCAGCTGCAGATTGTGACCACCGAGGTTATTGTGTCTGTATGTAAAATGTTTACATTTCACCCAGGAGTCCAAACTATTGTTACAGTCAGTTTATATCTAACCAATATGGTCAGTGGAAGGTAGGTCACTGTTTAACTGACCTAGGATCCCTTTTGTCTGTTCATTTTTGTCTTTGAATAACCTCCTCTGTCTCCTTCAAAAATCTTTCATTCTGCAAAGGCAAAAACTAAAATACTCAGTTTCAGCTACAGACTGGAGACATTAGTTCACAAAATCAAATGAAAGTCCACTTCTCTTTATGATTGCCCTAATACTATCTACTCTGGATTCTCTTTTCACTCATTTTGCTAAGACAGATTTTTCTTCATGAAAAAGTTCCTCAGGAATTAAGGCAAGGCAGATTCAGCAGACTGGTTCCCAGACTAAATTGTTCCCACAACAGAAATTTTGCTGATGTCATGGCAAAAAAGAAAGAACAATTAGTAGCATAAGGATGGTTTACCTTCTCTACTAGAATGACTTAGAGCTAGCTTTCCAAGGCCTCCTCCTATTAGTTAAGGCAATTTAGAAATTTGTGAGACTTGTGCCAGACGGTGGGTGTCTGGAGAACAGGTTGCCATAGTAGTTCTCTAACCATGGGCAGAACGGTTCAGTGCAAAAACAGCATGACTGTTCAAAGACATCTGGAACCCTCTGCAGTCTATTAATTCCCTGGGAAGAATGCTGATAAACTGCTTGCAGAGGGAAAGAAAATATCTTTACAGAGTTTGAAGAATTTGCCTTGTGTTAGATATGAAATTTATTCCAGATACTTGGGGAACAATACTGGGGAATTTTTTCATAGCAATAGCAAAGTCATGAGGTCTGTCTTTAGGACTAGAGGCTAGAAAATCTGGTACTCTAATATAAACAGGAGTAAAGCAAATGTGCTTTAAGGTCTATCCTGGAAGGACTACTGATCACTCAGTGCCTTGAGTAGTTTTCTTTCTTGGTTTTTTTGAAGTTTATAATTTGTTTGTTTGTTTTAATAATGAACTGTATAAATATTCTTTCTTTTTTGCTTGAAGTATGGCAGTGGGATGTTCTTTGATAACACATAGTCTGGTGCTTTATAAAGTGGGCACACATTTCTTTGCAGTTCCTTCCTTTAGAAGTATTTGCTGCAACCTCCACATATCAGTGGTCTTCAAAGAATTCCTGTAATCAATCTTGAGAGCTAGGTCTTCAGTCAACTTGTATAAAATTATATGAAATACAAATTCTCCTTGTATTTTGATATTTTCTTCTTTAAAAGGCTCTTGGAGCCTTGAGGGTGCAAAGCCTGGAGGTCACTGGAAGTCAGTAAGAAAACTTGATCTCTCTCCTCATTTTTCTTACCTTCTGGTCATATTTACAAAATTAGCTTTACATCAAGCCCTTGCTTCTTCCTGGGTCCACTACTACCACCTAAACCTCTTCTCCAGGGTGTTTTCTTGGTGGCAGCTGCATTTCCCAGTGCCTTGTGTAACTTCTGCAAGGTCTCTCACTCTGAAAATTTCTGCCAGGGTTTTTCAGCTTCTCTAAACTTCACCCTTATTGATGCTCCCAGATCTACCTGCTCTTTTTCGGATGCTTGGACTTCTACAGAGAGATAAATATCTTAAATTTCTAGTGCTCTATCTCCCTGCCAAAGAGGAATGAAAACTGGATGCCTGTCTTCTTTAGATAATTTAAAACAAATTCTCATACAAAATAAGATATAAAGTAAAAGTTTAATCCAATATAAGCACCGTTTCTAGTCAGTCAGCAAGAATTTTAGATGTTTTCATATACAGAGGAAAGGCTAAGAATTTACTCAAAGCCCATCCAAATGAGTGGATATTTTGATATTTGATCATTAGGAGCAGACTGGGAGCATTGAGACATTTGAGTAGGGAGGCTCTAGAACTGTTAGTTCCCACCAGTAACATTCAGCTTATTGAGCACCAAAGCAGCACTAAGTGTTGCCTGGTCACTAAACTCTGCCAGGTGCAGGGCCCAGGATGACAAGAAACAGGTTTTCTAACTAGTGGAGTGATTTATAATTTTTTATGGTGAGTAGTAGTTCCTCCATCCTGTGCCATGTGTTCCCCAAGAGACCTCCCATGCTCTCAGCAACTTAAAATGTGATCATGTTTGGAAGCAGACCTAGAAGACGTACCTACACACTCCATCTACACTTCTCCATTTTCCACCAAGTACATGTATAAACTTGGTAGAAAAATCTGTAATTATACATGAAAACCAAAATTAACCCTGTTGTGGTTTTAAGTAGCCAGAGTTTTTATTAGCTGGGGAGGG
>WEIV01025385.1:110647-128073 GCA_013390005.1 Calyptomena viridis
ATGCAGTGGTACAGACATACATGTAGATGCCATAGATGCACACTGCTGCCACTTCTCTGTTTATAGGCATTATTGCAGGAAAGGAATTCTGAACACAGAAAAATGTTAATCACAATAGATATCAGTACACCTCATGGTATAAATCATTAATGCTTACTGATGCAATTTGGATGATGAGTTACAAAGTACCATGATATAAGTAGTGCTAATTAACATGAGACATTAAAAAAAAAAAAAAAAAAAAAAAAAAAAAAAAAAACCACCAAAAAAACCCACTACCAGCTCTGGAATGAAACCCACCTCTGCAGCAAATAAATAAATTTCCTCTGCTGCTTATTACCATTAAAACTTCTGTGGCTNTCTCCGAGTATCTCCATGACAGAGGGGTTGGAACTAGATGACCTTTAAAGCCCCTTCCAACATACCATTCTATGATTTTAACTTTTCTTTCTGTTATGATGGAGTACTTTGAAACTTTTGTTTTCTACCATTTATTTTTCTGTCAAACACATTTCTAATCTACCCTGTCTCCATTGCCCATATGTTCCTTGTAGACTGCAAGCATTTAAGGTAATTAGGAGATATTACTAATGGAAAGCTGTCTCAAGATAACGGTCTCCTGCTATTAGACAAATGTCAGGATGACATTTTTGGAAGCAAGAGGCATATCCAGGGACATTCTTCTGGTCTCATGATTGTATTTCTATTATACTAGACAATTAATGACATAGATTTTGCCCTGGTGTGCTCTGCCCTAGGAAGTGGCAATGACTCTGGGTACCAGTGACACTAGTGGGAAGATTTGTCTTGAGAGAGGCTCTGTGGCCTGGCAAAGACTCTCATTAGTGGAGTTTTCATCTTTTTCCATCAGTAGCTCTTGTGATTCACTGTACCAGGCCAGGCAGAGCTAAAAAAGAAAAGTCAGTCACCTCTGTGGCATGGGATCCAGGCAATTAGCCCCTTTGCTTTTGTGATATTTTACCTTCCTAGTTCTTAATTCTTAAACCTTGCCTGATTATATAATGTTTATAAGCATGTGACTGATTAATGGAAAAGCAGAATTCCTTCTCACTTTAGTCAATAACTCATGCATTGTGTTAACAACCTCCTGCGGTAATGTCTTGAGAAAAGTTTTAGGAATATTCAGTGCAGGTTACTGCTGTGTGACTTCTTAATGCATGTTTTAAATGTTTGTTTTCAGAGCTATTGATACTGTTTAAGACATTCTTTCTGTTGTCCTAATTGAAAGAAATCAAAAAAACCTTTATTTCTAAGCCAAGAGAATGAGAAGGACATGGAAACTGTTTGTTCTGCTGAGTATGATGTTTCCACCATTTCTGTTACTGCTCAATGATGAAAATCAGGAGAAAAATGAAGCACAGGGAGCTTGACTTTGCCAGGTATTTTAATACTTCTTTGCTCCAGTAGCTATTGCGGCACTCGAAAATTGTGGGATCAGAACCATGGATTCATCACCTACTTTGGCTATCTGGTGGATGACTGCAGTGGAAGCTGTGATGATGGTGACATTTTAAAAAAAGCTTAGGAAGCAAAAGCATGTAACTTGGTCACATACCATAAATCTGATCACAGAGTATGTCCAAATGCATGTTTGGCTGCTTAAAACTTTCTCATTTGATAGGATGCTTTCTACAGCTCTGAGAACCGACAGCACCTGAACACTCACCACTGAATAAACAGTCCAGAGGACCAAAAAGCAATTTTTCTTTCCCTAATGAAAAGACAATCTAAGCTAAAGTGTGAGCAACATCTGAGGAAGGTGGACACAAATGGCAGCTGGGGAAAAAGAAGTTGGAGAGAGTTTATGACCTTTTATCAGCCATCAGAAATAATACAACATTTTCTTCCTCTATGCCTATCATTGGCAAAATATTCAGGGACAAAAGAAAATTTGAGTAAAAAAGCACATCCTGTGTAATAAAAATTTTGGAAGGAGCTTTGAAATCCCAACTGCTGAACAAAACTTCTCCTGACAAAATATTTGTACAGAAATCTCTTCACTTTTGCAGTAACAGCTCAGTACATCAAACTAAGTGTTAAGTTGTTGCTATTTGTTACTGAATGATTTAACAAGTCTTTGGAAATAGATGTTGATGGAAAATTATAAGTATAAGCTGAACTGATTTTTATCAGATCTAGTGGGCACTTAAAAAGCAAAAATAACCTCCCTTAAAAATCTAATAAAAAAGCAAGGAAAAAACCAACCAAACAAAAAATTAAACCTAGCCGATGGTTTTATAATGGTAAACTAGAATAAAATAACCACTTAAAGTTAAATTGAACCTGAATTAGTTAGAGATTTGAATAAAAGAAAAATCTGCCAAAAGACTCGGTAATATCCACTAGGTGGCATGTGGTAACCATGTTAAATCGCCTTATCTCCACAAAACTTCTCATTCATACAGTAGATAAAGAACTGCATTATTAATTTATACCACTGCATCCACTCTACACCTAATATTTGTTTAGCCAGCTGTTTCCTCTAATCCTCCCTAAACACGATTGATTGAAATTCTAAGTATATTCAGACCTTTTTTTTTTTACTGCAAAGAACATTTTGTTGTCTACAAGTTATAAGCTGACTTTTCAAGTGCCCTACTGTATGCTACAGTTACTAACAGAGGAGACAGAATGTCTAATACTTCCTCACAAGCAACAGAAGCAGCTTGTCATATGAAAATAACTTTTTTCCCCTCACAGAACTTTTCATTTCCATAGAGTTTTAAGCAGTGAAATACACTGCTTAACTGTTGGGTTTACTATGAAAGAGAAATGCAAAATATTTCAACTTTCATAGACAGTTTAAGTACTGCTTCAGTGACAAAGCAAATGAAAAGCAGAAAACATTAATTTCAGTCCTCACACTTTAATCCTTGCAGTGAATTGGAAAACTTTTAATATATTTAAGTATGAGCAATTGCAAAGTCTCTCCTCACTTGAAGATCTCAAAACACTTTTTTAAAGGGTGGTCCATATTACTTCCAGATTTTTACTGAGGGGCAAGGAGATTAAGCAACTTCATTAAGTATTAAGCAACTTCATTAAGTATTGGTAACGGTTCTTTTGACTCCAAGTTGTGACCAACAGTGGACAAAAATATTCCTTTTAATCTCATATCAGCATAAAATCAGAAAGGCCAGGGAGCTGCAGTAGAAAAATATCTTCTCATCGTTTGTACAAACTGTAAAGATAAAGGTGCACTTCATCAGCAACAGAAACTCCTCCACTCTTCTCTGAAACCTCTACTTCTCCTTCCCCAAAACTTTAGGATTTCATTTTCGGTGGTTTTGTCTGGGTTTTTGTTTTGTTTTTGTTGCGGGGGGTTGTTTTGTTATTTTAGTAGCTGCTGGTTGTTTAAACCATGCTTGCTGAAACTGAGAGAAACTGAACCTGGTAGATTTATAGTGAAGGGATGCTTTGCCGTGAGTTACACTGTCAACATAATCCTCTGAAGAGGACATTGAGGTGTAAAACACTTTTCTATATATCAACACAGGGCTTTTTTTCTCTTTCTTATTGGAATATGCTTATACATTTGTAATTTTTATTAGGAATACAGTCCCTTTGGCACAATTTTAGTGTAGACTGGCAGTGTCTTAATTATTACATTGCCTTTCATTTTTGTTTAATGTGAAAAAGCTGCACTCTACATTTTGTCCTTACTTTGCTCTAACTGCTGTGTTGAAAAGTATCACAAAATCAGTATTTCCCCCCCTTCCTTTTTGTTTCTTTCCACATTCTTCCTTCTCCCCTCCCACCTTGACACTAAATGTAATACAGGAAAGTATATAAGGGTGAGAGTCTCAGGTAATGCACTCAAAGAAACTTGACTTAGCTGTGCTTTACAGACTTCATTAGATATGAAAAACCAAGGAAGCATGAGCTGTCTGTGTGCAGCTTCCTACAGAGTTGGCATCCTGCATGACAGACCTTGGCATGATGGCACATATATGGCAGCATTTGCTGCCCTGGAAGATCCCAGCAGTAATTAAACCCTCACTGATTATACACAAATAGCAATAAGCCTCCTTGAATCAAACACAAAAATACTTTCCAGCTCTTTGTATTTAAACCTACCACACAAGAAGTTTTGCCATGAAAAACGTTTTGAATGACACCTTTATTTGTATTTGACCCCAACCCCCAAATAGACAGACAGTAAAACGATATCAATATCACAGCCAGGACCAGCGAATGTTCAGCTACACATGTAAAATGCTACTGCATCAAACTTTCTTTGATGCAGTGGAGATAGTACAGAAACCTGTGCCAAAAGTTATTCAGGCTTTCCCTGTCAATAAATAGCTAGATATAACATCAGTATGTAACATATCACATCTTATCAGAATGTCCATACTTCTAAATGTATGGGCAGCACTTTGTGCAGATCCACTTCCAGTCTTTGAAATGTTTGTTCAGTCTGCTTTCTCCTACATGCTAAAAACTTCCAAAAGTGTCTGAATGGATGGAGAAATACTTAAAAAAAAAAAAAAAAAAAAAAAAGGAAATCTTCTGGGAAATGAATNAACTCTCTGTGAAATGTATGATCCCGTAGGGGAAAATAACAGAGCAGAAGTACACAATTTTTGTCTTTCAGACGGAATCTGCAGTTGCAATTTGATCCCTCCTTTGGTAACATAGAGCGCTTAAAGTCAAAGACATTGAAGTTAGCCGGTTTCAATCTATCTTTCACCCTCACCCCCCGTCTCAGCGGCCAAATTAAATTGTTCAAAACCCTCTTCAGTGCAGCCCTGCAGCTGATGCCACATACACTGCTTACTGAATCCCCGTCCCACTCAGAGAAGGAAAGTAGTAACAAACTTTTGCAAAACTTTGAATATATATATTTTTTTTTTTTACCTTGTGCAGAGCTCCCTAGTCCAGATGCTCTCAAAACTCTCCAGCAGTTTGAATTGGAGGGCAGTGAAGTGCGGAGGAAGTTTTTGGTGCTCACCTTAAGTCAGTGTGTGCATGTGCGTGTCTATGTCCCGAGTGTCTCTTTGTGGCTCTGGGTGGCAGAGGACCTGATTCAGGGAAGAAAGAGCCACTTTCTCACCGAGAGGAAAAGAAAAGCAACACGTCATGAGTTAAGTACGCCTCCAAGATGTCTTAATTACAGCTCAACGTACTTTCATTCAGACCCCAGGAATGAGAGGAAAAAATAAACCCCCACAAGCGGTTTCCCTCTCTCACACACACCCATACACACCCACCCCGTCCCAGCACTCTGCCCTCTCCCTTCAGGTCCCTGTCCTCGCCTCTTAGGTCCAGCCCTCCCAGATCCGCACCTAAAAAAGTCTCTCGCAGTGCACACAAGTCCCAAGCTAAAATCTACACGGCGCTAAAAAAAAAAAAAAAAAAAAAAAAAAAAAAAAGAGGGGGGGAAAAAAAAATTTGGTGTTTTTCCCAANGGAAATGAAATTTGTAGTGTTCTCCTGAATCGACCATTGAATTTAGGGATTTAGGGTGCGTGACACCCCAATAAACGTGATACTTCTGACCACTCGCCTCTGCTCACTCCCAGCCCCCACTCATTCACCCCCCCACCCTACCAGTAAATTTAAGAGTGGAAACGTGGTTTCATACAGGGAGAAAGTGATGCATGAAGGGGGTTTGTAGCAGGGATCCCCTTCCGCTTTTCTTTTCCCCCAACTTCCAATTGAATTATTTATCCAGGAAACAAACCCAGCTTCTCTTATTACACCCCAGATACAGAACACACCTTGCTCAGGGCACTGGCATCATTAACTTCTAATGTCAGGCAACTGTTGCTCCTGAGTCTTAATGCAATTTCTAAACACCACTTCACGCCAAAGTATTCCTCCAGCATCAAAAATTTCTGGATTGTGGCCCATTTCACATCATAAGACACACAATCCCAAAGGAGTCTGCTAAAATTCATGCATGTGGCTTTAACCCCCTACATGCCATGGAATGAAAAGCACACAGATTGAATCTCACCTTCTAACAAGTGCAGACAAAAGGTGCTGAGTTTGTTGTATCTCTAAATGTGTCTTATTTAAAAAAGCAACCAATCAAAAACCAAAACCCCAAATCAAACAACAACAGATGAACAGAAAAGAGACGAAAAAGGCCAGGCCTTGGTGATGGTAAATCAGGTTGGCAAGTTGGCAAATTTGGGCTCAAATAATATTATTTATTTAAAGCAGGTATTACTTTCCTCCACTTGAAAAAAAATAAGGCTCTTTATGCCTAATCTCCCAACAGGAATAGGAAGTGTATATGGAATTTTTAATCTCTAAAATATGCTAGATCAAAAAACATAAGTAACCCAAGCAACTCAGTCTTGTGGATTAATTTTATCCTTTTTTTCCTCCCCCTTTATCCAATGCTAAACACAAGAATATAACCATGTCACACCCACTGCAACTCTCCAACATAATTTTTCAGTCTGGATCCAGCCAAGCTTTTATCATTGTGGGTGTCAAACTCTCAGCCTGCATCATCAAAAGAGGATGCAGCCCATCAATCATGCTTGATCAGGAAATGCCAGAACCTGACACATCCTGGTGAGAAGGCACATTTGAAGGGACATTAGTTTCACCGGCGTCACTTAGCAGGGGTCACCACTGCTGTGTCTCATCGGCTACTTCACAGCACATCCCACTGGAACAAAAAATAAAACATAAATAAAACAACCCCCAAGCAAATAAAGAGGGCTCTAGAATCATGGAATATCTTGAGCTGGAAAGAACCCACAAGGATCATCGAAATCCAACTCCTGGGCATGCCCAGGACACCCCAGCAATCTCACCCTGTGTCTGAGAGAAGAAAATATCAGTGTCCGTTTGTGGTTATCAATAAAAGTGAGGAAAGGAAAATAACGGTGTAAAATAACGAGATGCAGGTGGCCAAAGAGGAGGTTTTTGGAGGCCAAGGGTGCTCGGACACGGCCGGGGGCTAGGTCCCTATCCCGGGGCTCCGAGGAGGCCCCGCGCCCCCTCCGTGCTGGGGCACCCCAGGGGTCGGTCGGGGCTGCCCACAGACCTGGGACTAGGGCCGGGGCTCAGGGGGTGTCTCGGAGCCGCGGGCAGGGCGGGACCGGCCCCTCCCGCCCTAATAAAGGGACGTTTCTTCGGGGCGACGGGTGCTTGTCCCGCCCCGGCAGTCCTGCCTCCGCCGCCGGGCAAGCGGCCTCATATTTCAATAACAGAGGAGGCTTTGATGGGGCACGGCGAGAAAACACACACTCGGCGGCGGGAGGGCCCGGCGGGGCCCCGCGGCCGGGGACGATGCAGCGGGCGGGATGCGGGCGGGATGCGGGCGGAATGGGGAAGGCAGTGACTCAGCACTGCGTTGAGGGCACACCGGGTGCCTCCCGTCTATTCCCCTTCTCGAGATCCTTCTCCGTCCCTCCCCGTCGTTGCCGGATGCCCGGGGATGCTGCGAGACAGCTGGACTCACATCCTCCACACTCCCGCAGCGCGGCGAAAGTGACCCGAAATGGGAATTTGCCGAGTTTTTACACCGCCATCATATTTCAAGTTGTTTATTTCCCCTGCCCCACCCTTCGGGCTGTTTATTTGTTTTATTTGTAGAGAGTTCGACCTGAGAGACTCCAAGTCATCTACACCATAGTCCTGTGCTTCGGGGTTTGGGTCAGCGAGTCCTAAATTTTTAGGAGCCCTAAATATAGGAGCCCTTTTTTTGGTTTATGGACCCTATTTTTGGTTTATTAGAAATAGTAAACCAAAGGAAATAACAAAAACGTCCTGTGAAGTGAAACTGTGTGGATTTTCACTGTATTTTTTTTTTCCAGTCGTGGGTTTTTATTGTGTGTTTTTTTTTTTGTTTGTTTGTTTTGTTTTGTTTTGTTTTGTTTTCCTAATTATAAGTCAGGTACAAGTAACTAAGAGCATGAAACATCATAGGATCTTAACATAAAGAATTCTGGTGTATCTTAAAATTAATTTTGGTAACTTACGGTGGTTGGCAGACTAGCTTATGAAACAGTGTTGCTGAATACCAAGAGGATAAATCAGTAGAAAGTTTATTTTTCCCCAGCTTTTCCATAGTCATCCTTCAGTCCTCCACAACTGAATATTGCTGAGCAAGACACTGGGCAAGATGAACATTGTTTTGGGGCAATAGGTGTGTTTCCATTTATTAAGTTCTAGTAAGGTTCATTTGGTTGAGCAAAGACATGGATCCAAAACAAGAAAAATGTGAATTGCAGGCTTCGTTTGATGAGACAGACATGATTCTGCAAAACCCAAAAATCTGCAGAGCAGAGTGTGAATCAGTGAAACTAGGGGAACTTGCCTGTTAGCACTAAACAAAGGTTACCCCCCCTTCTCCCTCCCGATTTCATATGGTTCTGTCACATTTGCAGGCCTAATCTACATATCTTGATAGTGATGTTTCTGTATCAGTCCTGTGGAGGGGTTTGGAAAGATGAGCAGTTTAACGCCAGCTGAACAGCTGCTCCACATGCAGAGCACTGCTCCATGCACATTCATCATCTCTGGGAAATGTTAAGTAACTGTATCTATAATAGTGATCAAGGATGTTTATTGCCTTTCTTCGAAGCATAGTTTGGATTTTTTCCCCCTCCAGCATCTGACCATGAAAGGGTGTAGAATGAAAGCTGTTTGCTTAAACCCAGCTCAGATAAGATGAACAGATATTAGGTTTTCTTTTACCTTGAAGCACTGTCATGATGGGCAACTTCGTAGATCTGCTGATTATTATTCCTGGCACCTCATACCACTGCAACAACTAAAAAAAAAAAAAAGAACATTCAGAATCATTGTACGAAAGATTTCAATTTTTCATTTTTAATATGATTGCAAAGATGACATTTTCTGCAAATGCAAATATTGTGATTCACATTGCATTGGAGTGCTATTGAAAAGAACTTGGAAATTGCCACTTATGCCACTTGAAATTGGCTATTTTTCAGGATTTGAGGAGAAGGATACTGGGAAAACAGCAGGTAAACCACAGCCTTCCTGATAAACCTAAGCAGCAGGAGAGGAAGAGTTTCAGGGTTTTGGTTTTTTTTAACAGGTTCATTACTTTTTTCAGCTTGCTGGATTTGGGGTTGTTCACTTCTTGATGTATTCACTTTTAGAGCTTGTTAAAGACCTGGCATCCTGAAATTCTTCCTAAAAGTTTTCAAATCACAGTAGTTGGTGCCTGTTTTGTTTTTGTTTTTGTTTTTTTCTGGGAGGAGTGTCAGAAGAGGGTGAAACCATAAACACACGCAACTAATACAAAATCTGGAGTTCCTAAGTGTATCAATGTAATCCATTTAGGATTTACCAAAACCACCAGGTGTTAGCAAACAGTGCCAGCCACATTTTCCTGCAAGAAGATTATTGTCCTTGGAGAAATGCATAGTCCATGTAAGTTTTGTAACTCATGCAACTTTTTTGCTCTTAATGCTCTTTCACTTCTGATTTTCTTCAAATTTCACTACCATTCTTTTTACATGTATCTTCCAGATCTGCTGGAATGCTGCCGAAATAATGAATCTGCTAAGAGACACTAGTCGCAAAGGCAGCTCAGACACTGTTGCTTCCCAGATGCTCCCCCAGTCCTGTTTGTGGCCACTCACCAGGATTTTTTTTTGCAGTGAGGTGTTCACTGTGAACCCAGAAAAAGAGAAGGACTCTGCTTGGCAGCTGAAAGGAAGCACACTTGATCACTGTGAGGAAGAAGATGTAAGGTGAAAGCTTATAGTATGATGAGAAATATGAGTTATGCACTTCCTCTGCTTGGGAAATTCAGCAGGATGGACACTATGACTCACTGGTACAAAGATACTGAAATCTACAGGAAAAAAAAACCAACAGAACATATTCTTTAAAAAAACCCAAACCCACACCAAAAAAACCCACTCAAAAAAGAACCCCTACACATTCATGAAATTTTTGTACTGAAAAGAATAAAAAATACTTATGAGAAATATAAACATGGTGAGAAATCCATAAAAACTATAGTCAGAAGCAATATATTAAAATACTAGATTTGCAAACTGACTGAAAGTAAAGGAAATTATTTTTATGCCAGCTGAACAGCCAGATTTCCATTTGACATTATTCATAGTTTCTCAGTCTACAGAGTTTTCTCTTTCTTTTTACAAGTTGGGCTTTTTACACTATGAAGTTGTTTCCTTCAGACTAGTTTTCAGGTCTCAATGAGACATTTATAGCTGTTTAATACTCCTGGCTACACAATCTTTTCCTTTTTACAATGTTCTCATTTCTACCACTTAAGAAATGGAACAGCAAAAAAAAAAAATCATGAAAAAAATGCAGATTATCTAATTTCTAACATCACTTTCTCAGGAGACAGATGTATGGGCTTTGTAAAAAAAATTTGCATGGTCTTCGTTTTGCCTGATTATGTCACTAGAATCATTTTCATATAAATACACTTTTGACTTAGCATTTCATCACACAATCTTTACACATTTTTCTCCAGAATATTCATTGATTTTTGTCTTCTGATCTATGTTATCTTTGCCTTGGAATTTGATTTGATTGAGATTGAGCCATGTCCAAGGTTTTCTGGGAATTCTTTTGCTGTTAATACTGAACCTCACAAATAGTTGTGCCTCTTCCACACATCAGACCAAATGTGTTTTTTTTCTCTAGTTCTCTGTAAGCTCTGTATGTTTTGCTCTGAATAGTTATGTTTCTGTTTTCATGATAGACCCTGAAGATGAATTGGTGGCACAGAAGTAGAGTGTGGTCGAGAAGCAAACAAGGAAGAAAAGAAGAAAGACATGAAGCAAGACTTTGTAGTTTCATGTATAAACAGAAGAAGGAAACTTTCTGCTACCAGCATAAAAGCTAGCAAAATACTTTGGACTTACACTACACCTTCTGCAGATCTCATAGGTGTCACAAGTGTTCCTGCACTGAGCATCCCAAAACTAAACAGGTTTTATTCCACTAGACAGAATAAAACCTACCCTTGAAATACGTCTTAGGAAATGATAAAGAAAATGCTGAAGGTAATCTTTGCACTGCAAGTTCAGCAGTGAATAAAATACTTTTGAAGACAAAATACCAACTTCAGTTGTCTCAAAAGCTGATTTTTCAGATAGGCATTAAGTGGAAAGAAGAATCATCGATTCCCTCATATGACTTGATTTGCTTTTACCACTCTCATTTTTTAAAGCAATACACGTGACTGCAATGTCAATTAACTCTCAGAAATAGTCAATGAACATCCATTGTGATAGTTGGAAAGTCAGTGACTTCACTGTAATGAATATGTCATGCCATATGATTCGTGGCCTTCTCACATGGAAAACTAAGGCAGATTCTACTGAGTGCTGGATCATTATCAACAGAATTCTGCTAAACTGAAGCACCATTCCTGACAGGAAACAACACTTTTTATTACTACTAGGCAGCCCAAGCCACCAGTAATAGGTTTCTTTTCTTGCCTATTTGTCCTCCCAAAAAGCATTGAAGGGAAGATTTTGGCCAACCTTCAAAATGTCTGTGCAACCTCAGTGCATCTTCCAGCTGGCTGTTTGTAACAATGTAAAAAAAGCTCAGCTTTCCCATGGAGCATTTCCAGGTGTCTGTTTTGCAGGTAAAGGTTGTTCCAGTTACCTTGGATAACTTGTGTTTAGTTCTGACTTGTGCCAGGACCTTTATCTGTTCTTCTGAACTAGGATGGTTCTGCAGGGGTTGCAGCTTTCCAGTGCATTTGTCTTGTGCTAAGTGGTGTTTTCTGAGGCATGTGGAAAAGTGGGAAGCTGTAGTTAAATTCAAACAGTAGCGCCTCTAAGAATTTTAGCTTTGTAGGAGTTTGGATCATGGAGTCCATGCAGGAGCCAGTAGCCAGAGCCACTTGGCTGTTTAAGAGCTAGTGGACACTATGGGGAAAGACTAGCTGGTATCCAGAGGCAGAGCCTTCAAGCCTCTTTTTCACACTCTGAGGCCACCTGGCCTAGAAATATGTGTGACTGAAACTGTGTCACACCCTTTTTGTTTGCATGTATCATAGCCTGGATTTGCAGTTGCAGTGTGAAGTTTGGATGAGTGAATATTTTTGTCATTCAAACTGCATCCAAAAAGCTCAGACCTTCACTGGGAGCAGGACACCTGTGTGATCAGGGGATGCTTGGCAGAGGAGCTGCAGTGATGGGCTGTGCCCTATGGACGTGGCCTGATGTCTGTGGTTGAACAAGGACAGCTGACCTTTAGGCCACTGTGTGATTAATGTAAACATTATAGTGTGTTATACAGCTGCTTGTCTGAGAGGCAGACATCTTGTCTGGCAGGCAGACATCCTACCAGAGAGACAGACATGTCTAGGCAGATAGGCGTGTTGTCTACATGGCATGGACATACTGTCTGCTAAAGTGAGTAGATTAGCTTAGGAAATATAGGAAGCATAGTAATATTAGCTTAGGTTAGCTTAGCTTAAGTAGGCAGGCCTGTAGGGCCTAACTGCATGCACAAGACCAGCCACGTGTAATAGCTATGTAGATACTGCTTGTAATAAACTTGGCTGATGCATAAGCCTTCCTGGAGTCACCGTATAAGCCACTCGGCAACATCCAGTACCCGACATCTGGTGACCTCCCCAAATGCCTGCAAAGGACTGTGTTGCAGAGGTGACACAAAACCCCATTCCTTCTGCATCTGACTGAAACAAGAGACAGGCACAGCATAGCACTTATTCTGGGGAAATAATTAACACTTGCTCAGATTTCCATTTCCACTGAAGTAGGATTTCCAGTATAAGTAAAGGAGCACACTATCTTGTCGCAGTTATCACTGCTGTTTTAGCTGAATATTTTGTGTAGGTAGATGAGGTAATATGAACTGTAATGCTGCTGATGTGTGACTGGTGCACCTCTCACAACTCTGAGCAAGGCAATTCATTATTTTTACTTCCCAGGGGTTGTGAACAGAATCAAAATTTCTGTAAGAACAGATTCCCTGAAGGTCTGGGGTAACCTCTTTTCTCGTTTAGCATGCTAGAGCCTTAAATCAAATGCAACAGTTTTAAGTTAATATATTTCATTCACTGACAGCATGACGTTGTTGGTATTTAGGTTTAAATTCATATTCTGTCAAATCTCATTAGTTTATTTTAATAAGGATCGTCTTGATTGTAGCTCCCTGGCTGCAGTTAAAGCCGTCTATCTCTTCCTTATTTAAGCACTGCTTTGTGGTTTCTTATAGGACATGGCTCCAATGAGAGGTGTTAATATTTTAAAAGCATTTTATGGTAGATAAAGGTGTTTGAGAGGTTTTTGCATTTGCATTGTTTAAAGGGCACTTCTGATGTCTAGAAGTCAACTAATGTTTTTGTGTCATAGATATCAAGGAATATTTTCTCCAGATGATTCAATGGATTCTCCTGAGCTGGGGAAAGAGAAGAATGTGACAGCAACTCATATCTCTGTTTAAAAGAACTGTCTTGGAATAGTTTGTGCAGGCACCAGTTCTGGGGTAATGGTGTGGCAATGACTTGTTGAGTTTCTCTGTCAATTCCATGTCCCCTGTCACACACAGCAGCCTGTGGAACTTATTTGTGCTGCTGTTGGAAAGTTATGGATTATGTGATTTTCTACAAAGAAAGGAGTCACTTTGTCTTTTGAGTCTGTTAAATCATGTTCTGCAGGAAGGCTTCTGTCCTGCTGTTCTGTTGTAATAGAATGCTCCTTCTTGTTAATAGTATTTTTTTATCTGTATGTGTGGCTCTCATAGTATTTTTTTTGAAAGTGCTAGAATAAATATTCATTATTTCAATGTGTATATGCCCATCCAGATAATTTTGTTACAACTTTGTGAAGGGCTTCATCAGTGTAGCTATACCTACTAATGCGAGAGGGAAATCTGGATGTAGTTATTCTCATTTCCTGTTTACTTATTGTTGGAAAAGTTGCCACAAGGGACAAAAACCTTGTCTAACTTTTGACAAGACCCAGTAAATCATTTAGAATCCCATCTTTTGATTCCTATCTGGTAGAGTGTTTCAAAGTGGAATCTCTATCAGTGCAAATACATTAAACATATACACATGTAAGCTGTGACTTCCAAGAACTTAATAATTTGAAATAGTTTGAAGTGCAGCATTTTTACATTGGAGTGTATTCTCACCATGATTTTAAATGATACAGACTGCTATTTTTCTTTTCTTGAATGATTCCATGTGAAAAATATTCATCAGGTTACAAAATATGTTGACTTTGATCCCTCTTTTTAGGAAGACTGAAAATCTTTGCAATTACTGTAAGTGGAAAATCAATATAATAAGAAAATGATGATTTACCTTTTCATATGGAAATATGTCTTCTGAGCATAGTTAGAGTCTGAAAGAGACCAGGTTCAAAGAATTTTTCCTTTTTAAATGGAGGGTTATTTAAGAAAAACAATTTACATGGTAGAAAAAAATCTTATTCACTAGGGTTGAAATTAACTTCACTTGCATAAATTCCAAGTCGTAATCTATGAAACCATTCATATGAGGGGAACCAAATGTTTTTGGAATGCTGAAGTTTTATAGTTGTGAGCTGTGCCACATTACTAAAAATTGAGCCCTACATAGTAAAAGACTTTCAGTTTAGCCCACCTTTCCTCACACTTTTGCAACAAATGCAAATATATTCTTAGTGACATGAGGATTTATCTGGTATGAAAGGTACATTATTGCTCTGTAGAGAAACTAGAAGAAGGGAAGCAGAGGTAANTCTATAAAGAGGATTGGGGTATTTACCAAAGGTTTCCCATCTTCAGAGCCTTTGATCCTTTCACGTTTCACCACTAACCATTCACCAAAAGCAGCAGGCAAATAACTGGCTTAGCTGACCAGTTAGGATAAGCTGTAATAAATGGTTAGATTTAAAAAAACCACCCTAAAACAAACAAACAAACAAAAACAGTTGGTCTTAACATTATTTTATGTCAAGAAATGCAGTGAATAATCAAAGTGATGTTTTCTTGGCATCACAAGTAAAAATACCTCAATACCTTCCTAAAATACCCCAAAAAGCAATTTTTAATTTTTGTTTCATTTCTACTTTTAAAAATAATTGCTATGTATGTGTGTGTGCCTGTCTTTTTTTAAATATGGCAGTATTTTTGTCCTGACCAAATAAATATTCTGTGAAACATGTCATAGTCAATAAGAGAAACTTCTTTAGTTCTTTCCTGTGCCATATACTAATTTTCAGGTGAATCTAATATTAAATTTTATACACGTATACTATATTTTTGTCCAATTCTGTATGCTTGATATTATTGAATAATATCAACAAAGATTAAACAATTTGTTTTTTCAGTTCTCTGAACAATTTCTGTGGGTGTCTTTACAACAGGAATGCATGACAGNATTTTATAGGCAGGTAAGATCCCAAACTGTGACGAAAATAGGTAATTTTACACACACAATCTAAATGTTTGTGTTTTCTGTGGATTTATCTAATTATTTCTTCATTAAAAACAGATTTCTATTTCTGAAGCCACTTAACTTCTTTTACAGTGTGCCTAGAAAGTTATAACATCGAATATACAGGAAAGTGCACCTATGAACGCAGAATTTGATGCTGATTCACAGTAAAGTGAGATGCATCTGCTTCTGCTGCCAAGTGGAAACCTGAGAGCACACAATGAGTAAAATGCACCCCAAATAGATATAGTGGTGAGTTCTGTGATGTGATCCAGAGGGGGATCCCACAGGCTACTTAAATTAGGCAACAGAAAGTCAGAATGAGGGTGCTGCCTTGTTCCGGGTGGTATAAGAAGGTAGAATGAGGCATCTAGAGCATCTGGTTTTGAATTTAGATTCCTACATTTATTTTTGGACCTACATCATTGACGTGGAACTTGCTTTTAACATCTAATCTTGAATTAAATAACCCTTATTAATTTGGTGTGTTTTCTTAAGGTCATGGGAAAGCTGCTGCTATAATTTTTAAGTAGCCAAGGAAATAAAACATAATGTTGATGCTGTGATTTCAAGGCTAAAAGAGCAATTGGTACAGGATGGCTAAGATTGGACTGGTATTCACATTTTTTGGTGAGATCTACCTTTCTTGCTGGGTACATAAGTTCACATTCTGAAAAGTTTATTGATACCAAAAGACCTTATTCCACAATCAAATGATCTCAGAGTTTTCACAAAATAAGACTAATTCTGAATTCAGAATTCTGAATTTATTCAGACTAAGTCTGAATAAAATTTCCAATGTGTGGCTTTGAATAAATTTTAAAAAAAATCTAGCAAATACACATCTCAGCTAAAAAAATATGATATCTAATGTCTCTATGTGTGAGAAAATGTTTGCCCTGTCAATATTATCTGGTGTTCATTATGTACTAAGAGAAATTTATGGTCTATGGGTAAGATATGAAGAGTAATTTGATTTAAAAAAAGGAAACATCGAAAGAGAGCTGGATGTTACATCTGAAAGCCAATACAGACTTCCTAAGAAAACTCTTATTTTCTCTATGGATAATTTGTCTGAAGGTGACTTTTCTTAGTGAATGGTGAGCGACACTTATTTTTGAGCAGAATTTCCTCTTCCATTTCAGTTCCATGGCTTTCTTTTGAGGGACATTGTGAGAGCGAACTCTTAGGCAAAAATTCAGGGGGAAGCAGAAAGCAAATGCGTGTCTGTTGCTGAAAGCTGAGGGTCTGAGTTCGAGGTGGGAAAAATTAAGTGCTGCTTTGGGATCAGGATGGATGTGAATGTGCAGCCACACTGCAGTGTGGAGGGAAGTTCATTGAGCTACTCCTTCCATGGACTCATCATCAGCTGAGCTCTCTCTGCGGTTGTGGAGGTAATAATACCTAGGAGAGAACACTGTAATTACACTTCTCCCAGTATCTGAATGAGTGTATTCTGAGACAGTGCAGACAGTGCAGTGTTGCACATCCACTGATGGCGAGGGTGTCTCTGTGGGTGGACATCATCATGTCCTTCTAACAATAATACAAGTGACTGAAACACTCCTGCTAGAAATTCAAAGCTGCGGTTAAACTCCTGCTTTATGTCAAATATCAAACTTTAGACAGTAATGTTTGAGGCTTTTCCAAGTTTGGGTGCTGGCTTAGGTTGACTCTGAAGGGCAGGTTGGAAAATATTAATGAGCAACATGATGCATTTCACTATCAGTCAGAGCAATTTTCCTACCATTTCCTCTTCTCTCTTTTGTTCCCTTTGGTGGTTACTTCCTCTCAGGTCATATGTTCGCTTCAAATATATGTGGGTCTTTCTGGATCACCAGTCTCAATCTTTCCCAGTCACTTCTCTGGTTCATTTCTCTCTGTGCTGATTTCCCTTGAAAACAGTAAGTCCTGTATCAAGGCAGTGCTAAAATTATTCCCCTTTTCCTCTCTTCCCCCCTGCCCTTGCCTCCCCACTGCCATTTTACTAATATTTTTTGTCCATTTGAAGGAACACT
>WEIV01025385.1:129845-147468 GCA_013390005.1 Calyptomena viridis
TTGATGGGTTATAAATTAGCTGTAATGACTCTGGAGAAGGACTTGTGCCTCACAGGAGAAAGCTCAATGAGAACATCTGCCCCATGTGCCATGGTGGCTGAAGAAGCAAAGAAGGCAGTTGGTTATATTAGGAGAAATGTATAGAACAATAGTGAAATTTCAGTACTACTGTAACATATATAGATGCATTATCTTTATTTCTGTGCTTCATGCTTCAGGAAATCCAGCATGTCAGGCAATATAGGTACACTACAGGTATACAAGCCAGGTATTTAACTATCTTTTTTTTGGTTTTAAGGTGAGAAATGACAGCTAGTTTTATTTTTATTTATACTCTTGTTTTCATTACATAAAAATAGTGCTAAAAGCTTGAACAATATTAACTCTCATAGCCCTATCATAAATAAAAGTGAGAGAAAATCTATATATTAAAGTCATCCTGTCTTAAATGAAGATTCAAGTGCAAAACACATTATTTGAGATATCAGGGGATTTTTTCCTATGAAGAAAGCTTGAAACAAAGGAAAAATGTTTGCATTATTGAGTGTGTAGAGGAATTGTGATCACAGTATTAAAAAACCCCTAGAAGACACAGGAATGGAAAGAGATCAGAACTTGTTGGAGTCCAGGATATAGAGTCTACACCTCAGATTGCCCTGGAGGGTCTGGGACCCTCGCAGAGACCCCAGGAGGATACAGTTTTTGATNGCAACACACGTTCTGGTATGTTAAACCCAGGTTTGGGTGACATGCTGAAGTGTGGTAAAGCTCAATAAACTGCAAGAAAAACTGAGAAGCTACGAGTTTTATTCCTTTATCTGGTACCAGACTTTGATAATAAGAAGAGTTACTCTAGCAAACAACCAAAGAGTATCTCGAGAAGAACTCTTCTCTCACAGGAGAACTGAGGGATGCTCAGTGAAAGGAGAAGATGGCAATTATAAAGGAAAACCTTCTATACCCTCTTTGCATTATTCTGATATTTGGAACTCACCTGTCAGGGTGTTGGCAGGCAACAGTGAAGTAATACTTGTAGCAATCAAGGTACTCCTCCCAGATTCTGTAAAGAGCCTTCAGAAAGGCGGAACTTGTTAATGCCACTACCCTGCCCAGGATTACAATTCTTCCCTGGGTTTCCGGTGTTCTCACATTTCAGTGCATGGGGCTGGAGGGTACATCAGCCTGGAGTTCTCCAAATGGCATCTGTTCAGGACTCAGTCTTCTGGGTTTTTTTGTTTTTAACAAGAAAGAAAAGAAAAAAAATTATGAAACACATAGAAAAATACATTAATGCAAACCAAAACAGCTGATGTTTGTCTAAAATGAAAGGAGAGCTTTTTCTTGGTAAATGTCTTAGTTTCCTCTGGAGCAGGGAAATCAGAGTGATCTGGTGTTTCATTGATGATATTGTGCTCCACAGAAAAAAGAGAGAGTCATGTCCCTTCATACTAAATCTCTCTTGTTTCCTGTTAACTCTATACACCCTGTTTAGACTCAAAGGAAATAAATTTACTTCCTGCTGTTATTGCTGTGGTGAGTGTATCAGAAAAAGGAGGGGAGATTCAGCTTAATAAATAAGGCTGTTACTACTCTTAAAAAGTGATGTCGAACCTAGAGAATAATGAGAATGCTTGTGAGGATTGTGCATCCTCAGCCAAAACAAGACTGAGTCTTACAGTATTTAGGTATATGATACATGATGTTTTCCAGGGTACCTATTAATGAGTGTTTGTTTTGGGACTACTTCTTAGTATATGTTTAAATCTATAACTTATTATATGTTTGATTATTAGCATGTTACCTGGAATATTGGCAAGGTATTGAGGAACTGGTTTGAGCAAAGACTATTCTGTTGCTCAAACCTTCTGCATCACACATAGAGATATATTTCTATGCACAGTTAATTCCTTGAAAAATTCATAGAATAGAATCATGGAACCATTTATGTTGAAAAAGACCTTTAAGATCATCTAGTCCTACCCATGTTATCAAGAATTGGTCACTGAAAAACCCTAAATATTTCAGTCTGGGGACTGTGTTAGCAAGGAAGGAAGAAAATTGCCACAAAGAACAGGTGTGGCAGAATTCCTTTATATTGAGGACAAAAGCTAAATTTGTAAGTCTTTGCTATTCAATATAGAAAGGAAAGGTATGAACTGTTCCCTTCAGTATCATGCTGGAGCATCCCATGATGGTGGGGATGTCTGCCTAAAATCATGAGCATTATTCATCTGGCCAGGGAGGACTTTTTTAATTTCCTTAAATTTGTGTCCCTTTGCTATCCCAGTAGCTACTGTCAAGGATGAGAGATGGAAACTGCATACCCCATGGGAGCTGAATCCACCTCAGCTGCTGTAGCTTTGGACTTACTGCACCTTCACTGCAGGAGGAACCAAAGACCAGACATCCAATGTTGCTTATATTTCTGGAACATTTCATCTTACACAGATTCCTCTCTTTGCACGCGTTTTGGTGGAGTAGAGGGCGAGAGCAGCGTTATTTCTGCTGTTTGTCCCAGTCTGATGGTTTTCAGTGACCTGTGGTTGTGAAGTTAGTCTGCCATCCTTCTGAAAGACTTCTGATGGATGTGCAGCTGGAATTCCTCCATGGCCTCAGTTTCCCAAGTGAAAACAGATTGAAGACTTCCCAGTTTTGCTTTGTGCCGTGACAATGTACCCAATATTCTTTAAACACCTCATGGAGTAGTAGCAGTGTATCTTTTCTTGATAGTGCTGTCAGAAACCAAAGAGACCCTAATGAAGAAAACAGATAAAGACCTGGGAGAAGAGAGGAGGTCGGAAAGGGACAAGAACATGCCAGTTTACAGAAAAAATGGCAAAGGCCAGAGGCAAAAAGTTTCTTTGATGTTTCAAAATGACTAAGGAAATCAGCATTAAATGATGACCTCGAGACAAGTTTGTCATTCTCTTCTGTGCTTTTCACAAGGGAATGATGGAATTAGTATTTATAAACTTTTATGGGATTGTACATGGTAGACCTGCATGGAAGGCAATTGTATTAACAGTAAGAAGCAACTATTGTAATCTGAAGATCAGAAGCTCTCGTAGGCAGATAAGGTAGTGCTGACACATCACTGCGAATGTGGTATCATGCTGTCAGCTGCAGCAAATTCAATACTTTGAATTTGTCATGCTAGGATGACATTAAAAGTACTGCTAGCCCCTGTGTTTGAGTATGTTTACAGCATTGAAAAATTTATATTCAAAAAATTCAGCCAAGTGGCATAAAATTAAGTAACTAAGCTCCTATGCATATGAAAGCTGATTTTCCATGAAGAAGTATTATTCTCAGTTTGTAACAGCGGTATTGCCATTAAGTAGGATTTGAGTGTGGAGTGGAGGAAAAGAAATGACAGTCAAAAAATTACTGCAGTACTACTTCAAAGGTGAACCTCCCCATTTTTTAAAAGCGAATCAATGAAAGTGTTAAATATGTAGTGGATTAATTGTTCCAAAATAGTATTGACTAGAAAAAGTATGATATTGATGTCAGCTCACCTGAGATGAAAGCTAAAGCTTTTTCTTGATCCATGAATTAGGAAAAAAGATGAAAGATTGTAAATAGTTAATATGTCTGAATTTTTTACTGGAAAAAAATATTTACAAAATCTAAGTAGAAACTGATGAATGGTGGTGGTAGTAGTAGCAGTAGTAGTAGAAGTACTAGCAGTAGTAGCAGCAGTACTAGCAGTAGTAACAGCAAAGGAATATAATTATCTTCTCTTCAAGACTCCCCAAAATTCTCTAAAATGTGGAAGCTTCCAGCATATCAGAGATACATGCTCCAGATGTGCTGTTGAGCATGGCTTTAATTTTTGTTAGAATTAGCTGATTACTCAGCTTCTCTTGCAGTAACTCCACTGTTGTTTTATAAGATGATCACTGAGGTCAGTTCAGAAATAATCTTGACTCACTCAGCCAGGCCAGGTATCAGTTGATCCTGAACGAGATGTTAACATAACTCTTTCAGGGCTGCCTGAAGCAGTGTTTTTGTTTCCTGCCAAGCTCAGGTAGGTTTGCTCCACAATAGAGCACTTGCAGCTCAGTTGATTGAGTGAGTTGATTGATCAGTGAGATCAGTGACAAATATTCAAGGGCAGTAGCTAAGGAATAATTTCTCATGTGATACAAAATACATTATGGATAAACTGAAGATAAAAATTGTTCAGTGTAGCGGTGCATGTTCTGAGTTCATTTTTATAATGTATAATTCTGTTCATATTGGACTATTCTGTTAACCCCTGTTCCCTATACAGCTGATTTATTCTGAAGTTTGTATCCTCCCTTCAAATGTATCCCTTATCTTTACCCCTCCCACTTTACCCCATATATGTAATCCAACCCATCCCATTCCCCGGAACATTCCCTATTACGCAGTTGGCCATTGGTTTGATTAGCAGGCCTCTGGCTTCTAGGGGTGTAACCCCTTCCCTAAACCACTCCTACCCTTCTCTTCCATTGGTTATTCCCTCACTCCTCCCCTGGTTTCAACCCCCTTGATAAACAGGCACACAGGAAGTGCCCCCACTCTTTCTGGTTGTCTGGTTGTCTTCCCTTGGGATTAGAAGCTTCTCTAGCCACACTGGCTACAGAGAGCAAATAAACCCGAACTGCTTCAACTACAAAGAGTCGCCTGTATGCCTTTGCTTGCCGTAGCTGCACGTCCTGGCAGAGTCAAGCAGGTTTGAATCAAGCCTGCTTACTCTGAGGTGACACCTGGTTAGACTCCTTGGAAAATGTAGCTTTGTACTGGGTGCCACCCCACTCATCTACTGCGGTGGCCCGGTCAGTGCTGTTCAAGCTAGCCGGGGTAAAAACAGGATTAGCACCGACCTAGGGACTGTGGCAGTTCAGAATTTGTTTAGATCTGTATCTTCTCCTTTTAATGGTTTTAGTGGATGTGTTTGTACCATTACTGTATGTCTCTTTCTAATAATGAGTCTAACACGCCTCCATCCCCAAATAACTGTTTCCTTAATTAAGAAATATTTTAATTATTATTAATCTCTGTTTCAGAGGGAGAAATAAACATGCTGAGGTCTCATTTGTTCTGTAGCTACGTTATTGATGCTGTGATTAAGATGTTAATTGGTTTGGTGAGGCAGAAGGCACAGAAGCCAGAGGTATTAAATCATAGAAACATAGACTATTAAGAGGTTGGAAGGGAACTTAAAGATCACTAAAAATCTAGTCCCAACTCCCCCTGGCATGGGCAGGGACACCTAAACAACTAGACCAAGAGTTGCTCAAGCTCTTAATCAACCTGCAAGGACTGCGGTATCCATGACCTCCGTGGACGACCTACCTCTAAACTGGAGAGACATGGATTTGGTCTGCCTGACCATCCACAGGCGTGTCATGCCCATACAGTGTCAAACACAGCTTTTGCCTTAATTCTCCCCAGCCAGGCCTCTGTGCTTGGAGAGATGGGTCAAGAAGAGAAACAACTAGCACTGGGTGAGCATTCTGCTGGGGTGGCTGAGACAACCTCAACCCTGATTGGTGGGACATGATCCAAGGATGCTGGGACAAGTGTCTTTGCAGAGTGAGATATCTGTAACTTCTGAGAGGTCACGAAGTTCTGAGGAGATCCTAAAGAAAATAAAATTATGCTTCTGTCTTTCAAAAAGTCAGTAAGGATGATCTGGGAAACTGCTGGTCAGCCTTGCTTCAGCCTACGGGAAAGCTGTGGAACATGTTTCTGGGTATGTGGAGAAGGGTGACTTAGAGCTGCCAGTGTGGGTTTATTGGGGGCAAATCACGCCTGACCCACCTGATGGACTTCTGGGAAGAAATGACTGGGATGTGAATGGGGGGAAAGCAGTAGATGTGCTGTGCCTGGGCTAGGGGTCTTGGCACTATCACTGTTCTCACATCCAACTTGGGCCACGATGGTCTGGGTGAATGGAAGATACCCATTTTATCTGGGTAAGACAGATAAAAATCTTCTTGAATGATGGAACTCAGAGGGCTTTGGTGGTTCATATTGTCGTGGTAACAAGAAAGGCATCACTGGCCTATGTCTGAGACCCCTCTAGTTGAACATCTGTCACAGTCTGGTCATCAACTCAGTCCAACTAACCCACTCAGTCACCCACCAAAGTGGAATCAGGGAGAGGAATCAGAAGGGTAAAAGGGAGAGAACTCATGGGTTGAGATAGAGACAGTTTAATAAGGAAAACAAAAGCTGTGCACAAAAGCAAAGTAAAACAAAAAATCCATCCTCCACTTTGCATGGTCAAGCAGGTGTTCAGCCATCTGCAGGACAACAGGGCTCCATCACATGCAACAGTGACTTGGGAAATCAAATGCCACCACTCCAAACATCCACCCTTCCTCACTCTTCCTTCCAGCTTTGTATTCTGAGCATAATGCCACGTCGTCTGGGACATCCCTGTGGTCAGTTGGAGTAATTTGTCCCATCTGTGTCCTCTTCCAACTCTTTGTGCACCTCCGCTCTACTCACTGGTGGGGTGAGAGGCAGTAAAGTCCTTGACTCTGTGTGAGCATGTTCATTATTATCTAAAACATCCCCATGTTATCAAACATGTTTTCATAAAAAATGCAAAACATAATACACAATCCAATACATAAGTGCTCAACCAAACTATGACAAAAATTAGCTGTGTCACAACCCAAACCAGAGCAGATCTTTGTCAGTGGCCTTGAGAAGACCACAGAGTCACAGATTCACAGCGTGGCATCAGACAGGGGTAATGAGATAATACAGAATGCATGACTTCCTAAAACAAAAACCAAAATCATGACTGGGAAGTTTTTTCTCCCTTTTCTCTAACTCTGCAACTATAACTGAGTTATTTAATACACTGGACTGGATGTGATGATTTTTTCCAGGAAAAAATACTTGAGTTTATTTACAGGTCATCTACCAATAATTCAAATTGAAAGCAGAGATTAAAAAGCCTTCTCTGGGTTGTTTTTCAGAGAAAACTTAGGAAGGAAGCTTAAGCCTCATCTCTACTTTGAAATTCTTAATTAAAAAATATCAAAGAAAAGCTGTCTTTTGTAGTTGATAATTTGCTCTTTCAGCAAGAGATCAATGCCCCAATGCCCAATGATGGCAAATGACACTGTGTCATTAAAAATGTAATCTTTTTCTTATTACCAGGTCAGTTCCTATAAGAATAGAGAGAAATCTTCATTTCATGCATATGTTGCATTATAGCAACAGAGATTCTATATGCACTTTCAAAGACTTTGTTGTGGGTTTCCACTAAGTGTTGAATTGTACCTTCTAATCTAAATGATTCTTCATGTTTTTCAAATCTTTCCACCTTGCATTCAGAATGTCGCAGTTAAGAGGTGATAGAGGCATGACTAGGAGTCTGATCAGCTTAGGGAGAATAAGTTTTGTGAGCATATGTGCAGCAGGACCAAAAGGTTAAATCTTAATCTATACTGAACATATAAAACTTTAATTAATTTGTTGGTCTTTGCAGGATCCCATCAACCTGTGGGATAGTTTCATTGTGCATAACTTCATCTCTGGGAAATTTGCGGGACTCTGCTTTTTTTCTTTTCTGTTCTTGGGTTGTGCTTTAAAAATGTGTACAGATCTCAGTATGTGAGAAACCAAAGTCAAACTCAGTTTGTTAAAATACCAGTAAAGCTGATTAAAATGCTTTAGGTCACAGAAAGCACCATAAATGGGTTAATATCCTGGGTGTCAGCACTGAAAAATCTTGGTTGGGCTATTTATCTGTCAAACCGAAACCTTGCAAACAGATCTTTGTTTGGCAAATCATCTAGAGCTGGTACCAGCTCTTGAGTAGGAGCATGGATGTCATATTTCGCCCTGACATGAAGACCTGTCAGACTGCACTGTGCTGGCCTCTCAGGCACTAACAAATCATGACCCTGCTATGAGCACACTGGGACATTTTAATGTACTTTTTACAGCTGTAAAATAGATAGTAGTACATAACAGATAAGGGTTGAGTTTGGTGGTTTAGTTTTTTTTCAATCCAACTGACAATGTTGCCATCTTTCCCTCTTCCCTTTGGGTCTGTGATTCTGCATTTGAAGCATCTTGCTTTCAAAAGAGATATCCTTATCAAAAAGTGAGTAGACATCTAGCTGATCACAGCACAAGGGGTCATAGTCTGTAATGAGGAGATTATGATTCATCTCACATCATTGTTTTAAAAAGTTGAATTTGACAGTCATGGTGTGTAACGAGCAAACTAAGAGGAACAATTCGATGTTCACATCAAGACAGTCTTTCATTTGAAGGACAGGGAAGCCAAGTGACTCCATCAGAGGGTTTGGATTTAGGAGGTTCATTTTCAAATTCTCACTCTGAAATAGTGTGAACACCCGAGCTTGGGCATTTTACGTAGGTCAGGCTTTTCAAAAGGCACAACACAACTGAAAGCACCAGGACTTAGAGATATGCAGAAGCTTAAGGATTTGGGTCCAGTGGTCCCAAAGTCAGAAATGCTTTGCCCATTGTTCTCGAGGTACTTGTTGATGTTTGTTAGAGTACCTCTTCTTATTATCAAAGTCTGGTACCAGATAAAGGAATAAAACTCATAGCTTCTCAGTTTTTCTTGCTGTTTATTGAGCTTTATCACACTTCAGCATGTCACCCAAACCTGGGTTTAACATACCAGTGCGTGTGCTGCGAAAAGCATTTGCTGCAAAGCATGGAAGCACAAAGCAAGAGAGAGTAGGGTGTGGAATGCCTCAAATGGCGGCTGTATCTGGGTTTTTAAGGACACTAATAACCAATTAACAGATAGCACGTACTCTGTTTACAATTTGGTACCAATAATCCTAACTTACTACTAACACGTCTTCTCTACCTCAAATCTATTCTACCAATCATCAAGTGCCAACTCTGCTGCAGTGCAAGGAGCAAGAAGAAGAAGAACTCAGGGCAACACCCAAAATTCTCCATCTTGTTTTCTTTTATATCTATACTACAAAACCTAAAACTATAAGCTTCACTTCTATAACTAACTAAAACATAATCCAAATTATTTTTCTGCTGCTCTTGCTTCCATCAGTTTTGGAAGTCCTTCCCAGGGACACAGATCAAAAACTGTATCCTCCTGGGGTCTCTGCGAGGGTCCCAGACCCTCCAGGGCAATCTGAGGTGTAGACTCCTCATCCTGGACTCCAACAATTGTTTCCAATGAAATCATCAGTAGGACAGGGACTGAATTCATGTCCTGAGAAATCCCTTAACTCTTCTCTTGAAGCTAGATGCTTAATCATCCCAAGCAAGGCAGGAGACAGTGAAGCCAAGCCTTGTGCTGACTACCAAGGCCACATCATATCTACACCCAAACTGGTTCCACTGCACTGTGATCGTGGATCCAGTCCCAGATGAAGTTGGGAAGTCCCATGAGCAAGGTGAGGGTGTGAGGCAGAAGGCTGGGCAGAAGCCTACCTTCATCCCAGCTCCAACAAGGGCCACATGCATAGGTCTGGCCTGAAATGCAGGTCCTGTCAGGATGGGATTAGACTTTTTAGCAGAGTTTGGAGTGACAGGACAAGGGGTAATGGTTTTAAACAGAAAGAGGAGAGATTTAGTTTGGACGTAAGGAAGAAATTTTTTGTTTATGATGAGAATGGTGAGACACAGGAAGCAGATGCCCAACCCTTGAAATTTTTCAAGGCCAGGCTGGATGGGGCTTGGAGCAACCTGGTCTAGTAGAAAAATGTGCCTGTCCATGGCAGAGAATATTCTAGAATACCTTCAACTCAAATATTTCTGTGATTCTATGATTATACACGTCTTTCTGTCTAATTTTGCCTGTACTATTCCAGCATCTCTGTATTTGAGAGAGAGATTAGCTTCAATTTGTTGAGCTACATGTAGTGCCAAAAATTAATTGATAAGAGCTATTTACTCTTATCAAAGTAAATAGAATAGAAAAGTAAACAGAATAGAAAGGTATTTTTGCACAAAAAGTATTGTCTAGATGAAATTTCAAGTACAGAGTTTCAGACTGGAAAGTTTTTTATAGCTGATTTGCCAACTGATGTTATATATAAGTAATACAGTCATGGAAATAATCTCTGCAAAAATGCAAATTGAAGAAAGTTATTATTTATGAAGCTTGATGAGAAACTTTATTTATCAGACACATTATCTCTCCTTTAAAGTCTTTTCCATTACTTTTAATGTGAAACAATAAAAATTAACCTAAAGTGTGATATTTGTTTTGTTTGGAATAAGCAGACATCAGTTTACAGAATAATCTTTATCCTGGTATTCTGTGGACTTCCCACCTTTCCCATGGACAGCATCATCAGCCTATCCATCACACTGGGTTATCTGCATCCTCAGAACATGTGAAGTCTCCCAAAGAGGTGAAACTTGTTGCAATCAGGGATGCCAGTGGCTGCAGCTAAAAACACTAAAACTGAAAGGCAGTGAGTTTTTTTTCTGCTTAGCCTGCATAAAATCATGACTACCCATGAACAGAAAATGGGCTGCTTACATTTTTTTTCTTACTGGTGGCTAATAGAAGGAGTAAAAACTGTCCTGCTCAAATGTTCTTGATGGCCACAGAAAGAGTTATCTTACATGTGATTTTTCTAGGTACATCCTCTTTTCCTCCTGAAAATTTTGTCCAGGAAGTTTTAAGATCTCCGTCAATATGTCCATGACTATTAGCCCTGACAAGTCAGTTGGGTGGTGTGAAGACTGATAATCTTTAAGGTCTCCAAAGCTCTAAACAGATCAGGACTGTGTGTGCGTCCCATGACATGTCTTTCTGCAGTGAACAGAACTTCTGGCAATCTGAAACCACACAACCCACAGAATCCTCACTTTTTCTAGAAGGCACCAACAGATTCATTCACAATGGAAATGCACTAATAGTTGAGTTATCTCAGCAGTAATTCGGATATATTAGAGTTGATAAAGACCTCTTTGTACAGTTTCGCCTTTGCCTCTGCAAAAGCAGGGTTAAACCCATTGTACAACCACTTCAGCTTTGTCTCTTCAGCTTTATTTTTCTCAGCACACAGGATTTCCATTATACCCAAGAGAGTGCTCCATGGACTGATGCATTCTACTTTTAAGAGTTTATTCAGACACTTGGCTTAGATTTTTCCTTTCTTAATTCTCATCTCACTACTTTTGGCCATTCTCCTTTATGCTACCTGAGATAGCTTTTCTCTGCTTAGTTTTTATATCCTTCAGCTATTTGTTAATGGTTATCTCAGTGCCTCTTAAACATTGCACAGCCAGACCATGCTTATTTAGATCTTTTCATCTTCCTTCATAAGTCGATGCCTCCAGCCCACTTGAATCATCAGTGGCTTTGCACTGACCTCTCTCAAATTTACAACTCTTCTCAATAATGAAAGTCTCAGGGCTAAACACAATATTCTGAGAACAGCCACACACTGCAGAGAAACAATTTTACCCATGATTTCAAGTGTGATGTATTTGCAACTGCAAACTATATTTTCCCCCTGCAGTTTTACATTGAAAGGTCTGTTTGCCGTCAAGATTACCTAATTTTCTATAAATGTCCACCTTCTTTTTCTTTTTTTTCCCTGAGATCCACACAAATTACGAATGAGAAAAACATTTCAGAGGAATGTGGAGATCAAGGGCACATGGAGCTCTCATCCAAATGCTGGGGAAATATGTGGAGAGTTTTTGTGTTTTTACCCAAGAAGTCAGAAAAATGGGCACAGTATGTATCTTTAAGTATCAGGCTCAATGAATATGCATTGCAGAGGATGGCTGAGCAAGAATAATGGCTGTATTCCAGAGAGTTCTTGGTTTTCAGAAATTTCACCAGAATTGGGTGAAAATCCCTCTCCATGCCAATAAAAATGGAAGAATTTAGTGAACCATATTAGTCACTCTACAAATTACTTCCAAAATGAGAATCAGCATCTTCTGTTTAATGTGGCAAAGGAAAAAAAAAGCCAGCAGATGGTAGCAAACAATAAAATGATCAAGACGAGAGCACCAGAAGGTTCGTTTTGGGATTGCTTTTGTTAAATACATATACCAAGCATGAACTCAAAGGAGTTTTGTTAAATAGGAAAGTTTTGCTGCAGATGAGGACATCAGTCATGCATGTTTTTTAATTAGAAAGACATCCACACTGCCAGAGGAGTAAACGAAGATGCAGTAGAGGTCTTTCATGTCATTTAATGAGTGTTTTACTATTGTGAGCTCAACTTTTCTAGTATTTCTGTCTTTCCTCATAGTGCTGATTTGTTGTCTGGATTCTCCTAAGTTTCTGGATAAACTAGGTGGGATTTCTAATAGGAAAAAACTGACTATGGCAAAAGTGAGTAAGTGGAGAACAAATCATGCTCTGCAAACTTCAGGCAGGATTATAAGGAAAAAATACTATACTTCCATGAAATTCAAGTTAAAATCCACAGTCATCACTAACACGGCTTAGCAGCATGGCTGTTATTTTAAACCCATTTTTCTACAGTTCAACTACTGCAATGATCACACTGCATAATTTGTAAGAAGCACAAGTTTCTCTTGAATATGAAATAGTCTCAGAAAATATAGATTATAGAACATATAAATTACGGGCGGTCTCATGATGTGATAAAATGTGGAACTCCCTTATTTGGTAAATTGATGGATATTTAACACTTCATCCAGACTTAATATTTATCTTGTATTTGCCTTCATTTTGGCTCATCCTCCAATGGAAATCATGAAATGACACAAGTGCTAAAAACACAGGAAACATCCCAGATTTATTTAGAGTAAAAAAGGATATGACTGAAAGGAAAAGAGAGCTGGATGTTTACTGGGTTAGTACCAGCAACACAATCTACCTTTTGATCTCGTTTTCATCTCTATTTCTAACAACATGCAGCAACTGGGTGTTACAAAACAGCCTTTGGAAATGCCACATAAACTCGAACGTTATAAATAGAAATAGTAACTCATATTTTTTTGGTTCTCACCTCTGTTTGACTAATGATTCATATGAATAATCAGTTTTCAGCCTAGTGGTTTTTCTATGGCTCAGTTCTTACACTAAAAGAGCGTATCTTTTCTCTGTTTAAATATATATATGTTTATCCATGATGATTTAGCCATGGCCAGAACTCTAACATGGAAAATACTATCATAAAACAGTAAGTTTTTCTTTGAATGAGCTTGGCTTCTTGGAGGAAGTCTTAATTTTGTATATGATTCCACTGCTATTAATAAAGCTTCAGATTACACCCAGGATATAAATGGATGTCTGATTACTTATGTATTCAGAGCAGTTATTTCTAATGTAAAATACAGAACCTAATCATGACACTTCCTTCATTCTGGGAACCTTTGCTCTTATGTGTTGTCATTCATCATTTTCTTTCAACTTTCTGCAGATGCATAAAGAGGTGGTGAATCTTTCTTTTATGTTTCCTTAATGCATTTTGATAGGTAGGAAAGAATAATTGTTAGTCACATCAATGTATATAATAGCAGAATGATATTTTCGACCTCTGCTAGTTGAAAGAAGGAAAATTGTTGAAAATAATAAATCAATAAAACTTACAGGAATTAATCTTTAATGAAGACAAAGCCCAAGAAACCAGAACTTTGATAGATGAAAAATGAAAGTCTCTTCACAGAGTTAAAGAGTCAAGGAGTAACCATAAACAATTCAGGTAGATAACTTAAGATGGTTGGTCACTTAGCTACAACTTTTGATCTCCTCTGATCTTCTCCTGCTGCTCCTGGGAGATCCAGCCTTAGCATCACTTTAAAGCTATGACCTCCCTTACAAAGGTCTTCAGGCTTCTGAACTTTTATCTTAGTGCCTACTGGAAGTCCTTTTAAGGTAGGTAAGCAGCATGTAGCTTTTGTAGACACTCTAACATGCTTCTTATTGATGTTTCTAGGAATCCAAATAATTATGGATAATGGTCCTCCAGAAATTACTAAAATGAGTGGAAAATCCTGAGGGCTCTTATTAAAACCTTAATTGTGTGAATACAACTCTACAGATTTCATGTCAGACAGAAAATTAACCTGCATTTAACCTGCATTGTGAAAAATATCCTCATGTGGTGCTTTTTTCCCCCTACACTCTTCAGGTCTGATTCCAGAACAGCCAAGTGTCATCTCTGCTTATAGGTGTAAAAAAATGTCCTTGATGGCTACAAAGCCACTATTTCATTCTGCCAACTCTAAATTGAATACAAGCATCAGCTCATCATTGCAGGGTCAAACAGACATAGCAGCATCCCAGCTTTTTGTTGCTGTTCCCGCTGAACCTAGAAAGAAGTGGCACGGAAGCCTATGGGATCTGACCCACCACCAGCAGTGAGGAATTACCACCCAAGAGGAGCAAGCACAGTTTTGCTTTCAGAGAGCCCCAAAACAAAAAGTGTAAGAAGTAAGTATGGCTACAGTTATTTTATGCTAAGTCATACTAGCTTTTCACACACAGGCATCCTGAAAAAATCAGTGAGATATCCACATGGGAGCAGGGATACACTTATTATGACAGAGTTAAGTTTGACTAAAATTGCTTATGAGACACTAGTCAAAAAGAATTGAGATCTAAGTTCTTTCTGGGTACAAACCTTCCTCTAAATTCAACAAGACTTGTCTGTGCAAAAGAACAGCAAGACATGGCCATGAGCCTTACAATCTTCTCTCTAAATGAAGCTGTCATAGTCAGGTACTAAACAGGATTGCTAAAAAGTGAAACTGAGTCTTCTGCCAACCTGCAAGTCACTGTCTGCCTGTGTCAGAAAGCACAGGCTGAACTAGTAGAACTACTTTGTTCTCAGTTAATAATAGACTGATGTCATTCTGTGGCACTTCACTGAATTTATAGGAGCTCTCTAGGCAACTAAAAAAAAATCCACCTGCTATTTTTAGAAAAGATACAAACTGAGGCTCAGAACAAGTCTATGTTATTTATGTTCAATAGTAACTTTTCCTGTAACTGAAGAACCTTATTTCCTAGTACAAAAATCTTTCAGCATCTCCTTCACTAAAGTTACAGGCTTTCTACTAAAAGAATTATTTGTATGTTTAGTTGTTCCTTTACCACATTGAAGAGCTGTGTTTCATGATTCTTAGTGCTTTCTCTATGCCATTCAGTGCAGCTATTTTACCTTCTTTCTGCTTCTCCACTTCTTTTCTTTTTCTCACTATCACTTTACATATTCATAAATGTATGCAAAGTGTGAATTGTCACTGTCATTGTTTTGTTCTTTCTTTCAAGAACTGACACCTCTAGTCTTAGTTTAGCAGCTTATTAATCAAAACGATAATTATCTTAGCAGCATACACAATATGAGAAATGTTTGGAGAAGATATAAATGTTCACTGAAATATTTGTATTATCCATTTTACCTCAGCATTGCAATTAAAGATGTATAATGGTGATTTAATCCATGGTTTTTCGCAGGAGGAGTGCAAATCATGGCAGCCACACTGCAGTAAGTACTTTCAGCTGTCAAGAATAGACAGTAAAATTTCCAGGCTCTACAGTGTTTGGATGCTGAACTCATTGATAATGAGCTTCATAGAGTAAAACTATCACAGCTGTCTTATTCCTGGTTTCTCCGTCAGTAACACTTTCTCCATCACTGCCCTGTCTTTGAACCTCTGATACACTGGAGCTGATTTCCCAGGCTTGCAGGTTGGGAAGGAACACTCTACTCCACAGAGAGGGATTTTAGGGTGTCCAAGGAGCACTTCTCTTGCACTGAGGGCAGCACTACTTCCGTCCAGAGACAGGGAAGGGAAGGAGGTGTGGGGTGGGGTCAAGATATGTACCAGCAGCTTGAACCCACTGTGCTCAGCTACAAGCCAAAGGTAGGAAGAGCAGTCTCCTGTAGACCAGCATTGGCAGTGGCTGGGAAGATACACTCTGCTTTTTTCACCAGGCTCTCTACTTGGAACTTGGAGAAGAAATACTGCAGGCTTGATTTAGGGCTGCTCTGGAGTTTTTAATCCTAATTTGTCATTGCAGCATAACAAATCTGCACAATAACATATCATATCTGGACCAAATGATGCAATTACAGTGCTGATATATTTTTAAGCCTAGAGAAAACAAAATCAAGATGCTAAAGACATCGGAGAGGCAAAAAACACTTATATGTTGGTGACATTTTATGTGCTGTTATGAAGAGAAGTGCAAATGCATTAAGAATTCTTGGACGTGCTCCCTCTTTACCTCCTCATCTCCAGTAACCACTTTTTCCTGTACATGTGTACTCTCTCACACATACTGTTTTTAGAGAAAATTTTCAGAGAGACCAAACCCGAGACTTGAGTCATCCTTCAGTTTGGGCTGAATTTGAACTTTTTACCTAGTAGTCAAAAAAACCCTGCCTGAATATACTGTCGCCTTGTTTCAGCCCATCAGGTTCTACAAAGGGACCATTTTTGTTGCACAAGTGTAAGCACACTGCGGTGGGATTAATCATAAACCTGGGCCTCTGAGTGTCTCTGCATGTGAATGATGCTTTCTGTGAGTAGAGCTGTGACCAACAACAAAGCAAGGCCTAAGCCTCAGAAAGCAGCCTCTGTGCTCTCCTTTAAATACACTAATTCATCTCTGGGCAAAGGGGACCAGAACATACCAACCAGGTCCCCTGAGGACCAAGAGCTGCTTGTATCACGACAAATGCACAAGGAGAGGGCTTATATCAGATGGACTGTGCACTCTATTGACAACGTTCGAAAACTATGACACTTTCCAAACATTTCCTGCTTTTCATGTTAATGAGAAGTGTTCCATCTCAGAAACGCATATGACTCTATGTATTAACATGTAATTTCACACAGGAAGAATGAGGGGAAATGTCCAGCAAAATCCCATCTTTTCACCGGTGTTCAAATCTGAGTGTGAGCTGACATTGCAAGAGAAAAGACAAAAAATCTTGACAGTATTCCTGAGTTTCCAGTTATGCTGAAAGCTAGAGCTCACTGTCTGTGTTGTGCTATGAAGCAAAACTTCCTACAATGTGATCCACAACATGGCAGTCCTGCATGCTTTAGCAACCCATTCAGCCACTGAGGAACCTGAAAGGTAACCTTGGAAAAATCATCTCCATGAGGTGATGGGCTTGATTAGGGCTAAAATACTGTGCTGCACAGAATGAAAAGTAATAACAAAAAAAATTCTGGAAAAAAAAAGAATTCTGGCTAAACACAGAAAATGAGTTTGACACCAGACCCAATGAAACAGTACTCACTTTTGCTTTCCTTGAATAAATCAGCAAGATGCTCAAACCGTTTATTGAATAATGGCATTTAGAAACTGTAAGTGCACTTACCCCTGTGATGTCTTTTAACACATTGTTTCTGGAAAGTTTCCTAATGTGTCACCACTTGCTCATCTTCTTACATGGAACAATTAAGCTTACAGATTTAAATCAACTTATAGTTCAGCAGACTAAGCTACATGATAAAGAAGTTTCATATCNNTGATAAAGAAGGTTCATATCACCTCCTACGTAAAAGGGCTCTTCATGCCTTTTCTTGGCATTCTTTGCCCTGGTTGTACCATGATTGTGATGAAGTGTGTCAGGACAAAGTATCCTCTGCTGTCAGATCAGATCATGTCTGCAACCTGCTCTGGGAAGATGAACATGAGGCTTCTCCCATGGTCTAC
>WEIV01025386.1:4013-42469 GCA_013390005.1 Calyptomena viridis
CTCTTTAGTTATTGCCAAGCTCTGGGTGTACCTCTGCCTGCAAAAGGCTGCTTTGCTTTTTGAGCAGGCTTTGCTCAGGACTTTTTGAGAACAGCTTCTGATTTTCCATGCCCATCTCCATTTGGAGGGGAACTGGCATTACCTCTGCTCATCTTGCTGCTGAAAATGGGATAGAAAAGCCCCATCTCACACCATAAGATATCTGCAGTCAGATATGGAACCAGGTCACTGAGGCATCATTTTTCCTCTCTGACCACTGGCCACATTTTATCCACAGGCGACACTGATTCTGAATGCATTTGTCTGCGTGGCTTTGTGACATTCCCTTGATGCAGGATATTCCAGTCCTACACAGTGCATTTGTGCCTTCGTAAAACCTAGTGAATTATCATATTCACCAGCCCTTCAGACTCTTACAGCAGAAGTTGTTGCAGTCTTAAATGTAAAGTCCTTTATTGGGAAATATCTGCTGCAGTCCCTGCAATTAGGAGAGTTATTCTATTTGGTGTTACTAGGGCTCTCACTGTGATATACTTTAGAATAATGAGACATCAATTCTCAGTCAAGAGGCTATTTAAAAACACTCCTAATTTGATGGGTTGTGCAGATGAATTGGTTCATTCAATGTAACTTTTGCCACTTCTGCTGGTGGTGGGATGGGTGATGTGTTCTGCCCATCTTTGAGATTCTCCCTTTCTTCACACAACCTGATTTAACCATGCCTAGAAATAACTGGCATTGTAGACATTATTTTTATCAACTGAGTTCTAGTATTGAGAATCAGACTGCATGGGTGAGCATCCATAGAAGATGGGAGATTGTTTGGAAATTAGGCAGATCAAAATAAACTTCGGACATTGGATGCTCCCAAAATACCAGATTCCTTTGACTTCACCCAGAGTGGTGGAGAATTAGACCCCATGGTACTCAGTGATGCCTGTAGGACTACAGCTTTATTAGTAACACTTGTGCTCTAGTTTTTTTTCTTCATGTATAGTACTACATGGAAGAATGAGCTTCCCCTCACTCCTATTCCATCCAGGCCTGTAGTGAGAGATGGTCTGGCTACTGCTTCTGTGTGGAAGGGCAGAGATGCTACCAGGATCCTGGTTCATGGCCAGAAGAACCCAGAGAAACAGAGGCTTTGTATAGGCAAGAGACTGAGTTCCTCCAGGAGCAGAAAAGCAACTGCTGGGGAAACAGCAGTCATTTTTGTTCCTGCATAAGGCTTTCCAGTTGTCTATGTAACATATAAATGTGATGACCACACCTGGATAAAACTATATTCACGACAGAGTCCCACTTTGCCGGAGCTGATAGCATCCCTAGAGATACCAGTATCTGAATGGGTAAGGAGAGCAGCCATATCTGGAACTGCAGGCAGGATGATAAGTGGTCATGGTTGCTGCAAAGTGTCATCTGCTCTGCTGTGAAAGATGGCTTTTATCTCTATGGTTAGTGGCCAGAAAAGAAAGACCTTCATGACTTTTGCCAAAAAAATGACCTGCTGTGGCCCCCTGCATGCAACAGGTGGTGGGCACCACAGCTTTTTTTGTCTATGGTGAAAAACTGGATTCCTGTAGGTGGGTTATTTTGGTATGTTTTACCAAAGTGCATTAGCAACCACTGATGAATAAGTAAAAGTGTCTCAATTATATATATGATGAATTGAATTCCTATGTATTTTACAAAAATTTTCCTTCTGTAAGGATTATGTGGTAGTGTTCAAATGGTGAGGGTTTTAAGACAAGTTGGAATTTTAGAAAACATACAAGATCTGTTAGGCCTTGGACACAAATTGAGCTACAAGGGCTGAGAACTTGAGGTGGAAGAGAACAGCATTTAGCCCCATTTAGATGAACCATTGTGTCTTTGCACTGGGCCCTAAGATCTGGGACAGAAAGGAGAATGATCTCATGGAGAAGGGCACAAAGAAAAAATTCCAGATTTACAGAGATCATGCAGTTCTCAAAGAAATTAGGAATTCAAATTATGAAGTAAGGTTTAATATGGTGGTGCGAGCTTGGAAGCATCATAAACATCAAGTCACCTCTGAAATGCTGGCTTTGATGGCTAAAGATCTCAGTTGTTCTGCTTGGAGTGGACAAAGGGACATCTATGAACTTCTGTAGGACTCTGAGTTCTACACAGGAAAATGGAGATGCGGAACAGAGGCTGTTCTGCTGCAAATTCATATTATGCTTTCATTCCACCTAAGCCTCTGGGAACACAAGGGAGTTCACACTGTTCTGTCATGAGCCTGCGACTCAGTGAACAACAACAGCTGGACATGTTGAGGCTGATGTCAGTTTCTGGATCCTCTCCATTGGCAGTCTGAGTCACTGGTCTAGAAATGATCCTGTGAACCATGTGGGTGGAGTACAGGACATTCAGGACTTGCAAGGTAGAGCTGTTCACAGATGATCCTGATTCTGTGTCAGAGAGGACCTCACTTCTTTATGAAATCTTTCTTCCCTGCATGTCTGGGTGGTAACTGTGAGAAGGTTTTTCTCATCTCGACAATCAGATTTATTTCTTTACGCAATCAATATGTCATGTTCCAGCACCTTCTTAGGTCCTTAGATAACCTCTGTGGTTACAGGTTTCAAGCCATCTTCAGATTTGGCCTCCTGATCACCATAGGAAGGCAGAGAAAATGTCAGGCATAGCATGGATTGAATGATACAAAAAGTCACCTTTGGTGGGGCGGGGGCTTGGAGTCTTGGACTCCAGCTCACAGCTTGCTGAGCTACTTTTATACTACAGTGTGTGGGTGAACCACACTAAAAAAAGCCATAGAACAAGTTCTAGAGACTTCTTCCCAGTGAGGAAGGTGCTAGGCCATTGTTTATATTCGTAAGTGCTGTAACCTTGCAGTCCCTGGTGGATGCCATATATGGAATCACAAGATGTTCTGCTCAGCTTACAGTAAGCTTTAAAGAAGACCCTGATATAAACTGCTTAGTGAGCACATTTTCCTTTTTTGGTTGAGGTGTTCAAAAGAGGTCCACAAAGCTACTCACAAAATGGGAATGAGCTCAGGAGAGAGATGGATGGGCATTGTGGCTCAACAGATGTTCAGAAGGCTTTGTGTAGGGTCACTATGTGCAGGTCTGAGGCAGCATCTGCTTTCCCTTCAGAAGTGGAAAGGGCCAACGGCTACAGTAGGCAATGCCAGCTGAGATGTGCACAGGTTGTGAAAACATCTTTAAGACATCTCACTCTTTGCCATTAAAAAAAATTACAAAAAAATTCAAGATGCAAAAAGCCATGCATTTGTGAAGGACCCTTACCAAGTATNTCCGAATGCCCAGGCTGCTAATCCAGCCCTTCCAGAGGGGTCTGGGTGCGGGATTTTGGAGTCAGTCAGAGCCCTGCTGATGTGGGAAGGGAGTGAACCCCAACCTCCTCTCTTCCTGTGTCAGTGTCCATCCAGCTGCTGGGACATGTGTCCAGCTGGATTTTGTGCTGGGATCAGACCATTTGTTGGGGGGGGGGGGGGGGGGGGGGTATAGAGGTGGGGGAGTTGTTGCTATTGTTGTAAGGAAGATTCTGGAATCTGTGAACACAAAGTATTAGTATTTTAAATAATGAGAAAAAATTCCACATGGAAAGCTCATCTGGCTGTGGCAGTTTGTGACTGAATGAGAGAAAAGTGCCCTAGAAGCTATTCATTAGGAATTCACTGGAAGCTCTCAAACAAGCCTGGCAGAAGCTGAAATTGAAGTGGTCTCTGACCTAATTTTCTTCTGCATGAAACATCTGCATCAAGGCACTCTTTGATGTATTCCACTTGGCTCTGTCTACAGTATTGTATCACATGGCTTCAGTGTTGCCTCAGTTTCAAAAGACATTTCCAGCCTGTAGAAGGTAATGTGATGTTACTATTACCCAAACTAATCACTCAATATGCACCCGAAATAGAAACAATAGAGGTTCAGACAACGGTGTCTGCTTTGCAGTCGTTGTTGCTGCCTAAGCTCACAGTTTAAAAACCCCAGATTTGTGATATTCATCTCATGTAATTCATCAACACCAGGAAGGGGAGGGAGAGCAGGGAACTGTGAGCCTTCTGTGTAATAGTATGTCAGAGGACACAATGCTTTACATGTGTGAGCTTTGCATTCTTCGCCGCTCCAGCCATGCAGTTAGTTTAGCACATTGAAAATAAAAACAGGGAAATGTTGGAGAACGTTATCATAAAACCTCAACAGAAGGAGCTCCTGGTTTTCATTTTGCTGTTTGTTCTCTGCTGATTGACACCCAAAGCTCACGGTGAAAGAAATGTGAGCATGTTTGTGTAGATGCGTGGATGATGTGTGATGTATTTTGAATACATATTTTTTCCCCTCCTTTTCTTGTCTGCACCACAGTACACATTTCAGATCCTCTCTCAAGCTCTTCTCCAAGTGGTGTATAAAACATATTTGCACAAAGATATCTCTAAATACATACACATATATTTACACATATCTACACAGATAAATGATATAAGAAATTTTTAGGGTCACTTCTTTACTTTGAATGAATAGATCTTAGGCTTCTTCAGAAAGGTTTTCTGCTCAGTCTTACATAATGGCTTGATGCTGTTTCCCCAACCTTGCTTCTATTATGTGAATAACTGGGGTGTCTTTTGTATTCCTCCCCCTGAAGAAGAATCCTTTGAAATTCTAAATGACTGTGCTGCAGATTTTAATGTCTGTCTCTTAGAAATAGCCAAGCATTACCCAGTCATGGAGCAAGATGCAGCAAGCCTTTTGAAAGTTATTCAGACTGCTTCCTCAGCCTCATGAGTGTGTGTGTATACATGTGCTGTTTAATTCTCTGAATGTATGACAGAAATGCATTATTTCCCTGTGAATCACTTCTCTCTCCTCCTGTCCATCTACTCCACCCCCCCCAAATCTCTCCTACTTTTGTTGACTGTTGACATGGGAGGAATAAAGCTAAATGGCTAGGGAGCTTGTATTGGTCTTGTGGGTACAGGATGACATGAGTTGGTAACGTCTCAGTACGGTTCCTTGCAGAGATCAGAAAGAAAAGACAGCCCTACTGCTACTAATTAGATGCCTCCAGGGTAATCACAGCAGAAAAGTCACAGCCCAGAAGCCTCAAAATAGCCTGCTCCCTGGGGTCATTTTCCAAAGTTTGGGCTGAAACACATCAGGAAGGCAGAGTGGAAGGAAATAGATCCACTCCTGTCTGACTGCACAGCTGCCACATACCTGTGTCCTCTCTCTGGTGCTTCTCCTTTAAGCTTATGTTTCTTTGCCTCACTGATGTGTGCAGGACTTGTATCTGGTAGCAATGGGTATAATTAATTCCATATACAAACAGCTGCTCCATCCCATTGAAATAATGTGTTTTGCTGTGCTAGGAGCTGTATGCACTGTGACAGTCAGCTCCAGCTCTGGAGGACTTCTCTAGAAGTGCACTGTCCAGAGACAATGGGGACAGGCAAAGAGAGGTGAAGGGATGCATCCAAGGTCACACTGCAGTAGGCAGGAAGCAAACTCCACCTCATCTTCTGATGGCCAAACTGAGGCACTTTGAGGTGGGAACACCCTGTCTCATCTTCTGCAGACAAGCACCAGGCCAGCCCTCAGCCCCTGTTGCCAGCAATAAATCTCCTTGAACCAATTTTGTAAAGGACAAAACCAACACTGTGGGGTAAAAAAAAAAAAATGAAAAAACCAACAATACCCAAACCCAAAACACCCTTTGCACATCTGTTGTTTCTGGAAGGGCAGAGACGAGCAGGGAAACCCTCTCTCACCACATTAACAGATTATAATCGCCAAAGTGTTATTTCAGAGAACATAATTGAATAAGAAAAGTCAAGGTATTCCAGCAAGCACAGAGGTTGATTTACACTTCCGCATGGACATGGTTTGCTCTTGATGGTGCCTGGCAGAAGCTTATCATGCCCACTCTAAAAATAACCATCTCCGATGGGCAAGATCTTCTTGCTCAGATGCAGCCTTGGTTCTCAAACAGTGGCATGACATTTACAAGTGTCTGAAAGACTCTTTGGCAGGTCTGTGATGCTGAATGATCCAGAGAGGTCATTGCCACAGGACTTGAAGCAAGTGGCTCCTCCCCAGGGAGAAGCCAGTTTGTCCCCAAGTCTGAGAGATACCAAGTGATGGCATTTGCTTTCTGGTTTTTCTTTCCTTTTTTCCCTTCTTTTTTTTTTTTCCTCCCTCCCCTTCCTCACAAATCACTTGTTTCCATTGTTTGCATTCTTTTTTCTGTCCCCTACCCCTGTCTCTTCTCTGGGTTTTATGGTGGTGTCAGAGACCTGTCTGGTGTGGGGGATAATCACCTTCCAAGTTCTCCCCACCCAGCCTCTGGTCCTTAATTAAAGCTGGTGTTGTTTCTAGCTGGTTGACCTGAGCACTGGAGATCCCTGTTTTGCAGAAAGCTCCAGTCTCTTCCACCAGCATGATGCTTCCTCTTTGTCCACCCCCTTACATCTGAACCCTGGAAGACAAGCTGGGTTTTGTCTATTCATTTGGCAGATGGTTAGATTCAGATCTTACAGGAACAAAATGCTAGAAATGGAGTGTGTGTATGTTTGTGTTTGTGTGTGGTGGGGAAAAGATCCCAGATCATTTTCTTTATCTGTAGCCTTATAACTGCTAGCAGTTTCACACAATCTCATGTAGTAGCAGGAATAAAAAGCCGCCTCCCCCCCCTCTTTTTAATTTCTCCCCCAAGTCTGTGCTGTATATACCAGCAGTGTGGTCTAGGCCAATGCTGAACATTTGTGCCTTGGACAATAGCACAGCCTGGCCTGACTATTATCAGCTGCTGTTTTCTGGTTAGCTTTCCTTTTATTCAAGTGCACAATGCAAGCCTTTATCACCCTTCAGTCATAGTGACTCTTGAGGAATACATCTGGTTTTCTCTTTCAGCAGCTCTGAAAAGGTCAGTCTGTTCATTTCTTATTCGCAGGACACCACATCTTTTTTCTGAGCTGGAAAGACAGGCCTACACCTTTTCATTCCATCTCGTACATAATTAGACATGGTGTCGCTCTAGAAACCTACCCTTGAAATCCTCCTGAGTAACTCTTTCAGAGACAGAGGAGATGCAACAAGGGAGCAAGTGAGCGCGGGAACCACTTCCATCCAGTCTTAATCTCTTTGTGTGGTCACGAAAGCGCTTTCCCAGCATTGCCAGCCTGGCTTTTTCCTCTTCTTCTCCTTCTTCTCCCTCTCCTTTCCTATTCGCCCACCCTCCTTTCCCTTCCTAACACTGATGATTGCCTTATGGACACACCATGCATGGCAGAGGGTCTCAGAGAAAAAAAGTCCTCTGATTATTTGAGCAAGGAAGGTTGCAATCATTTCCCCTTCTGCAACATCCCACATTCTTCAGGCAGGCTGTAACACAATAACAAGTGTGCCCAAGAGGACAGAGCTTGCAGCAGCTGGTGTCTGACAAATTATCCCACTCCAGACAGGCAAATGGTGACTTGAGCTCCAGCCATCCAACTGATGGATGTGTGTTTTGGTTTCTCCCGCCATGCTGAGTAGGGTGGGCCAAATCCTCCTGGGGTGGAAATGAGTGCCATCTCCTTGGAGCCAGAGGGTTTCACCTCTGCTGGAGGTAATTTTCCCTTCCCAGATGCTGTTTGTGCAATTCAATGTGAGAAGCATCAGGCGAGGCTGTCACAACTGCCCAGGCAATGGCAGCTTCTGCTGCCTCTGAGCTGAGAAGGAAGACAGTCTGAGAACTTGGACAGTCCTGAGCTTCTCCTGAGAAGTGACTGCCAATGTCATCTGATTTTCTTCGTGCCCATGTTATTTTTACCTGTGTTCATGGTGATGTGGTTGCAATCCATCAATGCAGTTTCCCCCGGAGGAAATCCTCTCCTCTTTTGTCATTCACAAACATGACAGTACTTGGTGCAGGGCTTTTTCCCAAGTGGGGACAATTCCTACAGTTGAAATCTTGTAACATTAAGTATGAATCTCTAGAAATCACAGTCACTAGTTTTGTTTTTTTCTCTGTTAATAATTTCTGCGTTTCAGCCAGATGTGGATATGCCTCATGTGCAAAGCACCATCACCTTACTGTGGTGCTCAAAGGAAGCAAGCAGAGCAGAAGAGGGAAAATGCACAGTGGGAGACCAGCAGCAAAGTAGCTGATGCAGGTGAGTGTAGAGGCATCCCATTTCTATTCCAGCAGCTCTAGGGAGCTGGTAAGTCTCTTCCTGCATAGCTGAGTCCAAAAGCATTTCCTTGCCCAAAGGAGTTCACAGCACAGTGAAAGGAGAAAATTTAGCTTAAAAGAGAAAAATTAATTTGCTACCACACTACACTACTCCATGAAGTAGCTGAGAGGCTAGGAACAGACCCTCCTCCTCCTGTATCTATTTATTGAGTCACTGGACCATATCTTCTCTAATGGATAGCCCTCTAGTTTGCTTTGCATAGAGGACTTGATTTACTGCTCCATTATGGCAGATGTGTTTAAACATCCACCTTTCTTATTTAAGTGAGTTTTGTATTTTAAAGCAATGGACAGGATAAAGAGAGAGAGAATTTATGTCTTGATTGGTTTAGAGATATATATTTTTTTTAATATATATATATTTCAAATTAAAACCTTCTGAGGTTTTACATGTTTTACATGATTTATAGTCCTTTAGCAGTGAATAATGGCTTTAGAACACAGAAGTAACATTTGAAATCTTTATTAAATTTTCTATATGATAGCTTCTCCTACTAATACAGTCAGACTTTGTGGTTTATCACAGTTTCTATCAAGAATCCTGATTTTCAGGGGTTTAGAACAATGTGGTCTTAAAACCTGCTCACAGCTAAAATAAATTTTTGGTCTTATCACACCAGGCTTACAGTAAATTGGAATAGAAATTAGAAAAGTGCAAGAACAGTTATGTTGTTTCTGGTTACTTCTTGTAGAAAGTCATAAAAGTTCAGAATCTTGGCCTGCTGTAAAAGATAATGTTCCTTTCATCGCAGCATTGCCTATCTGACAATTTATGTTTTTTCATGAATTATCACTGCCTGCTCACAAGAAACCATGAAATGGAAAGAAAGACCTGGACCCTGGCTGAAAGCCTGAGGTGTAATCATCCTCATCATGCCCTTCTGTCCTGAGTAAGGATGGAAGGCAGGTCTCCCTTGAAAAAACATCTCCCTCTTTAACATCCTATGGCAGCAAGTTTCATAAGATTTACACAGAATATAGCCATTTAACTGTTTGTTTGTGTTATTCTTTTACAAGCACTGATTTCTATTGATTCGTGTTTTCAGGATAAAGCAAGCCATGGAAACTCCCTGTTACAGAATATAAAACTACATAAACCTTTTTTGTTTTATTTTGGTTTTGGTTTTTGGTTTTTTGTTTTGTTTTTTTTAGTTTGCTGAGTCTATGGAGATGTCTGTCTCCAGGTGCAGCTGTAACAGAAATAACAAAGAATATAACAAATTAAAAGGATGAGACACTTCTACAACAGCAGAAGTTGATTTAACCACCCATTGTTAAAAGAAATAGCTTATCAATGGAATAGTGATATAATAATATAAACCTTTATTTTAAAAAATCAAACAAACAAAAAAAAAAAAAAAAAAATCTGTTGATGATTTTCCTTTAGAATTGTTTTCAATTTGGAAGGTATTGCTGTGACCAACTTGAAAGATGAAAATTTTTTGAAAAAATTAACCATTTTTGTAGCGGTCAAAGGTGTAAGACCAAAAAGAAGCATTCCCATAAGGAGAGGTAGCTTTACTGCAACTCTGATAGTCTCAGGACATAAGCAAAAGAAAGTTTATAGTTTCCAATTAACTTTTCTGTCAGAGATGGTCTAACAAAGACATATCTGATTTGGCTCAGAGAAGTCATTCTTCGCTTTGAAGTATTTCAAACATAAAGGAAAGTTTTAAGAGTGGAAATATTTTCTGCTTTTTTCCAACTGCACCTGGCTTGTCTGCTTTAACATATGACTACAACTGACAGATGTTTTCTACAGTAAGGTCAGTTTGATATTTCTGGAACACTATTCAAAAAACCTTTCATATCATAAGTGATTTCCAGATTTTTGTTTCAACTGGAGATCGGTGACATAAAATCTGCCAGCATTTCTTAGCAAATGTAAAGTTCCAGTTTCCCAACAGGTCTTCTACAACAGTGGACAAGTTTATTCAGACAGAGGCCCCACAGTTCACCTGTCGACCTTAAACAGTTACAAGCCTTTCTGGCTTAGAAGGTACCTGAGAAAGCCTCATTGTTAGTGAGTAGCCACAGTTACGAACCAGATGTTTGCACTTGCCTGAAACACTTTCTATCTTTCAGAGAACCCTCTCTTTCTGTGAGACACCTTGGAGAGCTTTACAAGCATCCTTGCCCCCAACATTTCTGTGCAGGAAAGGCAAGAAGTTCCCAGATGAGAAGTTAGAGCCTTGTCTTTGCCTGCCTTTCCAGCTGTGAGTCGGCCTGCATGAATGTGCTGAGAGTATGCATCTAAAAGTAGATATATGGCTAGCTGGGTACTTTTTATCTTCTTGAAATTGAGGCTGACTTCAAGAAGGGATAGTGAAATGCTTTCTTTGCTGGAGGTCAAACTAACTTTTTGCGCCTGCAGTTGGTGGACTCCCATTTGCACATCCCTCAATAGAATTCCACCTCCTGCCTATCACTCTCCTCAAAATAATATGTGCGTGGACGTGTGACATGAGGTTAGAAGCTACATCCAGCACACCAGCTGTAAATCCCACAATCTGACATGACAACATCAAAAGGCTTTTCAATTGTTTTAACTTATTTTTCTTTTCAATCTACAAATCCTGGCAAGACTGATGCTGAAGTATTTTATTTTCTTATTTTTCCCCTCCAGAATTATTCATGTGTTACCATTGTAAATGCTGCTGGGTTGCTAATTAAATGCTATTTAGAGTTAGAGATGATTAAGACATTTTATATAATTTTTTGTTTTAAACAGCAACAGTTTTCAAGCATGTTCACATTCAGATACATACTTCAGAATTTGATTCAGAGTAAATGGCAACAAAAGAATTATCTATAGTGTCTTTTTCCATAATTCATCAATCCATAAATATGCAAAACTTTCACCTATGTTTAGGGATATAATTTGTACCCTTTTATTGGGAGCATATACATGCTTTGAAGTGTCTACCCACTGTTGAGTCTACCTACAAAGGCTTGCTGTGCCACTTGGGTGGCCAGGTAAAGTTCAAGGTCCACCATATGCATGGAGTTTTAGAAAAGGTACCCAGTTTACTCTGTCTGCTAAAGGCAGTAAATTTCAATATACCACAAAACCACATGACAGTCTGACTAGTCTGTGGGAATGCAAAATATTAGGTCCAGTTCTAGCATGTCCTGAAGACCCTTTCACTGTCCAAATGAACAGACCAGCAGAGATTACATTTTTGTGGTGTCACATCAACAGAAGCATGCTACATTTTGGGGCTGAACTCATGCACTCCTGTATGCTCCAGAATATCCTGATATAAGTCTTTCTAGTGCTCCTCAGTTACCATACTCAGAATATGGATGAAGAATTTAATGTTTGGGTCTTTCCTTTTTCAGAGAATCCCCAGCTCCATAGCTGCATGTCTGAAGATGATGAAATGAGCGCTAGCCATTGTGATCACAGGAGAAAGGGCTTAAAAATTCAGGATGTGAATCAAAGGCAGCCAATGTGTTATTTCACTATCACTGAAGGCTTGATTCATGACATTGTACCACTTGATGACAACAGTGGTGGCTTCTTCCACTCCTCTGTGTATATCACCCCTGTGCTGCATCTCACTACTAGCTGAAATCCTAAAGCTTGTCAGGGTAAGAAATATCTCTTGTGTACATATGTGTGTGGTGCCTAGCAAACAGGACCCCTGCAAAGAGCTACAGCAACACTGTTCTGCAGATGTTATTAGCAGCTTTCTGTGACAAAATATAAGGGACTGATCTCACATCTAGTGATGGGCTCAGATCACTCCTGAAACTCAAGTGTGTTGAAAATCTAAGCTCAACTATACTCAGGATGTCTTTTGCACCTGGAAAATCCCAGGCTGAAGCATCTCCTCCTTTGGTGGTGTTTCTGCAGGGTACAGGTAACAATTCTACAGTCTGTGAAGACCTCAGCAAACAGCTACTGGAAAATCAGGGTATGTTTTTTTTATATTCTGATAGTGTAAATTAAACACTTCTTGTTCCTTCTTTGCAGTTTCCTTATGTACTAATCTAGCCATACTTGATCAGTCTGTGAGGGGGTCTACTCCCTTTCTTAGCACTCAAAATCATTTGTTTTCCTTATTCCTTGTTCCTATCAGAGGGCAAACACTATTGCTGTCACTTAGAAAAATAGGATTTTGCCTGCTGTGCTTGAGAAATTTTCGGCACCAGTCTGATTGTATAGGTTCCAGGAACTCCTGTTGTACGTCTGGGATTCGGCCGACTGATCTATAGCTGCAAAGGTTCATTGCTTTACTGCACCAGCATAAAATGGAAATGTTGTAACATTCCCATCTGTGAAGACTTGCCAAAACAGTTTAGTGTTTCAAAAGCTGCGTACTGAACGAAGACAAGATCTCACTACAAGCTGTGGGAGCTGGGAGAGTTTATGAAGCAGAAAGTATGGGCTAAGGGAGAGATCAGACCAGTGGTAGTTTACTGGCCTTGCAATTCTTTTAAGAGGCACTAATGGTAGTGGACTGCTACAGTTGAAGTAGACCCAGACTCATTTAAGGCAGTAGCATGAAATTGGTTGCAATAAAATTATGCATTAAATGTGCATTATGTTTAATAAGACTGTATTGCATTCCCAATGTTTACTCTGTGCCCATTGAAGCCGATCCAATTTTCTAAAGTTCTCCAATTGGTTCGCTATCAGGTTTTCAGCCAGAAGGTCAAATTTCAGTTGCTGTTAGTACATGTTTCCATTACTTTGCTAAGGCATTTACACTCCATATTCATTACCTCTTCTTCTTTTTTATCTATCTCCTGTAACTTGACTGCTCCAAAATGCTCCCTGTAGGTGGCATGTTTGACACAAATGAGATCAGTCTTTAATAGATGTCAACTCAAGAACACACACTTGTGAACACACACTTAGACAAAGATGCAAAGAGAAAGAGGGGAGAAGGCTTTTGCCAGACCCATGTTGGAGGTAGTTTTACGTTGCTTCAATCAAGGTGCATAAAGTGACCTCTGTGAAATCGTGAGTTTCAGATATGAAACTGAGAATGTAAGTAGAGAGGCTGGAATATATGTTTAGAGCAGTATGTGATCATGGCTATACCAAACTGGGAGCTGGATTGTTTTAATCAGAGGTAATTATAGTTTTAGTGTTTCAAAAACACATTATTTCCCAACATCTCAGCAAACTCTGTCAGCACTGAGCTCAATGTGGGTAACACAGGCGAGGAACCAGCAGGCGTACTTTCTTAGGGCTTTGTGTTTCTTTGTAAATGCTTTAGCAGGAAAATACAAGCCTTCTTGTATTCTGTTCTCTTCTGTCAGGAGATCATGTTGAGAGAACATGTCGTGTCTAACAAGTTTCAGCCAATAACATAGCATTCATCACTCCAAAAAGGACTGTCCCTGTTAGCAGAGCTGGCTGGGTTGCCCAGAAGGAGCCATTGTCCAGGACACTCAGTACTCTGCCTTCAGCTTGATTAGGTAGGGAAAATCCAGTGGAAGCCCTAAAATGTCTTGCCAAAGCCTCAGATAATTAAGTATTTGAATTAGCTAGCTGCAAGGTATGTCCACCCTGCCATTACCCACTGCTCTGTCTCCAGGCTGTTGTAGGTGTACCCATCTTTGCTTTTAAAGATATCTGCTGGTAGGCTGGTAGCTCTTCACACCCAAAATCTGCCAGAGGGTCTGTTGAGGAGCCTGCAGGGTGCGCTGGAGTGTGGGGCCCAGCCTGAGTGCAATGCCTGAGGCACCATGGGTGCACAAAGTCATAGCATCAGCTGCTTTTCACTGTGCTCCTTCTCCAGAGGATGGCTGGATACCAACAGGGCCACTCCATACCAGCTGGAGACTTCTCCTCACCTTTGTCCCCAGAGGGGAACCCTGCTAAAGGGAGGTGCTGTATCACCTCAAAACATGTGGGGGCAAAGCCAGAGCACAGGGCATGGCCAACCTCCTCCACCACATTTCTTCCCTTAGGTACAGATAGTGTGAAAATTTGTGTTACCTCTGTATAAAGACAGCCGCATTTTTGTGTCACTCTTCTGCAGACATTTATCATGTGGAAGTAGCAGTCTATAGGTTCAGGGGGAACCTATACTTGCTTCTGAGGGAAATATTGATGTTCTTTTTTTTGAGCTTACAATGCCTTATTTTCATAAGATATTGAATTCCTGACCTATTTTATAAAAGCACTTTGGGTGTTGTGAAATGGATACCAAAACCTGTGATCTCCCAAAGTCATTACTTTCAAAAATCCTTAGAGAAATTTTGTTACCATCCTCTAAGAAAGGGAATAAAGTGCTTCTTGAACACCATCTTTCTTTACACATGTGTGATGATCCCTGACAGAGCTTTTACAAGGGTTTAGCTCTGGGCATCAGCCCTCCTTTAGGGCTGTCATCTGGGGTTCTGACTCCCCACTGGCAGGTGGGGAGGACCAAGAGGCTGAGAAGGAGAGGTACCTGTCCCTAAGCTGCCTCAGCCTCTGCAGTGTGTCTCCAGTGCCTATGTGACACAAGTGGATCCCCAACCCCTTCAGATGGCCCAGAATAACCTTTGGCAGAGGATTGGGGCAAACAGCTGAGGCAGCGGCTGTCTTAGCTAAATCCATCTGCAGACATGAGTCACAGCCCTAAATCTATGTGCTTCTAGTCCCCACCTGCTTTGCATTTGTCCTTTTATTTTTCTTCAAACACTGAGCAGTGGGCCTATTTTCTTCTGGGTGTCTGTCCAGGTTCTCATGAAGTACTCACCTCATCTTACTTGAGATATCACAGTGCTGCAGAAGATAGTGCTGCTGTGAACTGACTCCATTCATGTCCCAAAGGTCTCACCATGGAGGGATGAGGTCAAAGAATCCCGAGGAAGAAAAAGACAGCTGTCCTTTTGCTTGCATCAAGAATCCTTGGAGGAGATGCATTCTGTTAAGGTTGCATCTCTCAAGAGTCTTCCTACTATCAGGCAGTCAAAGGGTCTTGGCTTCACACAGATTTCCTCAGTGGACACTGTGTTTTGGACATATTACCCACTCAGAAGGATGTATTCACATACACGTGTAATTATTTTGCTTGGCTTTTCCTTTGGGAATGCAGTTTTCTACTTCATCCCAGCTGTTTGTATGTGCTAGTGCTAACTTGAGGCTGAGGAGTTGAGGAAGGACTCAACATTGGTGTCTCCTAGTCAAAGACTTACTTACAAAAAATAGGTACAGTTTTGATTTTGGTAAATTAGATTAAATTACTGAGAATAACAAAAGCAAACAGCCTCAGCTATCTGGCTTCCATGCACAGGAAAGAACGACACCATCCTCTTCCCTCTGAAATCAGCAGATGGAATCTCACCAAACCCAGTCTGCATTATGTCAGGCTACAAATAAATACTTCCTATTCTGGTGTTAAATTTAATTATGTTTTTAATTATTATTGTTAAAATCTTTGAGATTTTTTCTTTCTTCTATTTTTTTCNCCTTCTTTATACTAAATATAGTTTGGGATCTTAATGATTTGTTTGAGGGCTATTTTTTTTAAATAAGATATATAATTTGCCACAATCATGCTAGTCAACCTTAAACTCTTCCATGATCCTGTGCAGGAGAAAGTGATTCTTAACTCCATGGAAAAAAATTCATTGTGATTTGTTGTGGAGGCAGATTTACTGTAGGAACCCGCAATGTCATTCAGTGCAACTATCAAAGCAGAGAGAGTAAGACACNTCTGATTTGCTTTGCCACCACCGTGTTCTACCCGAAGAGTGGACTGTGGAACATGTTTGTATGATGATAAATCATGCATGCTATATTCCACGATTTACATATAATTTCATAATTTACATATAATTGGTAGAAGACTAGTGTAGTCTTGAAAGCACAGTTGATATATACTTCTAATTAAAACTTCTTTATCAANTTCAGTTCAAAGGACAATAAAGCCCTGTTTCAGCACAGCACAAGCACAGTCATTTCAACCTGAGTCAATGTAAGGCTGTAATCCAGGAAGGTGCTTACACACATGCCTGCCTGTAAATAAATGCTTAATCCCATTGGAATCAACTGGGCCCCAGCTCAGCTTGAGCTTTCTTTGCTGTGCTGAATTTAAACATACGCAGTGAAGGGAAAATTGCTCACAGCACCCTCATCTCTAACAAGCAGGATGGAAAAAGTTTGCAGTGAAATCAGCAGGATTTCAGCTAATGTGATTAAGTGCCTTTTGGAATCCAGACTCCTGCAAACCCAGGCCCACAGATGCTGTTCAAAGCCTGTGGAGGGCAATGGGTGCTGGACCAGATGCTGAATGCAACTGGGTTTTCTCACACTTCTGCAACTTCAAAAAAAAAAACACTGAAAAGATTTGAGAAGGAGGGAAAGAGTAATCAAGGATGTGTTTTATTGCTTCACCACCTTTCAGAAAAAACAGCTGGTGAATTAAACAAATGAGGTTATGAGAAAGTAGCTGGTTCCAAAGTGATTGTTTTATTTCTCTCCTCCAAGCAACCTGCAGGCTTCTAGCTTTGGTTTCTGCTCTCCCCAGAACTAACTGAGATCAGCAGGCTGAGGATCATGTGAAGAGCAAGGATTATGCAGGAATAAGCTGTTCTCTCACTCCTTCCAGCCCTGCTCTTTTTTGTGTTCTCTGTTGAAATTTAAGGTTCCTTCTCTTTGTGTTTGAAGGGGCTTGTCTGATTAAAACTAAATAGAAACTGGAGGACTTGATGTTGACTGTGGCTCATACCCATATTTTCTATAAACCTCTTCCTAGCATTTGAAGAGTTCTCCAAAATGACAGTGTACACAATGTCCAAATCTAATTGGAACTGCATGGTGCAGCTTCAGCTTTCAATCACACAGCACTTTCTCTAAAACACTGTCTGCAGCTACATTTCCAAATTGGGACATTTTTGAAATTGCTCATCATGCTGCTCCCTCAATAGACCAACATATGTTTCAGCAGATTCAACAGGCTGACAAACTCCAGGCCACTGAGAATTTTATGTATCAGAGACCACGTGTCGCACATGAATCAAAGTGCATGTCATGCTTTAGGACTTGGTATGTGTACATCTAGAAACATTTTCCAGTATGGTTATTAATTATTGAGATGCTGTAAACAAGTCACCCTTCCTCACACATCTTGTTTCAGCTCTATGAAGCTGAAGAGAGCTTATGCCAAATGAGATAGTGAACCCAGAAAGGCTCACCCACCTGCTTCACTCCAAGCTCTGTGAATGATCTTATTGTGCTTGATAGCACATGCTTGTTAAAATTAAGGATGTTGTCAGTTTTTGTGGGATTGACATGTAAAACACTTGGAGGTGCAGGGGTCGAGGTGGGAGGGTAAAGAAAACCAATCATCTGCATGGTACAAAGGAGAGGAGTTCCAAAGGTCTGGGGATCTGTTCCCATTTCTGGCTGAGGTTTGGCCCCCTGGCCTTTGCTCAGTGTCTCAGCAATGGGGACATTACTCATGACTGACCTCTGGGAAGTGCTCAGAGACAAAGGCTCATGAGCACTATAAAAAAAGCTATAAATAATAAATAAAAAGTTTCCTTCTGCCAACTAATACATGTTGTCCTTTATCTTTCACCACATCAGAAATACACAGTTGAACCACTACAAAAAAACACTGAGGTAAAAATTTGTTTTCATCATGGATTTGGAGAATGGTATGTAGTACACAGTGAGCTGTTGTAAAGGAGACCTCTGAAATGAAGGGTTTTTCTGAGGTGGAAGCCCTTAACTTCTCCATCACTGCTTGCAACAAGAGCACATACCAAGCTGATTTTCTTCACCGAAGGCTTTCTTTTGCCTTCCACTGGCAGTGAATTTTTAAGGAGGCATTGAGGGTTTGTTTTTCTGTCCACGATGTTTTCCAGAGCAAGTGGCAAGTAGTAGGGATGGTGAGTTTTCATTTCACTGTCTTCTGAAGGTACATCTATAGAAGAGTTACTGATGTCTGTCACAGGTGGGCCATCAGAGATTGTATTATGGACAACATCTCTGCTAGACGGACCTTCTGTCTGAATAGAGCTGAATGCCTTCATTTCCCACACACTAAAACAAAACCCCACCAAAACAATGGTTTTTTATAAAAGGGTGTATATTGGAAGAGTGAATTAACAGCTGTATTTGTTGGGCTGTGCTAATATCTGCAAAGATGAACACTGGCTTCAATTTAGAGGTGACTTTTGCTCTCTGCTTGAATTGAGTTGTGAATTTGCAATTCCTTAAAGTTCAAGAAGTTTGCTAGATTTGGAGACTTGGGTCTTAGTTTTTGATTGGAATCTTTTTATAGTTTCATTTCCCCTCTGTTAATGGATGGTTCTTTTGTCATTTTAAAATACAGTGGTTCACCTAAGCTGTGCATTACAAGATCTCAGAAGGTGGGAACTGGGAACCTCAAGTCCTGATATGGATTCTAAGGAGTCTTAACAAACTCCAACTACATTAGGAAGTAATTTCTTTTATTAGGGCTGCAGGACTTCATATTCTAAGAGTGCACACTAGTATCCATATAGATGTAGAGGCACATGTTGGGGGAATACACTTCACTGAGAGACTGGAGGACCGTACCCCTCCAGTTGTGCTGCTATTATATCATGCTACTGAAGAAACATCTGTCATCTCTCAGTGACTCAGTTTCCCCATCTGAAAATTACAATATTTGTATCTTCCTTCTACTGTAGAAACTTTAAAGTGATACCAGAGAAAACATACTAGGGAATAGTTATTATATATATAACACAATATAAATGGACAAAAATTAGTGACATGACCCAAGACATTGCTTATTCCAGTGACATATATGCACCAACGCGATAAGTTTGATATCCCTCAAACTTATCTGACTTTTGTATCCAGAAATCGTCCTTCTGACTCTACCATGTAAAGGTGGAGACAGAAAATTCCAGGAGTAGGGCTCATCACTTGAATGAGCTCATCTTCCTGAGGTGTTTATCCAATGTTTCTTTTTGGTTAGGAAAATTTCCGAGCTATGCATAAGAATGCCACCTTCCTCTCCTTGGGTAGCCTTCTCATGTTTGACTTTTATTACTGGCATGTTATTCCAGGTCAGCTGCAGCAATGCAGAGCAGGTCTTGGTGTGGTGGAGATGAGTGTGAAGACATGTTTTTTAAAGCCGGAAAACAGAATATCCGTGAAGGCAAACATTTGCTGTTTTCCATGTTCTGACTAGAGGAAGATGAGAGTGCCTTGAACTGTGCAGTGACTTTGAGTCCTAGGGCTTTGGTCTAGGGAACCTAGTTGGGGTTTGGCTTCCCCAGTGTTCCAGTTGGCCCAATATTGTAGCCACACATGGGGGAATATGTACCCAGCACACAGCCCTTCACATAATGGATATAAATATGATTCTTGGAATTTACCAAACAATAGACAAGAACAGTATTCCCAACAGGCTAGAGGGGAGCAGTTAAGTATGAAGGAAACACCTGCAGAAGTGGGTATCCATTGTTTCCTTTTGATGTTTATCACTGTGCCTAAATCTGGAAAGAATAGGCTTCTGGCCTTCAGAAACAATTTCCTTCCTAGACTTTATTGCTTGGAAGAATCTGTCTTTCTCCAGCATTCCTGTTTTGAAGATAGTGAAAATTATCTCTCTGCCTGGGTGAAATTTCATCTCTGACTCCTCTCAAGATTGGGCAGGTAACTTTTATGGACCAGGTCATTTAAAATGGAGGGCTGTGGTGAGTGACACTTGTGAGGTGTCTCTCATGGTGGCACATGCCAATACACTGGGACAGCACTGCAGTATCAGCACCAGGAGGAAGGTGTGGAGGTGGATGATGATTGGGACCACGCTGAGGCTGCTATGTGAAGATTTCCAGACTAGGGGCCTTACAAGCACCGTCCCATCCTCCAGCATTTCTTTAGCACTCTGACAGATGAAAACCACAAGGAAACAAAGGGACAGACCCCTCCACATGCATTTTTGATCAGTGGAAGGGCCTGACCCCTGTATGGTGCAAGGTCATGGGCAGGCCCTCCCTTTGCCTTGTTACCTTTGGAGACAGAAAGCATGTCTTCAAAGCCAGACATTCCTGCAAGCCCCTAAATGCTCACACAACTTCAGGAGTCCAGCACTGAATGCTATCCCATCTGGTCACTCCCATTGCTGCTCTGACTGCCCGAGATTTGTCTTCACTTTATAACACCTTTCATTATTCTTCTGACAGGCCTTGAATAGTGACAATCAGGAGGTAGGGGCAACCGTCCAATGCTCCCAGTGGTGCTGTTTAATTGTATGGTTGTTTTTCCTCAACCTCCCAGCTGGTCCTGACACTCTGCTTGTTTTCTCCCCCCTCAGGAGGCATTTTTTGGTGGAAGTTACCTTGCTAACATTGAACTGGAGCAGCAAGTGCTGCTGAGCTCCCTTCTCCTCCACTTCCAGAGGAGCTTTCTCTTTGACTGTGCCCCACCACTCCTCACCCAGTTCCCCTGCATTCACAGCAACACAGATGCTTGTAGCTTCCCTTCCCAAACCTTCCCTTCCCAAACCTTCCCAAAACTTCCCAAACCTTCCCTTCCCAAACCTTCCCAAAACTTCCCAAACCTTCCCTTCCCAAACCTTCCCTTTCCATACCTTCCCTTCCCAAAACTTCCCTATCCAATATCTTTCTTCTTTCCATTCCTTTGCTTATCTTTCCTCAGGCTTTAAAACCTCTGGAAGGAAAGTCTTGATTGTCTTCTCCTTTATGCTCATAGAAAGGAGCAAGGCAGAAAATGACTGTAAACTGGACAGGATATCTCAATAAGGCTCCTCACATGGCTGTAGTCCTCTCCCCTCTGCGCTTTCAGCCTCCATATGGTTCATTTAGGCTCTCTCAAACCACAGATGACAACCATGTGCACAGTGCATGGCTGACAGATTTCAGCTCACTCTACCTACGCTGCAAATTAGAGGATGAACCCACACCATTGCAGTCATCCCACAGTCATTTGTGCCTTGCACTGTGACAGTGCAAGGGGATTATTCTCTTGGACACAGTGCTGTGTGCCTACTTTCTTAATGGCTCACATGTTTAACAAAGTTTGGACACTGCAAGCCTGTGGCTACTTGAAGTATTCATTCTGGATAGGCTCAAAGTGATGTCTTTATCTAGACAAGGACCACAATAGCACATGGTTTTGTAGTCAGCCATCTCCCACTGGCCACCACAGAATGCAAATGACCCCAGACCTTTAAAATTCCTCCCATGCTGTTGCTTAACATGGAGGAAAGTTGTTGAGATGACCAGGAGGTCACCAATCACACCCACAGACCAGGAATGGCTGTCTGAGAAGAGGGAATCATAGCTAGTGCACGTCAGATGTGTGAGAAAGGCCATGTTACTGCTGTGGCTTTTCCATCTGGCCTTCTCTGCTGGTCCCCCACGTCACCACTGAATAGTTGCCCCCAGTAACTAGAAATGGGTTTATTGATAAATTGGAACCAGAGGAAAGAGAGAAGCTCTCAGTCTCTTTGAAGATCAGTACTGTTACAATGAATATGTTTGGTATGTATCTACTATAGTGAATTAGTGTAACACCTTATATATTGGATATATATCTCATATTATGTATTGGAATGTATTTTTTATGTAATAACCTTTTTTTTCCCCTTCCCCAAATGTTCTGGCCCCAGTTACCACAGTGCACTGTGATGACAACAGGTTTACTGATGTCACCTTTGATTAACATAGTTTAACAGCCATCAAAAAGCATCAGCCAGAGCAGGTCATAATGTGCCTCAGATCCCCAGGTTTATTTACAGTAGCAATATTAATTCATATGAAATGGCATGAGACTGTAATCTTATTCAGTCTGTTAAAACCACCTAAAAACTAAATCCATCTCCTTACCGCTCTGGCAAATCAGTCTGAGAAGTCTTCAAGACTCCCTCTCCTTCAACAGGACACCAAGCAGTATTCATGCTCCTACATTTAAGTTTGCAATGCACAGCAAGGCAATCAGAAAAACACGTTAAACTGTCACACCTAGAAGAGCAGGTTGATCAACAACATGATTCTGTAAATATTTTTGGATTGGTTCTAAATTATATGCAACTTTTTCCCAACATTTGACATGTCTACTCATAGACTAAATACCAGCATGCAACTGTGGCATTTGCACATGTTTATGTAGCCAGCAGAGTAGAATTCCTTGATAATTTCAACCTCTGGTATTTTTAAATACATACTTAAAATTGCCTAAATCTCTTCACATGTGCTGTGGTTTGCCAGTGGATCCTTCTGACGCTGTTTATATCTCAGTATCACCAGGACACCTCAACCACAGTTGATTCCCACCTGTTCATCCCTGGCTTTACGTATGAGAATACAGCACCAAGAGCTTCATCTAAGGACAAGCTGGGAAAGCTGCTGAGATGTGCCGTGCTCCTGACTTTCCATTTAACATTGGCCATAGATCATTGACTTCCTCCTGAGTACTGAGGTGGCAGTGATTTCAACTTCTAAGTGTTTACGCTGGAGCTTTAGTTTGTGTGAGTTTTGTTGTAAGTTTTATGTAAGTTTGGGGCAGTTATCTTTCCTTCTATATGTCTCTCTGACTCTTATGAGGAGACTTTTAAGTTACCAATCAATGCAGCCATGGCCCTGCTTTGCAGCCACGTAGACCAGGAGCACTTCCTGGCCTTCTTCATTTAGAGCACTAAAATAAAACACTTGGGATGCAACAATCTGAAAGGGAAGATGACACAGTTCAGTGGTTATTTTGCAAGCTGTTTATGTGGTCTGTTCTCTGCCAGATCAAGAGAGCCTGACTCAGATCTCATTATACTTTGCTCTTCAGAAAATGCACTTTTGTTTAAAGGAGGAAACCTCTTGACTTGACTGAAGTCAACAGTTTATTGAAGGATACCACTTGAGAAGAAAGTAAGGGATATGTAGGTTACTGTAAATGGTCTTGATATAGAGAGAAACTGGCATATTGGTCAGGATTATGAGCTTCTGGTGCAAGCCATGTAAAAAAATAACTCAACAGTTCTTATTTAACCTATTTAATCTGAAACTTGGTACCTAACTTGTTTTATTCTCCTTCACCATTGTTCTACACACACCTCATCTCCTCTACAGTGTTTCAGCAGCAAAAGTCACTCTATTTCATTCCTAACACTACTCCAGAAAGCCCCTCAAATGGATATAGCCATGGATATAGTGAACAGCTTTTGTTGGCTTAGCCTTCATCCTTTGAAGAAGTGACGTAAGAAGACTAACAGGATAACTCTTCCTGTTGCTGTCTGTGCTTAGAAGTGACAACAGCACAGGGTCTGTAGCCTGGACAAATTCAAAGCCCAGTGGTCAGAATTGGGCTAGAGCTCAAAACAACCAGCTGGAAAAAGTCACCTAGTGTCAGGTAAGCAGTGTAACTAAATTACATCCATCAGAAATATTTGTATGTATTTATGCTGATGATTTGTTAAGTTTCTCTTTGTTTGGGTTCACACTAACTGGTTTGTCACTTAACCTACAGGAGGTCTTAAGGTTCTAGAAGGACCTACTTTCATTGTTGAAATTTTTACATATTACAGCAGTACTTTGTGCAAATTTTTGAGCAATTTTTTCTTAATTTTTTAATGTCTGCTAAACCTTGTACCTTACTTCTTCTCTGCCCACTCCTTTAGAACCAAATATAAGCCTTTTTATTTACTCAGTTTTTCATGACCAGGGACACAATGATGTTATTTTCACAGCAGCCATTAGTGATTGTGTACAAGCTCTTTCTCAGTCTAGATTAATCCACCAGTTAGGTAGTTTTAAGCAAGCCTCAGCTGGCCTCATAATAATTACAATGAAACAGCAGGCCTTGCAAATCACATAAGAGTTGCAATTAGGACTCTTGAGAGGTACAAGATGATATTTCTCTGTTGGCTTCTTGGGTAGTTCCCTGGATTTATCAGGTTTTATGTGATAATGCTTTTAAAAATAAATTGAAGGAATTGAAATTCAAAATGTTGAAAACCATGGAAATAAATACTAAAAACGATGAATGTTCTGGCTCGACTTACAGAAAGCACTTAGGTTTTCCTTTTGCCACTTAAGCAGTGCAGAGTTTAGAAATCTGTGTATTAATCTAACATGTCTTGGCCTCCTGCTTTACAGCAAAATGACACTTGGCCATATTCCAGATCATAGAGAACTCAGCAGTTTTGTGCAGGATATGTCAAGTTAAGAGAAATTTGGTAGGGTTTGAAAGCTAGCTGGGAAAGGAGACAGAAGTTGTTCAGCCTCTTTTAATCGCAAAGCACAATGCAGACGTACACAACAATCGTGCTTTTGGGTTATGCTCACAGGTAAATGAGCCTAACACAAAGGTGGGCTTCTTCTACCACCCAACATTTCTGAACTCCCTTTAAGTATTTTGCTGCTGGATGACACCAGAGGCAGAGTGATCACACATCCCACAAAATGCTGAGGGAGGTTTCCAGGACAAGGTTTCCTCAGAAGATACATCCTACCTGCTCTATGAACATGCCTAGAGGCAACCAACCACAGCTATTTTGGGATTTAGAACTGTTAGAATTCAACAGTGAAACCACTTTTCTCTTTTTTAGTCACTTGTCATGGTGACTTTTGTAGGTTATGATAAAATAGGAACATGTATTAATGGAAACAAAGAACTTTCACTCTTTTTTCAAATATAGATTGTTTTTCCTTCTCAGGTAGCAGTTTCTACCTAACTACAATATTCACCAGTTTGTAAGTATTTCATTTAAAAGCAAAAGAAACTTTTTTCAAGAGTTGTTTTAACTAAGCTTTATAAACTTTATTGCTCAATGAAACTTGGTTTACAAGGTATGTGACTGGGGCTCATTCTTTAAATCCCAATCAAAATACATATATAGTTTGGTATTTTTTAATTTTCTAAATTAAAAAAGGAGAGTTTATAAGTTTTGGATGGATTCTTGAAGCTTTATAACTTTGATCTAAAGATGAAATTGCATTCCTCCCATTTTCTTAAAAAAAAACAACCAAACAAACAAAAATGAGGAAAATGTTGTGATTTAAAAACTGATTATGGCAGGTACACAGTAAATTTTGTCCACACATTTCACAAGGATTTTTACTGGCACAGATCCTAGTCATGGCACCACATCAAAATCTATAATTGGTCCACAGGTGCTGATCCATTCCCCTACTCATACTTCACTCAGAATACTACTGGTAGTCTGTGGCTTCCAGGGCTGGACTCTGCTGTCATGCCCAATGGTGCAAATGCACAGACAGTTTAATTAAAACCTGCAGATGGTTTCTTCTGCCAAGAAACAAAGCCACTGTCCTTGCTTTCCCTCAGACACTGTCCCTCAGAACAGACTCTGGTGGTACAGTGGGACACAAGGAGCTTCGTGTTCTACATCTCTTCACTGTAAAAGACAGAAAACAGACTCTGAAAACAGGAATTCACCCACTGAAAACCAGAGGCTGACAGATGTGATAGATCCAAAGATGAGCATCAGGTGCATGTGAGGCACAGGCAACTTTGGGATGAAGCCAGAGCAGTGTGGGTGAGAGAGAAGAAAAATGAAGAGCTGTCTGCTGGACCAAGCACAGGCTCTTGCAATAGACAAGCAATGAGCACCAGGAAGAAACACAGCTTGTTCAAGAGTTTCTAGTAGCCAGTTCCCAAATTGGCTGTAATTTTAGCAACCAGTTTAACTAGGTTGGATGGAGCTTTTTCCAACATAGTCTTGTTCAAAGAGAACTTAAGAAATCCCTTTTCCTGCCCAAGACCAGATGAGAAGCACATTTCTCAAAGAAGCTTTTACAGTGACACAAATGAGACTCAATACTACATTTACCGTGTCAAGCCTAGTAAGCAGCCTTGTGTTCACAGGATGCATATTCCCAACCTCTTACTCTTCTACATCTGAGATATTCTCCTATATCATGCACGCAGCAGTTTTAAGTTTCATTCTAATAGCATGCCTTTCAGGAGGGAATTTTTTGAAAATAAATACAACCTCAGTCACAGCTGGACTATGAGATGCAAATACTCTCACATTTTGCAAGGGACATGCTATTGAACCATAATCCTGTTTTTCCAGGAGACCAGATCCATTTCCTCAAGTCCTGTTAAGAGTAAAACAGAGTTTTCTGAGCATTGGTCAGGGGTTTGGCTTCAAATTAAGTGTCTGAGAACTAGACTGCCCCCTCCTTAATTCGACTTCATTCTCGTGAATTGGCACACCCATTTAAATCGAGGGAATCTAGAGGTGAGCAGATTATTAGTGTATTGGCCTTTGCTGTAGACCCACAGCAAAGGCTGGAGGAAAAGGCATTTGGTAGAGATACTTGTCTACAAATGGGAACAGTGTAGACTGTCTAGACAGTGTAGTGTAGTGTTCGGTGTAGCTGAAGCCTCTGCTCCAGCTTTTCTTGCAATGTGGACAAAGGGCATAAAATCCACAGCAACTTCTGGTAGTCCCTAGCTTTGTTAATAATCTCATGATCTCAGAAGTTCTCTAGAACGTGACTTAGTTTGTCAGCAGATCTAAACCTGGTGTCACAGCCTACATTTAAATCACCATGCCAAACCTCTTTGGCTTATTTAAAATAAACACTTCCAACTGCATGTTTAATAACACCAGGGTCTCAATACAAGCTGATAAGAGCCAGAGAATTCAGCCTAAAGGTGAACATTTTATTTCTCTGTGTTATCCTGCTCCTCTTCCTTTTCTCACAACAGCCAAGTGTTAGCACATTACATCATCAAGCCTTTGAATTTCCCTGCTCTTGTCATGTTTAAACTCAATTGTCTAACACTCGCCTTTTACGCTGTTGCCTCTAAGCTCTTGCAGTCAGCAAACCTACTGCTGACAGATGGTGGGGAAAAGTGGGCTGAGCTGGATGGTTTCCAAAAACTATGTCTAGCCACATGATATGTAAAACACAAGCTCTCATTTAAAATCTGCTCCATTTTTGTTTTTGTTGATCTTTTAGGACTATTTTTGTTTTGAGGAGGGTTATTTTCTGTTGGGGATCTTTGTTTGTTTGTCTGGGCCAATGACAGCAGCGTACTTTCTGGCTTCTGTGCCCTGCTTTTTGGCAGTTCCTGAACTACCAGAAAGGAAATTCTCCAAAGTGTTGCAGCTGATAATTGGCCTCTTTTCCTGGAATGGAGATAAAATGGAATAGTTTTGTCAGGTTCTTCCCTTCATATGGAGAAATGCACAGCAATGCAGTCCAAAAATCCTCAGTAAATGCTACTGATTGATGAAATCTGTGTCAGACAATGATTTGACCATTGTAAAGGCAGCATCTAGAGTTGTAGCTTATTAGTTCTCTTTTTTCCCTAAATATTTCCCTCTGAACAATGTAGCACATCAAGCAGTTTCCAGTAAAACCTCTGGGAAGGCAACATTACTTCAACAGAAGGACACGACTTTCCATCAAGCCTTGAAAAATATTTATGAGTTGATCTTGTATTTATTTACTTATTTGTTCAAAAACATGTTTTTCCTTCCCAAGTTAAAATTAACACATGTATCTTGAAATGTCACATCTCATTTTCTTGGAAGACCTAGGGCTAAGAAGGAATACAAGCATGGTAAATATTATATTGGCTACGCTTTTATGCTTTTAAAAGATCATCTGAACCCCCAAGATGAACACATAAAATAACTAAAAAACTCTGAATACTTTATTAGTACAGTATACTGTTGGAAATAATCTTGAATGATCCCTTAACATCCTTTCAGCTGGCTTTATTTTCTACCTGGGACAAGATGTGGAAAGGACAATCCCACTTTTAGTTGTTCAGATGTATCCAATTAGGCAGTTGGATTGCCTCAGTGTGAGTAGATACCACAGGTGAATGCATGTATTAGAAACCAACTCAAGGAGTAGATCAGTTCCTAAACAAAAGTGTAACGGGCAAGTAATTGTGTTACATAAAAGATCTATCTTGTTGTAAAAACATGCATCTGGTATAGGACTGTGTGCTGCTTTAGAACTAATGATATCAGGCCATAAATTGTGGAACCATGACATAATAAATGTAACAGATAATGACAATTTCATGGTTTGTTCCAAAATAGTTGTCAATCAATGGATGAGAGAGATTTGGTGTGACAAAGAACCACAGTTAGTAGTGAGTGAAAAATTCAGATAAGGCAAAATGTTCAAAAATTTCTTTCCCTTTGGGGAACATCTCCACTCACTGTGTAGACACAAGATGAGAGGTGGAAGACATGGGTGTGGGGGAACCTTACCAGGGTACTGCTGTGGGTGGACAAGGCAGATGGAAGCAGAACCACTGTCACTTGGTATCTGCCCAGTGACCTGCAGTGTGTTATTGCCAGTTCATAGACTGAGTAGGGAGAAACAGAGAACGTTCAGGATAGATATAAGGGAAAAATTCTTTACTGTGGGTGTGGTGAGGCCCTGGGATAGGTTGCCCAGAGAACCTATGGATGCTCCCTCCCTGGAAGTGTTGGATGGGGCTTGGAGCAACCTGGTCTAGTGGAAGGTGTCCCTGTCCATGGCAGGGTGGTGTAACAGGATGATCTTCAACGTCCCTTCCAACCCCAAACCATTCTGTGATTCTATGATTCTATAGGATCCAAATCACAGTAAGCACCTTCAGTACCAAAATTCAAGAACAGGGGAGTCTTTGGATCAGGGCAGTGAACAAAAACTGGGGTCTTGGTGCTTGGCTAGTCTGCTTGTAACACACATATTGCTTTCTGATCAAACCCTCCTTGTACAAAACTGGCTATGGAAGCAGAAAAGTAAGTACAGCAGGCAGATGTGAAGACCTTGAGTGTAGATAATGGGCAACCACACTCATAGTGAAGCTGAGCATCTCTATATAGCAAGCCTGACCTCTAACTGTGCCCTGGCAACACACAGAAAGTCACTAGTATGGTATAACTTATATTCAATCTCTATTTTAGTAGATTAAAAAAGACTGATTTAGACTGGCAACCCACAGCATTGAACACCAAGAACATGATCCTGGACACTTTTTTGCACTGTGCACGCACAGCACAAAAGCCCTAACTCTTAATTGTGAAATGCCTACATCCCATAAAAGCAAAAGCGTATCAGGACATAATCAGAGGGGAAAAAAATGCAAAGATATATTTTCTTGGTTTTTTATGTAAATGGTTGGAATGGTGTCATTCGTAATATTTAAAATAATGCTCAATGAATAAAGAGCCTACTAACATATTTCTTACAAAAAATTCCAAACACCAAAGTTTTTTAGTGAACTTTTTAATGCCTGAGAATCAAATTAGGGAGTTTCCATGAAAAGGAGAATTGAATTAATAATTAACATATTTTTGAAACCTTTTGTCACCATTATTTAGAGAGAAAAAGTGAAAGTCTTGAGGAATTTGGAAAGAATTTCTAAAAATATTTTCAGAAATATTCTTTTCAGAAAATTCTAAGCCTGTTTTGGTACCAGAATTGCCCATTCTGTGAATGAATAATAGGTTTATAACATTCACCACTGTCAGCTAGTATATGTGCAAAAATCCAGTTATGAAAAAAATGCATAATTTTGGATTTTAAGTCTGTGTAGAACTGTGTTGTGTGTGCTTTCGCATTTAAAGCTTTATTGGCCCTGGGTTGAATCCTAAGTGAAATTCATATTGATTAAGAGCTACCTTCAGAGGAATTTCCAAATCCAGATGAAAAAAAAATAGGAAAGAATGACAATTTGAAGGTGCTTGCAAATTGTTAGTGTAAGGATAGATATGGTGCAAGGAAAATCACAAAGCTGAATATATATCCCCTGTGTGGTGATAATGCATGTGGGATAATTTATAGAGCTGTACAATAGTAGAATGTATTCAGGACTTGCACATATAAACAGACATGGATATTTAAATTTTTAAAATTTTTTTTCCAAATGCTTTTGGTTCATTTTCCCTCCTTAGTTTGCAAAAAGATGCAGTTTTATTGGTAGTGAATATATAAAAAGATTGCTTCAAAGCCCCAGACTCTGTTTGTCTCACATTGGAAATTGAACTGTGGCCTCCATCATAAGGATTCTCATAAACAGCTAAGGGAAATTAAGAATTTGTATAATAAAATCACAAGAGAAATGGAGATAGCTTCTCTTTTGTGGTTTGTCCTTCTTGACCAACTAGGTAAATATAAGAGAAGGGACTGCTGGGCTTTGTGGGAGCACTGTGTCATCACACCTGGAATGTTTTGGTACATATGACACCTTGGAAGGTCCATAGAGAATGCACCTATGTGACTGCAGGATGAAATCCTTACTCCTTTTTTAGATTTTTCTTCAGTTCTTGCTGCTGTTAACCTGATGCCATGGTTTGGGAGGGTAAGGTCCTGTGAAAATAATTAATTACAAACATTTGTGTCTGTGTCTTTCAATCTTACCAACCACAGTGCACCATAAAGTGGTCTGGCAGCAGCCTCCTGCTTGGAGCTTATTACAGGCTTTATGGACTGCTGTGTACTTGGTGCTGGAGTAGCCCCTTCCGTGGTTCCATTTTGATTCAACAAATACTATTTCCACAAGTTACAGAGTTCTGCTATTAAGCTGAGGTATCAGAGCAAGAAAAGAAAGATTGATTTGAGACCAAAACTGGACAAAGACTTACCTTTTTTTTTCCCCCCCATCTTTCATCCTTCATATGCTTTAGGTTCCTCTGATTATCCTTCAGACCTTCACATTGGCCATAAACACCCTCTGAAGCAGATCAACAGCAGCATAACTGTCACATGTGGTGTTGAGTGAACTTACCTTGTTTTCTTGTATATCACGGGACTTGTGCTGAGTCATGGCCTTACTACGTTTTGAAAAGGTTGTGAAATATAAAGAAGAGAAGGAGTGAAAAGGAAAAGTAGTTGGTGAGTAACCAGAACAAGAAAAGATCCTGTGAGAGATCAGAGCAGAAAAGATAAGAGAAGGGTCAGGCAAAGAAACATCTGAGGGAAAATATATACATGTGCATTTTCTNAAACATACAACTGGCCTTTTTGTCCCCCCCCCCCCCCCGGATTCTGACATAGGGTGTCAAATTATGTTTCAGAAGTAATTTCAACTCTCTGTGACTCTATGTGTCTCCTCTATATTAGTTGTGCAAACAGTGAATGCATTGGATTCCAAAGTCCCTTGTACCCTTGGTGCAAGTCTGTTCCCAAAGTGCAGCTGGTAACAAGGCTGGATGTCCTATTCTTCAGGGGTAGAACACCAGCAGTTTGCAGAAGAGTGTGTGTGGGTGTGAAAAAGCCACATGCTTTCACTACTTTCACAACTGGCTTCAAGTGCCTCAGTTACATCATGTGTACAGGCCCATGCAGGAGCACTTGGGTCAAGGGGACAAGCCTATGTTGTTCAGCACCAGTCCTAACATTCAAACTAGTCTTGCTTCCCATTCAGAGCTGTTTCCTCTGGCCTCCATCTTCACCAGTATCAGCAGAGGCTCACCCTTGTTCATCTGCAAGGCCAGATCTCATTAAATTTTTAGAAGAGGTGTGAATTTACTGCTAGAAAAGGAGAAGTATAGGGGTTGTTACACTCTGTCCTTCAACACCAGCAGATACAGCACATGGTGAAATGGATGTGCATGGTCCCCCCATCAGCTGCCTTGGAATTAACATGTGAAGAACCAATGGCAATGTTATGATTCAAGGCAGGAAAAAAAAAATACAAAGAAAAGTCATCTAATACCTAATAAATAAATAAAGGATCTGAGATCAAGGCTAGCTAAGAAAAAGTAGGCCCTTATCCAGCAACACTCTTAAGACACTGAAAATGCATGGAAACATAGGAGGAGGCAAGTACTCAGAAGCTAAAGTGCTTTGCTGAAGCAGGGTTTTTGTACATAATAGGATAACTGGATCTTGAGGATGGTAGTATGTGTTTTTAGTGTAGTGATACGTTAGCCCTGAAGTTTTCCATCTGAGTTAGCTACCTCAGATGGCTGGCTTAAAGACAGTCTGGTCCATGCTGTGGGAGGTGTCTGAAGGAAATTCTCTCCTTCAGGAAGCAGAGTGAGATTCAGCAGGATCAAAGATCAGCTGCAGAAGAACAGCAGACGGGAAGACTCATCAGCTTACACCAGGCAAACTGAATCCTTCAGCAATGCCAACAAAACTCTTGCCAAGGAGCCAGTCTCCCCCAGAGTAGGGAGGACTGATCTGTATTGCTGCACAACTGGCCCAGTGTCCCATTTCACAGGGACAGAAAAGGCCAATTCTTATAAATGGCCTTGCAATTCCTGCAGCATGTTTTTTGATTTTGCACCTGACGTTTCCAACTCTTTGATGACACACTTGGATCAATAATATTTCATGGGAAGCAAGCAAAAACAAATACACACTAGTCACTGACTGCCAATGAAACAGCATCTCCCACTGTTTGCCAGCCATGTCCCTAGTGTGCCCATCAGCAGCTATGTTGCTTGTGGAAACAGACAAAGAGGAAGGCAGGGAGGAAGACACTCTTTGGTACAGTTTACAGCAATACATGGTTATGAAATTCTCCTTCCAGAGCCAGAAAATCAACTTCAAGCTGGCCTTGTTGGTTACTGAAATGTTGGCAGGGTAATCCTGATCCCACTGAGAATGAAGAAAGTTTTGCCATAGGCATGGGAAGAAAGATAATAATCACTTCATAGGAAAAGACATAGTCATAACTTAGGTATGTTTTTTGGAAGAGTCCTCTAGAAGCATGACTTTCTGCTATCCCCAGGCTAGTGTTTACATGGTGGCTGGCTTCTGTAAATAAGAGTGGCTGCCATCTTCTAAATTCTTGGGTGTACAGACATCAGAATATGGGAGGTCTTGAGCTCACAGCAAGATGTCCAAAGTCTCTGAGGAACCACATTGGCTGTTAAGCTTGTCACATAATGAGTGAAAAACTGGAAGGGGAAAACTTTGGTTCAAATCCAATAGCTTTTCCTGAAAGCTTTGTCTTTTTTCCTACTAGACAGTAAATGGAAGACTGCTTCAATCCAGAAAGCTTGCTTTATTTTGAAGAGAAAGGTTTTTCTTTTTTGTGTATGCATGGGTTTTGTTGGGGGTTTTTTGGTTTTAGGTGGGTTTTTTGTTTGTTTGGTTTTGTTTGTTTGTTTTGTTTGGGGTTTTGTTGTTGTTTTCTGTTTGGGTTTTTTTTTAGAAAACTTTGGTTTGTTTTCATTTTTAATGTCAATGTTTTGAGTGATACTCAAACCAAAATTTCTAAGAACTTCTTCTTCCTGAACTGTTCCAACCTTTTCGGGGGTGGGGGGAACACAGACCCAAAAATAAACAAAACATACACCACCACCCCCTCCAGTAATTGAATTGCTGGAACATAGTTTTATAACACAAACACCCCAAACCCCAAATCCTCCCTTGCCCCCTCTCCCAGCCAAAATTATTAATTGAATTTATGTTCTTGTGACCCAAGTTGTAAATATTTATGGTCGCCTGAAAATTCCTAGGGCAAATTTGCTATTGGTTTAGAGCTCTCCTCTTTGTTCTGCTCTTGCCTTTATCTTTTTTTTTTTTTTTTTTTTTTTTTTTTTTTTGTGCTTGTTCTGTGAATTCTCTGAGGAGGGTGAACGCTCAGGAAGGGGTGTAATTTGGGAGGGCGCTGCACTGTCTTGCCACCCTGCAGCAGCACTTCTACCACATGATCTGGACCTGCAAGTCTTGGGACCAGCACTGCCTTTCCAGCCTTGTCCCCACTCTGGGTCCAGCCTGCTCTCCAGGCTGGCAGCAGTGGTGGGAAACAAGCTGTAGAGAGTAAGATGTTGCCAAAACCATTAAAAGGCAGGAAGAATTGGCTGACAAGTGAGGAGAGGCAGTCTTGGGCAGCTGTTGAAAGAGGGCTTCATCTCTTCCATTGCTTATACCTGGGGAGATTAGGGATAAAGCAGGGAGGAAGGAAAAAGTGCTCTTTTAGGCTGTAAGAATTGAAATCAAAGGACATCAAAGCAACAGGGGAGTGAAAGCCAAATTTTCTTGGCAACAATCCCTCAGCTTTAAATTCGCTGAGAATTCTCATCCTCAGTGTTTGTTGGCTTATTAATAGTTTTCCTGTAGTTGGATTTAAATCTGCATCCTAGGTTGTCAAGCCTGAATTAAAGAACCAAGTGGAAGAGGAGGGATGTCTCATGTTGGGCTCTGAGCCAGCTTGTAGGGGTGCTGGTGGGAGGTTTCATTGCCTCTAACATGAGCTGGATCCTTTTGATGTGGGAAGCATCTGCCAAGAGACAAAAGATTGGGCTTGGGATGTCCGTATCTAAAAATAACTGTCAATGAGCATTTCATATCAGGGAAACTGCTCTTTGGTGAATTCTGTTTTCATCTGAATTTGCATTTTGGTTCTACTTATTCGGCAACAATTTCTGATCATGTTTCAGTGCTGATGGCAGAGCAGACAACCAATCATCTGGGACATTTATTATATGTAATTGTAGATACAGTTGTATGTATTGATATGTTGATATTAATATCACTTTTCTTTTCTAGGTATCATCATTGTCAAGTGCTCCATGTCACAGAACAAAGTACATTAGACTACTTTCTAATTCACAGTAGAAAGACAGCCAGGAATGTGGTTTTTTATCATAAAAAAAAAAAATTGTACAGTGCCCAAATATTGCCCTTACAGATTCATTTATGCAAGCCAGATTGCAGCAGTTAAAGCCCACTTGGTAGAGGGCAGCAGGGCTCTTTGTCCCTGGAATCTACTAGGCAGGGAGAAAGGAGATGAACTGGACTTCATGCTGCGAATCAGCATCAGGAAAGGCATTGAAACAGTGCACAGTGACAAACTGTATATTCTGTTTTCACTTAGGAGCCAGTTCTGTGTTAAAACTACTCTTTGCCTCTGATTCATGGATAGTGCCAAAGCCTTCTCCAGATAAGGTGTTTGCAAAGTCCTTGGAAAGCCTGTAACATAGTGGTGTTTAGAGTACGTGCTTTAGCTGTTTGGTTTGTTTTGTTGGTCTTGTTGCAATTTTTTTCCAGAAAGAAAAAGAAAAGCTTCTTGTTTACTAAGACTCATCTCTTTGGTGGCAAAAAAACCCGAACAAAACAACCAAACCTGAACCAACCAACCACCCTGAGCTAAACAACTTCACAAGAAGTAAGCAATGACCCAACAGGACCAAAATGTCTTTTTCTACATCTAGTGAGAAGACAAAACTTCCTTTCTGACTGGCTGCATTGGGGATAAAATTACAAAGCACTGATCCTGCTAAAGGGATGCTCCTGCTTTGGGAAGCAATGCAGGGAATGCCCATTGATTCAAGTGAATAGCTTATGGAATGACATTACTTTCTAATTGCAGCTGTGTTCCTTAGGAAGGCAAAAATTTTTGTTATGTTTGCATGTTAGCTCTCAAGCTGGTCATTGCAGATGCATTTTGGTTAATTCAAAACCACAGACCACCAGGATTCTGCCTCAGCTTCATAATGTTAGACTTCTCTGACACAGGTGGATGTCATATCTGCCCTGAGTGATGTTCGTTGAGCCAACAATTTTCACTCTGTGTCTGCACTCCATTTGAGGGGACCTGGAGGAGTTCAGGAAAGGCAGGCTTGCTGAGTGCAGAGTAGCGTATCTGTTTGATAACACAGTTGCCTTTCAATAATTCAAGAGGAAAAAAAAAAAAACCAACATAAAAACCTCTCCAGATTGAATGAAACATTCTGTTCAATCCAAAGCATGATACCTGAAATTTCAAAGTTTCTGCCACAAAGCTAAGAAAGTATTGTTGGTTTATTTTCACTTTAGGGCTTTTTTTTTTTCAGTGGGATGCTTAGACTTGTGAGAAATTAATGGAGGAATGAATGCTTTTACTCTCTTCTCTAAATCTTTGAGACAGTTGTGAGGAGAGTGTTGAGATGGAGCCTCAGCTAAAGCCACAGCTCAATGAACTTCTTTTTCATTTGTAACACTGGCAGGACTCACACCCATCTTTCTGCTATTCTCTTCTCCCTCCTACATGATTTCCTGGTTGTGTTATTACAATTCCTTGTAGGGTTAAGGATAAAAAAACCCAAAAAAAACCAAAAAAAAACAAAAAAAAACCAAACAAAAAAAAACACCCAAAAAACCCCAACCAAATCAAAAGAAAAAAAAACAAGACCAAATCAAATCAAAAAAAGAAACAAAAAAAGAGGGGTGTTTTTAAATAAGACAATTTTCTTCATTCTGTTCAGCTGCAACAAACTTGATCTGGTACAAATAAGTGGGCAGGAGTGAGAGGTAAGGGACAAACTCTGAACAAGTTGTCCTTTTTGGTAGAAGCCAGTGTTCATCAAATTTCAGCCTTAATTTATTTTTTTTTTTTTTTTATGTGTGTTAAAGCTGTTCAGTTTTTTGCAAATAGCTCTCTGTGTATGGGCACAGAAAGAGGCAGAAGGACTTTGCAAGCTGCAGGAAAAAGAAAAGAAATGCATTTAAGACTTTACTTGGCAAACCAGCAAAGCAAGCGCTTGATCGAAGAGGTCTATTTCTGAGAAAGGAAAGGAATAACCTCTGGAATTCTTTTCCCTGGGCCCAAAAAACACAGTAATATGCCATGAGCAGCAAAATTAAAAAAAAAAAAAAAAAAGAGAAAAAAGAGAAAAGCAGGGGGCACACATACTCAGAAGAAAAGCAGCATCATGATTTGCGCCATGTGCAAAGACAGGTAGGCAAGCCTGCAAGTCTGACACCATCCATCAGTTACTGGTACTTTCTTCTACATGCTAGAGCAGGTAAAAAATCAAAACTGAGCGAGTGGGACATGAAGCTTGACAAAATTGGAGGAAAAATATGGGGAAGGACAAGAGTGGAAAGACTGTTTTAGGAATTTGGGAATTCCTTCTTTCCAAAAAGGTAAGGTACAGTTCAGGTTATGGATTTAATGGAGAAGTTATTGGGATATACTCCTTGGATTACCTTAGATGAAAGGAACAAAATAAGTGACTATGCTTGCCTCTGTGTGCCATAACATCCATGTCAAGCACAAGTAAACAAACTGCCAAGGACAAAAGATGATTGAGGAAGTCTTCTAGTTTTGGCAGTGCTTTCACTTAAAGCTCTGATTACATAGGTTTTCTGCTTATGCTTGACAACAGCAGTGGAAACTCCCAGGCAAACTTCTGCCCAAGGTATTGAGACCTCCTTGTTTCCATAAATACTTCAATTCCTTCCTCTCAGTTACCCTGCAAAAAGTCATATTGCTGAACCTTCAGAAAGCAGGGGTATGGTTTCATCTGGATGTTTGTGTGGCCAGGAAAGGTGGAGGAGGACAAGAAATCCCTCTGGGAGGACACTTATGAAAAGTGAGTTACTCAGTCTGTCCAGAGGAGAAATGCTGGGTGTACCTGCTCAACAGACTGCAACATCAAGGAAAGACCTTGAAAGGTTAGCAAGACCAGAAAATAGAACTAGTCAAGGCCAGTGTTGGTGGGTAATATTTTAAAACATATGACACTTCAATAGGCTTGTTGATACTGTTGATAGGAAATGTCTGGTGATACTGCTGATCACAAATTTTAGTGGTCCTTATCCAGAATGCAGCATTGCTACGATAATGATTTTAGCATCTATACAGTATCAAAAGCAAAAACAAAGAAAAGAAGCTGCCTTTATGAGACACCAGGGATTCATATATGAAGAACTGCATTTCTCCCCCCAAAAATACATTAACAAATGTACATTTCACTCTTGTCTAGGAGTTTGCTTGCTTGTCCTCAAATGACATAAGTAGATGAATCAAGAGGCCTAGTTTCAGTTTTGAATTACTTGAACCATATTTTTATATTCTCTTTGGCATTTCTGGTGAATAACATAAATACAAAGCATAAAATAACAGTATATGTATACAGTCAGCACTGTAATGGAAAATCAAAAATGACTGATAAAATGGTATATGACTACCATTAATTAGTTCATGTTCATGTCTTTGGCTCACTGACTATGGTAACACTGAAGGAATTCATATAAGATATCCATAGTGTCTGTGAGAGCTGGCAGAATATAAAGATAGAGGGACAGACCAACTGTCCTATGGGTTATTTTATTTAAGCAATTCCTTTTGCATGATCACAGATTTTTCAGGAAAGCTTAAATATAAACTATGGGAAGAATCACCCTGCCTGTGAGATCTTTTTGCTCTGTGTCCTCTTCTAGCTGTGCCCCAGGAGAAGAATGTGCTTTTACCAGCCACTTAAAGGAGAAAAAGCTACTTGATATAATTTGTCAACATCCTAACACACAGTGATGGTCAGACTAAGAATTCAGACTGATTTTTTTTTTTTTGACCACCTGAGATCTTCAATGTTGTGGGGCTGTGG
>WEIV01025386.1:51736-65994 GCA_013390005.1 Calyptomena viridis
ATCTAAGGCTGAATGACGCTAATTCCATTCCACAAAAAAGGCTGATAAAGACTAGGTGTGGATTTTCCAACAACATGCTTCAGAAAGACCTCCTGCAGTTTCATTTTTTTTTCTCCAATTACAAATACAGAAGCATTAACTCTTTTTATCTTGACTGGCATCATGTTTCATAATGGGACACTATGAAACCAGCCCAATCACTAAAATCAAAGGGGGCCCATTTTCTTGGCATCTGTGGTTAGCAAATCAAATCATGTTAAATGTTGTTTCTCAGTGGCTGTTGGGCATCTTTGCGGTTTTCTGCTCAGCTTTTTTAAAATGCATACAGAGTGGATATGGTCATAGTAAATTACTGGTTTTTCCATAATTTTTAATGCATCCTTCTTTCAGTGAGAAATAGTAGCAGAACTGAAAAAATGTCCTAGAAATGATAGAGAGGGACAGGACTTTAAAGACCTAAGACATGTGTTTGCTACCTTAACTTCTCCATTTTGTCAGATTATGCTGTCTCTGGTTTAGAGTAATCTGTACGTCAAAGATAAGAAATATGCTAATTAATTAGCATCTCTTTAATTCTTGAAATAGAAACTAGCCCAGCATTGCCTTTGAAAGTGTATTTACAATGAGAAAACACTAAATTATGTTTTTAGACTTCTGTGGTGAAACTAATATGATAATTTTGCTAGGTAAGTTTTCCAAAACTTGTTGTAAATTCTGGCATAATAAACCCTCATCTTGCATGCACTGAGAAATTGTAATTTGGATGTAACAAATGGTGACAACTCTTGCTGCTTTTCTTGTATCTAGTAGGGAAGAATCATGACATTGTGGTTGTTGGAGGTCTTGATAAAACACATTGAAATCAGAGGAAGGACATTTACTGACCTCAGGACTGCATGAGCAGGAACAAAAATCCTAATTTTTAATTTCTTATCCTTCTGTTTAATTTTTGTTTATTCCAGATTTTCTTAAAAGTTAATGTGGCCTCAAACTATTCATAAGTCCCTTCAATCTGAAAACTTTGGATTTTTTTTTCCCTCTCTTTGAATAGAAGAGCAGAGAACTTTATTAAAAAAAAAAAATAAAGCACATAATTTATGGCTTTCCATCACCTGAACAGAGATGTTAACTCTCATAAACTGCATGAAACTGGCTATCTGGTTCCCAATGATATCTTTTCTTTTTTTTTTGTTTTTTTAATTCGGTGGAAGTTGTGCAAAATGACACCAGGTCCCCCCAGCTATTCTGTGGGAACCAGCACTCCAGCTGTGGATAGATTGTGGGAGGAGAATGAGCAGCCTAAAGCCCTAGTCAGACCAGACCAATAGACAATTCCCTGGAGAACAGCCTTCTCATTCAGGCGAGCTCGAGGAAGGGAATATTTACACAAAAGCAAATTTACTTTGCTGGTAGCTGTTTTGTTTATTAACACCACGGAAGACGCAAGTGCCGCGTTTCTCCAAGTCCAGGTTTCCTTTCAGCCTGACCTCCTGTCACATGACCTGAATAGTATAATGTTGCAATGTGTTACCATGGCAATGACAGTGATGATGGCATGTGTTCAGCATAGCCAAATTTGAACCTAATGAAAGCAGATGTGATTTAGAGCTTTCATCTCCACAAGCAGACCTGGTTACACCGTTATGCCTTTTCTTGGGAATCATGGAGAAAGCTCTCAAACACTACGCTCTAGGATTGTATTAGCTATGAACATCAGTGTAAATGGATGAAAATAATTTCTGATTGCTGCAAACGCTGTCTTATGAAGCTGAACACACCCACATCAGGCAAGCTGAGAAAGAGGACAAGCCATGAGAAAAACATGAAGTCTTAGCCATCTGCAGTTCCCTTTGCTGATGTGCATTATCTGCCTTAAACATAAGCAGAATCCTGTATGTCACTGTGTGTTATCAGTTTTGGTCTCTACACTTTCCTAAGAAAATAACTACTTCCAGTTGCTGCAGGCCCGTGTGACATGCTATGCAAGGCTGCAAAGCACCATGAATAAATTATGGCTGTCACCAACTTCTCAGTCTAAAGAGGACTGTTACAAAAATAAATTAGCACTGCCCTTGAGCACTGCTAAGAGTAAACATCTCACACGTGACTTTGCTAACTAAAAGAGTAAGACCTCCACTTCACCACAGTGAAGCCTGCACAAACAATGCATTTTCCATGTCAAAGAACAGCCACTGTGGTAAACAACAACAGAGAGATAAAAGGTCCTAATGCAAGAAAGCAGCATTCAAACCAAACATTTCATAGCCAGTTCCAGCCCTGTTAACTTTAATCAGGATTAAGAACTCAGCTGGATCATGATCAGCAGAGAAGACTAAGGCTCCTTCATAACTACTCTGGTTAACACCTTCTCTGTAGATTTTTGGGGAGAGACTGGACCTCCAAACCTCTCCCTGCCCCCAGTGTGTTGTCAGATGGCAATGCCTGAAATGAAGTAGCTCTGAACCTTGCCCATCACTATGTGACAGTTGTCTTATATTGAAAGCACTGTAGCTTTGTCTCTAGGTTTGTAAAAAAACGACTACAACTTTGGCTTCAGTAACAGTAGTTAGGAAAAATACTTATAGACACTGGCATATGTATCTGCATATTGAGATGGAATAGACCATTCTACCTTTGTAAGTGGAGTCCTTTTGACTGCACCTGTTCTTTCTCGAGGTTTTCAAAAGTTCTGATTCTAAACCAGAATTTCACATTAAAATATTCATTGCTATATCTGTGAAGACTTTCCACTGGAACTGTCCAATGGACTTTTCAGCAGTGGACAGCCAATCCAGAGATTTTTTGAGAAGCCAGTTTAATACTCTTCATATCTCAATGTTGGACAAAAACTAATTAGGACAAACCTGGAAATTCCTCATGAAAAACTGAGGCATAAACTGCCCATATTTTTTTCTAAACATAAAAAAAGAGATAAGCTAAAAGAGTGGAGGAGGAGTACTGTATAACTGTCTACTTTTCTTAATCCCTATGTGCATTATATGGCAGAAGACATGTCTGTAAAGATGTTACAGCTTGCTCAAAAGAGGACTGAAGCCTGTGTTGTCCTTTCAATCTCCTGTTGCTTCATATTTCTTCCTGTAGCTCCCTGTCCCTCCTTTCTTAAGAAATTCATCATATGCTTAACCCAGACTCTAAACCTAAAAAAACTTCAAGGAAGTCAAAATTGAAGTTCGTGGGAGTAGCAGCAAGGAAGGGCAGATAAGCTGCACTTTGACATGGAAACCTTGCCCCTCTTATTCCACTTCCCCGCTCTCACAGCTCTGAACCTTATGGGAAAGATGCAGCTCTAAATGCTGCTGGTAGTCCTTTAGGACAGCAGACTTCACAGTGCCCTTGCAGAACATCTTGAAGTGAAGAGCAGAGACACCACTAGCCGACATCCCTGCCTGCTGCTCTCACCCAGGATATGAAGTTCTCACCATCCTTAGGTGAGACAGCACAGCAGGACATGATGCTTGGGCAGAGAGTCCATGCTCCTGGAGGGATGGGGCACCAAAGACAGGAGGTAGGACCTGTACAGAGGTTGCTTTTCTGCACACTGGGAGTCAAGCCACCACCTTTCCTTCCTTATTGCTGTTCAAAACCAACACAACCATACATTCCCTGTGCACTTAGTATTACACCAGACAGGTGGGTTATCCCATATGGTCCAATGTGACAGTGCTCTTTGCCTGGTTTTGACCTCCCAGTGCTACGGGGAGCATTGAGGGATGGTGAATGATGACAGGAGCACTGCAGCAGGTCAGGCATATAACCGGCTACAGTTGAAATGTTAGCTGAAAGCTGGGTGAAAGGAATCTGTTTAACAGGTGTGCTAGGAGCCTGGCACAGAGACTTGAGCTGGGGCCAGTACCACTGAATGTCTGCTGTGTTGCTTTGCTGGCTGGCTAGAGTTACAGCAGGGTGGAGGGAACCAAATGCAAATGCCTCTTCATCTGCAGCAGGTTCCTGCTTGCTGGAAAATTCTCTCAATGTTCCTGAGTCCTCTACTGCCCAGGAGCCACAGCCCAGTTTTCCTCTTGGTTTTCTTTCTTCCACCAAGAACCCATGCAGATGTCCATTGCCTGGGGTTGTTCCTCTGCAGCCCCATTTTAAACCAGAAAACACAAGGCAGCCAGGGAGCAACAATCTTGAGATTTGGCTAGCTCACAACAGCCATCAAAATCTTTCAGATATGACTTTGACTAGTAACAGTGGGCAGATCAATATCTGATTGTTGGTGAGATAACCTCAAACTAGGGATTTATGCAGCAGACTGCATAAATAGATTGAGCAGTTACTCTCAGGATTGCTAGAACTGCCTTAATCCTAGCAAGGAAATTACTCCAATTTCTAGACTGTCATTTCAAAGCTGCCAAGTCAACCTTCTTACCACACAACTAACTGGAAGAGATCTAAGCACGTTAGGCTTGAGGGGCTGAGACAGTTTTAGATAGCAAGCTGCCAAAGCAGTAAACTCTGCATCCTCATGACTTCAGCCACATGTCAGCCAGTCCTTACGTGTGAATATGTCTGACTGTGAGCCAGAAAGCTTCCTGATGTCCTCTTGACTCCCTGCACTGGGAGTTATGGGTGTGCAGGTCTAGGTGATAAAAGAACCGGGGAAGCTTTCCTTGATTTGGAGTTTTCAAATATGCCATTAAAAATTTTTTTTTTCAAATAAAAATCTGAGTCTGTAAGACTGAGGTTAATAGGAGCTTTGCTTCTGATCATAATGGGATTTTTGGAAGAACATTTAATAATTTCTGTGTTTCTGTCCACCAATAACAACTACAGCAGAAAATTTGTGAAAAAATGTTACATGGAGCAAATAAGGCAAGAAACTAGAAAAGCATGGGGTTGCTATAAAACTGACCAGGTTGCCTCCAGAAAGAGGTCCAGAAATGGGAAACAGCAAATACTCCAGTCTGCACAAATTTAGCCAAGTGTGATCACCACAGTGCAATACATTCAGTTCACTGAAAATCTTTGCAGGACCAGAGCCATAATCACTTCAATTCTATGTGTTCTTACTCTCATTCTTGCCATCCTACTTCTTGACTGACCTCCCAGAATTATGCAGGGTAGCAAAATCTATTCAAGAATTGTTCAAATCAAAGAGTTTTTCATTACCTGAAAGCAAAAACAAGTGGAACAAGAAACATGGTTTAGGCAGGTAAATGTTCCTAAATGAGCCTCATTCTTTAATTCTTCTGAACAGTAAACATGCAATCAGGTCAGGGAAAATTGCTAACCTGAAACAATAATTATGATTTGCCTTTTGTGATTTAGCAATTAATTAGCATATGACTAGTGAACATTAGGCTTATACAAGATTGCAAATCTGTAGTCCCAACCCCAGCTGGAGGCTCTGTTAGACTCTACTGCTGACATAAGTCTTAATAAGTGGATTGGTAATCTTTGTTATGGGTTTCTTTCCTGTTCAGAGGGTAAGAAACATCCCATTCCTCTAGGTCTGAACCAGGATTAATTGATTGGTCTCATATGAACCTGAAAGCCATTAAGAGCATGAAGGATGAAAAGCAATTCAAATTGCTTTATTACCATTTTCTAGTAAAGTACCAGTTTAGACTCCAGACCTACTGTGAAGCAGCAGGTTTCCAGATATTGACTGTGCTGGCATGTGCTTCTGGAAAAGAGGAAACAACTGATTCCTAAAAGCAGAAACATCTGCTCAAGTCATGAACACGGTTTCTGGCTGAGGCCAAGCAGCAGGACTGCTAAAGAAGTCTATGTGCTGCTGGCCACATTGGCCAGAATCACAGGAAAATGGTGGTGAACTGTGAGCCACACTAGCTCCCCCTTCGCCCTCACACTCACTGTAGTCTTTACCATGCTGGCTTTTATAAATAAGACATGGAGAGTCTTTTTTAGCCCCAGGTATGGGTGGAGGAGCAGAGCTGTTTGTGCAGGAGACTCATCAGCTTCAGAGAGGCCACACTGTAAAAATTGCTAGTCTGGGCACCACTGCACTAGGAGAGTCCACAGCTTTGCTCACTGTGGTTCTCTTACACCACATTTTCATTTCTTGGGCTGTTTTATTCACTTGTCTACCCATTTATAGCAGTATGAACAAACTCTACCAAAGCCTCCCTGATGGGGTAGTGATGCAGGTATAAGAGAATTTGGCCCAGTGAATACAATACTGATGTTAGGACCCCATTTAACATGCTCTTCTTGTCTGCCCAGAGTTCAGTTTATTTATCTGAAAGTAAATACTGAAAGTAAATAAGGAGAAGTGACCATTCCAATTCTGCAACAGTTTTTCTTGAAGCAGCAAAGTGGCAAAATCGAGGTATAAATGTTAAGATACTTTTAATGCTTTAGCACTGCTGGCAAGTGAATATGATTAAGGAATCTGACTATCATTGGGATATCAGTCCAATGCTCTTAGCAGAGAAATTCTCCTCAGCTTTTACCCTGAATTAGGAGAGTGGGCTTTTTCACTTGCATCAGAAGGAAAACATACTTAAAATCAAAAGAATGACAGCAAAGTCTGAAGAAAATGAAAAAGACAGTAAAATTCAACCCTGTATCAATGGTTAGTCCATGTAGACTCCTATTCTGCAAAGTAACTCAAGCAAAGCATGAGTTGAATTTTGACCTCAGGTTAGTTCTCTCATTGATGACATCAGATTCTGACCATAAGCATTAGCTAAAGTTCTTGCAGAACAAGGGTCCTAGCACTGAATAGAGCCCAAAGAGAACAAAAGTGCAGAGCCAACCTGTGGGGCATGTTTTCCAGTTCCTACTACACCTTTCCTTACAAACTATTTACCCTTCTTGCTTGCTGCACAGCATTATGTGGACATTTCCTGCTTCAGAACTAACACTGCAGCCTTTGATCCTGCAGTGAGTCCCATAACTGAGATTTACAGCAAGGTTCTTCCTTCTTCTTGCTTCCAGCAGTTATGAAACCATGTCTCCATCTGCACTTCAGAATGCACTCGAGCTTGTGCTTAACATTAAGGTCATGCAGGACTTATGTATGTGATTAAAATTAAGCATGCGTTTAAATGCTGTGTAGAACTGAGACCTCAATGAGGATGCCTGTTGGATCAACCTGCTATGACCTCTGCTGAGCTGATTATAACTCAGCCTTTGTAGCATTCTATTTTACCAAAAAAGTCATAGTTTATTTACTGTGTCTTGTAACAGAAATTTAAGTGGTATGGTTTTTTTTCTCTATAATACTATGAAAATTATATTGATTTTTCTAGCCCTACAAATATCTGAGATGATAGGAAGAATTTCCCACACATGCCTGCCTCTCCCCACCCTGCTCTTTTGTGCACCAAGACAGCATGTGAAGCATAAATATACTTCACTCAATGTTATAGGAAAAAAATAAAATCATTTTCTGTAAAAATTTCAAGTTTCTGAGAAACCAAGTTTAAGAAGAAAAAAATATGGATGTTGGGTTTGTTTCTCTAGCAGAACAAAGAAGAATCACCCACACCACAAAAATTCCTGTCTTGTCCACTTTTGACCACTGAAAAATTTGGAGGCATAAATAATGAGGCAGATTGCCTTTACTTTCTCTTCTGAAAAACACTACTTTCTTGCTCAAAGCTCAGAGGGGATTCTGGATGTGCCTGTAGAACTAAGAAGCAGAAGGAAATTTTTTATTTTTGTTTTGCAGATTCATATCCATGGATTATGCGAGTCTACTACCCAAAAGAAGAAAACAAAACAAAAACAAACATGCCATGGGATCATCTGCATGACTGCTGTAAAGAGATTAGCCCCATGTCATGTGAAAACTCCTTATCACACAGATGGGATTTAGCATATGAGTACTCACTCTTTGCTGTGTGGCCCTGCATGTCCGTTCACCCTGATGTTCCAAAAGCAAAATATTTTGACAATTTTTTTCAATTTACCTATCACCCATATTATGAACAGAGACAGTTGATCTTCCTTCTGATTTTTAATCCTTCCCCCTTTCTGTCCAGAAGGACTGCTTAACCTAAAACCTTAATCCTTAAGCTTGGAAAGTCTGTAGTCACTTGCCTTCATAACCATGTTAGCTTTATCACTGCATCATCAGAAGTACTATTTTTTTTAACAGAAAAGTCGATGTGCTAAGCCTCTTCTCCAGCATTGCAGCCTTCTGATATTTCACCCTGAGATACAGCCAGTGCCTTTGCCCAGACCCATAGCAGGGACACTTTAATTTTAGGTTATTTTATAATCCCTGGCTAGCCAGGAAATCTTGGCTAATCAAGAACCAAGAACCTAGTAAAAATGTCATATCTTACCCTGAAAGAAAAGAAAAAGAGCTGTTTACCTTAAGCAGACAATTAAAAATAAGGCAAAAGCCCAGCATTATACAGTTAACGAAAGCTTTGCCATTCACATCAGCAGGCCAGAATTTTACATGGGATGCTTTATTTGGTTCCTTAGCTTTGCCTCTACTCTCTTTGGCTTCCACAGGCGTTGCAATTGTTTCAGCCCTTTTTTTTGAGAGAGAAGCCATTCTTATAATCGAGTGTTTGATGTTTCTGTCTTCTTTCCCTGAGAGTGGCTAATAACCTCACCCTTTATTAGAGAAGGGAAAAAAGCACGTAAGAAAGAGATGCTGAAAACCAAAATTCATTATTTCTGCCACTCATGGAGGACTTTTTCTTCATTAAGCAAGTTATCTTGAGGGCATAAGAGAGCTTTAAATCCTTTTTCCCTGGTTCAGACTTCTGTTCTTATATACTTTTACCACTCCATCCAACCATTTCTCCACTTACAGCCCTTGCACTTAATTCTTTTTGGTCTTTCCATTCTGACTCTCACAGACCTACATTTCCCCAGGACTAGTTCTTTTAAAGACATACAGAACTTCTCTATGATACCTGAGATGCTTCTGTTTATACAAGATATCCAAAATATATGCTTCACGTTTTTATACCCCACTATCAAATTGGGTAATGTGAGGTTAAATCAAGCACAGGGATAGTCTTATTTAGCTCTCTGGTATTCATGGTAATGAAAAGCAGAAATATCTTTTCTGAATATTTACATTCCAAAACTTTAACATGTTTATAGTATAGCTGTATACATAATATTTAGTATAAGTTCATAATTTTCTTTATTTCACTCATGAAAAAAGCAATCACAGACAATATATTTCACTTGTTTTGAAAAAATGCTAACTTTTCATTAAAAATAGAGAAAGTTTTGAATACAGCTAACAAAGACTGACAAGTTTAAATTTAAGCAGTTACTTCATGTGAACTACTTCACTGTGTAGAATTTCCATTTTTTTATTAAAAGATCATGAAGGAAAATGATGGTCTAGTAGTTAATAACTGACATTGTAAATTCATCAAACACTGAAGAAGGGCCTATAAAAACTTAATTACAAGACTTTTGTGAGAGAAGCAAAGCACTTAGACTTTCAGTCCTTAACACCCAGAGTTCCATGTCTAATCAACAGCACAGGTGGCTTGTGTTTCCACCAGAAGGATGCCTCAGATTCATCTTCTGAAAGGGTGGCTGGCTTGTTAGCTGCCTGGTAACATAAAAACATAAGGCTCGTCTTGGTAACCTACAGCTCAGCCTAACCTAGAGATACAAGAGGACATGCTCTTCAGTTTTAAAGAGTTTAGGAAAGAAGACTTTAATCAGAAATATTAGCACTCCTGATTAAATAAATAGCAAGGCCTCAGAGAGCCTATGTAACTTCTGTAGAAAAGTTGAGGCATACTTTGGCTTACCTTAACATATACATCAGGTTTTTTATGTCAGTTGTGGAGATGTTGTAGTGCCAAGACTCTTGAATTTAATCTGTTCCCTTCCTCTTAATTAATATTATTTATTTTAACAGTATCAGGCAAAATCAAGACTCCACCACTGCTCAACCATTCATCAGCATTGTCGAGCAAAAGAAAAGAAAATATGCAATTACCTATGGTATGCAGGATTTGTCATGTTAGGTCAGATTGATACCATCTCTGACAATGACCAACAGCAAATGCTTGAGGAAGGAATATGAGACCAAAACAACTATAGAGATATCTTTCCCTAGTATACTCTTCCACATTCTTAAAAAAAAAAAGGAATATATGCCTCTACAAATGTGAATATATTACTCTGTGCTGTGAGAATATAGTTGTGTACTTGCACATGCCCCAATGCATAGTGTTGTGCCTGATTGTCTACAAAGGGCTTCCAATGAATTTACTTCAATCTCATACCCAATCTCATGCTTTGAATAAAACCTGGCTTACAGGGCAGTAAATCCAACAAAAAATATCTGACCTGCTGCACACCAGAGGATAGCTTTAAAAAAGAAGCAAGTATTTGAATGTGGTATCAGAGCACAGCTCCTCATCAAGTCATCTTCCCGTACTTAAACATAGCTCAGATTTTCAGCTCTGGCCGAGCTTGAACACCATCACCTCCCCCAAGGCCTCTGCCAAAACGGATTTCCTTGAGAATGAAATAAAACACACACCTAAACAACAAAAGCAAAACCCACATGTGATCAGCCTACTAACTGTGCAGTGGAAGATCTAAACACAGTGGAATCTGAGGGCCTCTGGGGGAGTTAACACTGGGATGATGACAGTCACAGTGTTACTAACACACAACCCTATGAATTATTTGGCCAAAACAGAACAGGCAATCCCTTCACTTCTGTAGAACAATCCTCACTATATTGAGCTTGGATTGAGAAGCCTGAAGCTTGCCAAAACCTTGACTTTTTCAAATGTTCTATAGTAGCACAGCCAAAATCAACTTACTTTGACTGGTTGAAGAGCTTTCTGTTCTTTTCTACTTGGGACTCATATATATGTGCATCACTTGAGTCGGTGAGCATTTCCTAAGCAAGCCAGCTGAGGTCTGTGGCATGTCTGTTCTCTTACACTCTTTCAACAAGTTGTTTGGGCTTGCAGGTATTCTGCTTACACAGTTCTGTGTGTTTGCATGCATATAGCCCTCACATACACAAATGCTTGTGGCTATATATTTGCATGAAACAGAACAATTTCAAAGAAACACAGTTTCCTTTTTAAACACTGCTGCAGTTTGCAATTGTCTTTATAAGGCTGTTTCTTAGCATGGCCTCAAGCCCTGACAAAGTGCTCTGTTCTGTTCAGCAAGTGCTGCCTTTGCAGTGTGGGGATTCCACTCTGCCACAGGCACGAAGGGCACTTTTTACCTTGGGAAATACAGGAAAAGCTAATCGAGACCCCATGGGACATCATTCCCCAGCTTAAAATCCTTTCTGAACTGAGGGATTGATTGATGGATTCTCCTATAAAATAGCAAAGTGCAAGTAAACCTAGAAGGAAACACTTTTTTTCCTTCTCAATTTGTTTAGATGTGTGTCAGGAGCTAATATTTTGGAAAGAACCATCTGAAAATGCAAAAAAAACCAACAAAAAACCAAACCCAAAACCTAGCAAATGCATGGAACAGGCAGCCTATAAGTTCTGCTCATCCTGCTGCTTATGGCTAAGTCATTTGGTGGCTGGCCTTCCTAGTTGTGACATAAAGCTGGGTTATGGAGGAGGACCGAGGGGAAGCATCCTTCCCCTGCATGTAAAGTTAAGGCCACACTGGAAAACAAAGTTGCAAGGATGCTCCTCTCTCTCCACTCTGCTCCTGAGACAAGCTGTGTTTCCTGCCCGTGTGGCTGAAAGAGAAACAAGCCAGTGTCTGAGCTGAGGAAGAGATGGCAGAGGCTGCTAGTGAGGACAGTGGGAGTGCACCCAAAGTGAAGCACCGCTCAGCATAAGGAAGTGTAGGTGCTTCAGGCCCTCATGGTTTGAGTCAAGCTCTGTTGTGGTTGATGGAAAGGTTTTCATTCATTTGAGTGGAATAAATTAATGAGTCACAGCACACATTGTTTAGGTGGTGGTGAGTGCACAGTTCCCTATGACAGGAATGAATCAGAAACGTGCAAGCTCATGATGTATATGAAGTCTTCTTTAGATACAGATCACACTACAGGAAGCCTTTGATCTTCAAGGAAAACCTTACCTTGCCTTCAGCAACACGGAATACACACACAGTGAGGCAGATCTGTCCTCCGCAAGCAATAGTTTCTGTTGTTGCATTGACTTCACTTCTGCAACCAATCAAGAGTGAAAAATTGACAGGGCTGAAAACCTCTGAGTGAAAAGAGCACGGGAATGAAGGCCAGGACACTTTGTTGTTCATTAAACATGGCTTCCAGATTGATGAAATTCAACTAGAATTCATTTGCCCGCACATTGTTTCCTGTATTTGGTAATTCCAATTTTCAGCAAGCCTCCTACGCCCAGCCCAGAAAATTGCAAGAGGACAGGACTTGTAGGTACCCGTGTGTGTCAGAGGTAGCAACAAGCACTGATGCTTTGCCCACTTATACAGAAAGCAATGCAACGACAATAGCAGTATGCAGACCAAGGATTGTTTGTGCTACTCCTTGCCACACGTGGTAAAGTCAAGTGCTTATGGATGCCAGAGGTGGAATAGTCTGTGATTATTGCTCTCCTTCTTTATTCACTTTGCCAAATCCACCTGCTCCTTAAAATTGAGTACAGGCACTTTTTTTTCCTGCTAATTACATGTTTCCTCAGGAGACTCTGGTACTGAAAGGTTCAGTTGAGTTTTTGTGTTGTTGCACCCTTGTTTCAACTCTAGTTAGCCGTGGTCATTCAAACTTTAGTTTGTTCACCCTCCTGTTCTACTCCTCTCGTTATTTTGAATATTCCAGTAGTATACTGGTATTGTTTTGCCAACACTTGCCTGAGAAACTTTAGTTCAATGAGTATTAATCTTCAATATTTGCCATGACTATCCAATTTTTTAAGATGTTTTCTTCACTTTATTCTGAAGTGTCTGTCTGTCTGTCTGTCTGTCTGTCTGTCTGTCTATCTATCTATCTATCTATCCATCCATCCATCCATCCATCCATCCATCCATTGTGGAATTCTACAAAATTTCCTAAGACCAATGAAATACAAATTCCACTTGAATTGATCTGCAAATCTCAGTGACTGTGGTTATGATTTTCCCAAATTCACACACTAGGGGATGAATCTGTTTAATAACTGGGATGATAGTAACCTCTAGAGCATTGTGGTAAAAGTGGTGAAAATATTTAATTCCTGTTTTTAAAGTCTTCAAATCACCAGCACTGTACTCAAAAAAAAAATTGTAAAATATTAATATATTTCAGTACAACTATTCTTCCATTGAAGTCTTCCTTAGAGAAAACTATTTTTTTCCAAGCCTCTTCTGATATCAGTAAGTTATTGGGATACCATTTATATATTGATAATGAGTTACTTTAAAAATGGGATCAACTGGAATTAGTTCATCATTTACTGCTAGACACATGCATGGAAGCACAAAAGAATTAAAATTACTTTTGAGATAATAGATTTCTGTATACAGTTATACAGTGTTACCAAAATGCTATTGTTATGATTTTGGTTACTTTTAATCAGAAAATTACTTATTATATTTTTACCAAAATAAAAAAAAAAATCAAAATATCCAACCTCTCTTAGAATCAAAAGTGTGTTTTCCAGACTACTTTATTTAATGTTCATTAAACATAACATACTGATTAATGAAAAGAAACCTGAAATAAGAAGCACCTGAATTAATTTGTGGCCTTTTGTGGTGTGTTTTTTAAGACTTTAGAATGGGTTTAATTGCTTTTTATTGCATGGCTGAAGTGACTCTATACATCCATGTTTCTCAGGAAGATCAATTGAAAGCCATTGCATCTTGTTCTCTTGGGTTTCAGAGGGGAGGAGAGAACAGGGAATGATTTATTCTCCCAAGACCACAGAGAAGAGAGTCGTTCTGCCAGTGGCAGGGAATAGGATTAACTGGATTTTGTCCTCATCTGCAAGGGTATTTCTTAATAAATCAAAGAAATAATCAACAGTATTCACATTTAAAGATTTGGAAGTTTTTTTAACTTTCATAAACACCTTTTTGAGATTGGAAAACTTTAGATTGATCTCTTGACATGATTTTCCTCATTTATATAGCATTTTGTTCCAACACTTTGCTCCAGCTCAGTTCTTTGGTCTTCAAGGGCCTTCAAACTTGTGTATCTGTTGAAATCTTACTCCTATAATGCATGTCCACAATGCTACAAGCTGCATATAAGCCTGCCTTTGTTATTCTGGCTTAGAATAGAAGAAAAATAATAAATTTAGGCATACTGTGTGAGACTTGTTAAAACTGAAAATTACAATACCCAAAGAAGCCTATCCACCTTGTGGTGTGTACTT
>WEIV01025386.1:68728-85416 GCA_013390005.1 Calyptomena viridis
GTTAGTCCAAGGTTGACTTTCATTCCTGATTGTTGGGGAAGACCAATGAAAACAACTTCTGACAGGTGAACATATTAGCTAGGAAACTGGAGTCCTCCTGATTGTGAATATTGAGCTGCCCATTTCACAGGAATGGCAGTGTCCATCTCCTATGATTCATACTTCCTCTACTTGTGTTCCTCAATCCTCATGCCCAAGGGATAAAGAGCAATTGTTTAACTTAACTACTTAACAGTAGGGGAGAATGGATGTTTGAATAAACTTATAACTAAGCTGCTGTGAACTGACATTTGATCAATGCAATTAAGTAGTGTTNCTTGGACCTTGGAGAACAACCGGGCATCAGGGAGAAGCTTCCACAGGCAACTGCACCTGCAGCAAAAATCACCACCTGAGAACAGAACAGGCAAGCAGCAACAAGTGTGATAATCCAGTCTAGAGACAGGGAGCAATTTTCAGTGCAAAATTCAACTGAACTGGAGCTAACTGCCTGCAGAATAGACCTGATTATATTCCCTGCGTATGTAATCTACCTACTTTTCCTTCCGAGGAGCTGCAAACTTGCTATTGCACTCAACTTTTTTATCCAAAACATGAATCCTTACTGTTTTCCCTGAAGCTACTAATTTCTTTGTAGCTATTCTGAAAAGCTTTGGCTTGGTTACCTTTGCTACAATCACTGTTCTGGTGGAATTCCTGGTAATGTCCCTTTGAATCTATCCCAGATACTACTGCCAAATATCAACTTGTGATTCCTGCTACATCTCAGTGTTCTCCTTCTGATTACTACTTACCATCATGTTCAATTTGAATCTTTTTTTCTTCTTTTTCCCCCTCTTTTTTAAAATTTTTTTCCTCCCTTTCTGTTTCCTTTCCATTTCCTGTCTTTCCCTTTCCCTTCTCCTTCCCTTCCCCTGGAACCCGTTGAACAAGCACAGTACATATGTCATAACAACCTCTTCTATTCAGCTATTTAAAATCTGTGCATTGTCCCTACATTGGCCATATTTCCTTTGTTTTCTCTTCTGAGCTCTTCCTTACAGTGCACTTTCCACAAGAAATTGTCTCAACTCATCGAGTGTGTGTGTGTGTGCACATGAAGTTTTCAAGATCCAGAGCAGAAATCATGCTAACATAACTAACATATCTAATAAATCTGTACTCAATCATATCACTTCTCATTACATTCCATGTCAAGTTTTGATGCTCAGCATGTTTTACTATTAGAATTGCAGCAATATCTTTTGAAAGACTACACAGAAAAGAGTACCACCCACTTGCAGTTGTCAGATTTTCAGATAAATTAGTTCATTACTGAGGAAATTATGGCATTTTTTTTCTATGCCATCTTCTTTTGAAATTAATTCAAATATTAATATACTGATTGGACAGGTGGCATTTACATAGAGAATGATATGTATAAATAATTGTTACCTTTCTGACGACAGGACAGGATGCTGAAATGCTTTTGTAATTACACGTGAGGATTTTTTCCAACTGTACTGTTACTATTTACAGACTCCCTTGTGTGTACTTCTTTGCATCTTCCTTTTCTCCTACCTTCTCCCTATTAACAGGATCCACCCAGTCACCTCGAAGACCAAAACACAGCCTGGGTTTCCATAAATGAGCTGGAAAATCCTGATATTGAAATGGTGCTGACAAAAAGGAAGCAAAATACACCACGCCATTTCCAGATGTTAGTGTAAAAACACTACTGTGTGGACTCTGAAGAGAGATAAGAATGGCTATAGGTTATGAAGTATACTTTGAAATCTACAGTGTAGCACCTGGCTCCTTAAATATGAGATTACATTTCATGACGATATGTCTGCCCATCTCTGACTAGATCAGTCTGCAATGTAATCACTGTAAATATGAACTCACATTACAAATTATGTATCTTCAATTCTAGAGAACACAACAGCTAGCTGTGAGGATAAAAACTGGAAGCAATGTTTCCTACAAAATTGGCACAATATGAGTATAGGTGAGATGTTATAGAAGATGGGCTGCTCCTTTAAATACAGCATATTGAAATAAATTAATGCAGAGAGAAACTCCACAAAACTATGGTTTAAAATGAAGGAGGTCAAGGTGGATATTAGGAAACTGAACAACTCTGGAGAGATCAGAAAAGGTAGCAGCAAAGAAATGTGATTTTTAAAAACAGACTAACATTTTATGAGCTATCAATATACCATAGTTAAAACATCAATGGAGAGAAACACATAATTTCAATATGTAACACCTACAAGTAAAAAGATAAATATCTAAACTATTGAAAAGAATTGGTAAAGTTTATTAATCCAATTAGATACAAGAATGACCCAAAGCAGAAGGTTTAAATTAGCATTTTATCCACTGGAGTCAATTAAGTCAACCAAATTTTATCAGCTGAATATTTGTCTGATCATGTGGAGATGTGGAAATGGAAAAAAATTAAAAGTGCCATAAGTACATGGGATTAGAAAAAAATCAGTCTTTTAACAGAGGTGAATGAACAGCAGATGGATCAGGAAGACCTTCATTTTGTGTTAGTCACAAACCTAAAATCATGAGAAAAATCTACAGAGGCTTTTGCTGAAACATCTCCAGAGCAGCAGAGGCAGTGACAAGCTCATAAAGAGGAAAGGTGTGTCCAAAACAAATTGCATTATTTGAAGAATAGAGCTGCATGCACTTCAGCAGTGTTCGACTTTCTGCAGTGTGCATCCCTTTTCTCACAGGGAAAATGAACTGGAATTGACCCCATATGTACAACTGGGACTTCAGCAAAAGCTAAAGAAGAAACAACTTCATTAGGAAATAAACTGTAAGCTGAAGCAGTTCAAAAGTAGGAGATAAAATACATTGTTTCTTTTTTATATCTTCAAAGACACACATGATGGGAAATAACAGTGCCTGAAATCCTTCCACAGGCAACGAAAATACATACTGGAGTTGCTTCAAAAAATGAAACTTGGGCTAAATTTGTAATGTATCAATAAAAATGTCATCAAACTGCATATACCAGACAGATTATTCAGCAGTACCAAGTACTTCCTTACAAAGCCAGAGATGGCCTTGATCAATTTTATGGTGTGTCTAGAAAAATTATATATCAGAAATACTGGCTAGGAAGTGGAACTCTAACTTTTTGGAGGCTGTATATTATACAGGTTGATTAGGACACATGGAATAAAAATTATTTGACTGGCATTTGAGAGTTTCAGTTTTAAAAATACTGGAGTGTTAGAGAGACATATAAAGAGATGCAAGAGTTGCATTGGGTCTTAAAGAAAAAAAGTGGAAAATGCTTTTCTAAAGGGTATGCAAGTCAAAATAGATTTGTATTGAATTGCATAAATCTGGTACACTATATTTGGGGCAGGGGGAGGAGGTGGAAAGAGGAGGGGGCCCCCACACTGAAAAATGACCAGTAGATATAGCCAGAAACCATTTGTATCTAACCCATACACTCAAAATTATTTCACAAATCATTCAGTACCTATCTCTCCAGAAGACAAAATCAAAATGTTTCTCTCCTGAAGCCTTCTTAGTAGTCAGTATAATGCAACATTGGGATACCATTTTGCTGTACTAACCAGCAAACAGCTGCCATCATCCAAGGGTCAGATATTGTAAAGTGACTGCAGTTTCAATCTCATTGACTCCATCTAAAACCAGACTGAAGGTAAATGAAATCCAGCTGTGTCTTTTGAAGGACTGAATTTTATAAAACTTAATTTGCACCTATAGCAAAGAATATTTTGCTTCTAAAGATTTCAAAAGAGCAAAGTGAATTTGATTAAGCTTCATGGTCACTGCTTTTTAGCAGTAAGAAATGCAATCAGGATGTGCCTTTAGTTGCTTAGAAATCCTTGTTATGGTAATTACAGATTTTCCCAAAGCCAGTTTGTTGTCTGTCCTCTAGTGATGGATAAAACATCCTCTTGACTGGGCTGCATTCTATTATTTTATTAAATCAAACTCATCATTGAAAAGAGATACATAAGTACAAATTACTTACGAAAGATCTAGGGCTATTTGTGATTCATGTTTCAGTTACTAAGGATGTGTTCTGTTTGCTTCCAACCCTGTTAATTTTAACACTATGGAATTTTTTTCATTAACTCTACTGTGAGTTTCGCTGGCCTCTAAACACGTTTTTCAGCTGCCTGCACTTTTAGATATGTTCTTCCATTGGAGAAGTATGACCTGCGGCACTCACAAAATCCACCCTGAAGTCTACCAAAATATTCCAACACTCATTATTCTTGTCTTATGCCTAAATTAAAGGGCTCCAGAGCACGACTGGTTATCTTTGTAAAGTGATTTCTTGGGTTCTGGTCCTAGTGAAGAGTTTTTGAGGAACCCTGGGGAAAGGCATAAAACATAACAAAACAGTCAGTGTTTACCTAAACATCTTACTGCTGAAGATTCAGTTTGCGCAAAGAAGCAAAACCCATACTTTTTATAATTGCATCTTACACATCTATTAGATATGGAAGTGACTGCCAACATCCAACGTGTTCCTCACCAGCATACTTTTCTTAAGCATTCTCAGCAGCATAAAAATATATCTTTCTATGAATCTTCAACATGTACACTGCATTCTAAGACGTCCTTAAAGACAAAGTGATCTCACGGTGAAGAGCTTGCTCTTGGAGACTTTGGTCTGAGCTCTGCCAGAAAGAAAACATTTCAACTTTCGTTAACAGGTCTGAAAGTTTTATGTTTTAATAATTTTCTGAAGGGTTCTAAGAGCCTAGATTTGGACTATTTATATGTAAATCCTATTGTATCTGCTGTCTTCTGTAAGAATATTTGCTTAAAGAAAACCTTGCTGATGATATATCCCCTTTTCTTTCATGGGTCGGAGTAGGACTTCAGTGCTTCAAATCAACCAGTTTCTCCTCAAAGTCCTTTCACAATAAGGAAAACCTTGGAGGTTAAAAGAATTTGGGAGTTGCCAGGGTAAAGGTCAGATCAACACATTACTAAGCTTTTTTAGACAGGAAAGTGAAATTCTCTCAGTAGCTGCAGAACATAATATTTTACAGACACACTGATACTCAATTCTTCAGGGAGCTGATACAATAATGCCTCTTGCATAAGGACTTCAAAACCTGGCTCTGGTAGGATAAAACAGCCATGAAGAAGAGGAGAATAAATAGGAAATTAATATAAACTTGTAGGAAAAGGAAGAAATTCTTCCAAATCTGGGGAAAAAAGAAGACACTTCCAGTTCCATGAGTGGGCATTAACAACAGTGGCTCACTGTTGATTACGTATAAAGACTGTTCTTTCAGCGTCTTATTTTCCACATTGCTTTCCTGATATCTCCTGCTCACTAAGGCTGTGTTCACTGTCCATGCTAAATGTGCCAGAGTTTGCCATCTTGAGGAGCTAATTAGAGCCCATGGAGAAACAGGTTTGGCTGGAGGCCAAAAAAAAAAAAAAAGGTCAAAACAGCATCATTTTGAGCTTTCCACACTATCTGCTCACTCCTCTGGCCCCTTGCTATCATGGGCTCACTGTGCAGCCTCCACAAGGTTCCACTGGCTTCAGGAGTGGCCACACAAACCTGAATCACTTCACACCAGCAAAACCCTGTCTTGGGGATGAAGTGCTTGGAATCAGGCTCAGGCTTGGTCAGATTTTCTAAGTGAGGAAAGTTGTCAATCTAAGAGACTGGAAAAAAATGGTGGGTTTTTGGTTTTTATTACCTCACCCCAGACTTTCCTTTCCCTGGCTACATGGTGCAACATGGATTGGACCAATGAGGAAGGATTTAACTTCCTATTTAAAACCAAGAACACCCCCTTCCTGCGGCTTCAGCCAACATGATGGTGGGACACCACCTTTGCTGGGAAGACAGAAGCTGCAATCCTCTCTAGCCTCCTACACCCGGGTGGAGATGCGGGGGCTGCTGCCCTCCTCCAGTCCCGCACTGGACTGCTTTGGCAGGGGAGCCCCAGGGGACTACAGGCTACAGTCCGACGTCCCCCGGCGACCCAAATGCCAGCATCCAGAGAGGGGCAAACTGTCTTCACCCCCCTTAACGGGACAGTTAACCAGTAATTAGGACCATTGGGCTGTCAGCACGGTTTTATTGCTGGGCACGGTGCCGGGGCGAACCGGGGGGCTCCCCTCCCCCGCACGCCCACTGCTCGCGGAGGGTCCTGCATCCCCCGGGATCGACCCCTCGCCTCCAGTGGCCTCGGCAGCCAGAAGCGCCGGTTCCTGCGCGAAACCAGCGGTCTGAGGACTCGGGGGGCTCCGGGAAAGGCTTCCCCCTCTCTTTCCCCTGGTGGCCGCTTCTTCAGAGCCCAGTAGGTCCACCTCGCTGTTGGTTTTCCCCGGCGGCGCTCGGAGCACGGCGGGGATGCTAGAAAGCCTACGGGAGGAAGTTATGGACCACCCGACCCCTGGGGAGAAGTCTCCCTTCCCGTGCCCCCCAGCACTGCCCTCTAGAGCCGGAGTTCCTCTGGATGCTCCGACCTCCTCACGGGAACCCCGGATGGGTGCCCGGACACCCGCCCTCCCCGCCGAAGCATGGGGGTCTCCTACGGGACCGCCGCAGGAGGGACTGCCCCTCCGCGAAAGGACGTGGAGAGGCGGGGGATAGGGCGGGAAAACACTTCCAGACTATCTCCATGAAGATACGATTTCTTTCTTTCTGGTCAGAAGTAATTTGTTTTGTGGTTATGGGCTGCTTTCTCTTTTTTTTTTTTTTTTTTGTTTCCCTCCTCCTTTCTTTTGTTTTTCATTGGGATTTTTGTTGGGGTTTTTTTGTTTGGTTTGGTTTTTTGTTTTGGTTTTGTTTTTGGTTTGTTGTTGTTGTTGTTGTTGTTTGGTTTGGGGGTTTTGTTTGGTTTTTTGGTTTGTTTGTTGTTTTTTTTTTAATTTAAAATTTAATGCTGAAAGACAAAGTGGTAAATTATCTGCCTCAGTGTTGATGATACGTCAAAGATTGCAAAGCCCAGGCGCTCTATTCCTGCGATGGGGATGATTTATAGAAAATTGTAGGCAGAACACATGCACATTCTGGCAGCCGTAAAGACAGTCCCTCCCTTTTCCTTAATGTTCTTTTATCAGCTTCTTAGGAGGTGTCTGCTTCGTTTGTCTGCATGAAACCAGTAGTCTTAGCAGGAATCCTCAGTTATGGTGTTTTTTCCCCTTTCCCTTACGGATTCTCTAAATCCAACAGTGTTCCTTCTGCCCAGATATGATCCTTCCTCCCATTTCTCACAGCACTTGTTTGGGGTGAGTAGGAGGGGGGGAGCGGAAAGAGGGGAGAGGAGGAGGGAGGAGATCTTTCTCTTGTTTAGTCATTAACTTGCACGGCTCAAAGAAAGAGAAGATTTAATGTGAGAGATCCTGCCTGTGTGCATTGTACTCACGGCATTCTTGCGGATGGGAAGATCAGAGGATGCACGGGTTTAATATTTGACTAGTACCTGGGTGCCCGATTTTTGTTATTTTAGGTTTTTTTGCTGTTGTTAGTATTTCTGCATTTGGTCTTCAGCTGAGCTAGGAGAGACAATGAAGTTCTAACATACCTGACCTCTTCCAGGCCAGTAAAATCTGAAGTTAAATTTCAAGGAGATCACCTCAGGTTCACCACTCACACAGAACTTCCTCAGAGCAGGGGAGAATCTCTCCCTTCACCCGAACCGAAGCTTCGTGGTTCTAGTCTCTCTTCCAGCAATGCAAAACTGCAGAGCTTGAGGGCTCAAGAAACCCCACTGATGTTCCAATACCAGTCATGCCCTTGTGCTCAAATTGATTTTGCCTCACTCTCGTGTATTGATTTACTGAGTCTGCACGTAACCTCTAATTCCTCCCCCTACCCCAATCCTGTCTTTCCCCGCTAGACATAACCCTAAAAAGAATCTGACCTGGTGCTGTAGAAAGATTGGAGGGGGGAGGGGGTTGAGGTGGAGAGTGTCGAGCAAAAGAATTAGCTCAGGACAATGCTTAATAGAAACGAGACTAAATAAAAATGCAGGCTACAGCCGCTTTGTCTTTGTCTGCTTGCCTTCATCACCCAGATACCTTTCTTTGTGAACCTTAATCATTAGTTTCCACGGGTTTAAATAATCAGTCACAAAGAGGCAGACAACTAGGTGTTGGAAGGCATAAAAGTTATTTTAAGTAGAATTATTTATTTTATTTTGCATCAAAAAACGTTTCACCAATGTAGGAAGTGATTTTGGTGATCGGTAGTACAAGCTCTCTTTTCTCCCAAATGCTTGTGAGAAATAAAAAAACCTGGAGATGACTGTCTTTATTTCCAGGAGTAGACTTCAAAATACGTGCGAGAAATGGACAATTTGACTGTCCTTTCTCCACATCAAATGCGAGCTGGAAGGGGGATTAAAAACCAACCACGTGGTAGATCTGGTTTTATACTTTGCAACCTCCAGCTCCATTTATGTTCTTTACCCTGCTCAGGGAAGATTAGCCTCTAGATGGATGTGTCTGAGGGATCACCTCGGGGGCAAATCTGCATGCAGAAACCGGTTTTTGCCATGGCTGGAAGAGAGCTATGATCCAGCAGAGCGCTCCATCCGAGAGGCTCCCCCAGCATCGCAGGAGCTGCTGAGCGCTCATGCACAGAAAGCTTTGTGAAGGCAACAGCTTGGAAGGGGAAGATCTTCAGATCTTTCCCCCTTCTTCTCCTCCTTCCTGGCCTGTGAGTGATTCAGTGTCCCAAACCTTAACTTTTTGTTACCACCTTCCTCCTCTTAATCTCTTTCATCTTCAACACCTCCTCCTCTATCACTACCATCTTCTCCTCCATCTGTCGGTCTCCTGGATCTCTCTCGTTTGCTTGCTTTCCCCCCTCCTCTTCCACCTCCCTCCTCTTTCTTCTCGCCTTTTCCTCCTCTCTTTTCTTCTCTTTTCTTTCTCTCTTTCCTCCTCTTCCCCTACACGTTGTTGTTGTTGTTAGAAAGGATTCTTGCACCCCCTGGTGCTCTTGCGTTTTGTGTGGTAGGAGAGGAGATTGTCTTCTTTCTCTCTCTCCCTCTGGTTGCTCATTATTCAGAGGGAGACACAGAGGGTGAGAGAGAGAGAGAGAGAGACGGATATCTCAGGTCATCTGCAGCTGCAGCAAACCAGTGAAGGAGAGAGAGAGAGAGGGAGAGAGAGAGGGCGGGAAAAGCAGGGAAAGATGGCGATCCTCCATTGCTGAGACCTGGCAAGGAGCACATGAGACTCACAAAACAACTTCCACAACAATAACAAGAAGAGCTAGACAGAGAGGAAGAGGAGAGGAGAGGAGGCAGCAGCAAGAGCAGCAGTGCCGGGACGCTCCTGTAAGTTCTTGCAATTAAAACCCATCTCTGGTTGGCATTGGAGAGATCATCTCTCGTTTGTGTGTGTGTGTATTTTGTTTGGTCTTTTCTGTCTGTCTTTCTTTCCACCACCTTCCTCTGAAATCCATTCATTCGGTCAACGGAGGAAGGAGGAAGAAAGAATGGAAGGAAAAAAAGAGAAGAGGGGAGCGAGAGCGGGGTGTTTTGTTTGAGAGAGAAGTCTCTTGCATGGAGGAGGAGAAGAGGAGGAGGTGCTGCTGGTGGTGGTGGTGGTGGGAGGAGGAGGAAGGCGGTTAATTAATTTTTTGTTGTTGCATTACGGGGTGTGGGGGGGGAGAGAATATGGGGAGATAAGTGAGATACCAGCCGAGCTTTCGGGGTGGGGGGTGCCCCAGAGGATATGTGTGTGTGTGTGTGTGCGCGCGCGAGGTCTGGATGGTGCTGTGCGTGTGGACTTGGGTCAGAGACGGGAGACACACGGAGGAGAGAAAAGCTCCGTGCTGGCAAGACCCAGGCAATCGGGTGACCTCTTTCTTCCTTCCTTCCTTCCTTTCTTCCTTCCTTCCTTCTTTCCTTCCTTCCTTCTTTCCTTCCTTCCTTCCTTCCTTCCTTTCTTTCTTTTTCGCTCTCTTTCTCTCTTGCTTTCTTTCTTTCTCTCGGTCACTCTCCCCCTCCTCCTCTTTCTCCTCGTCCCCTCTCTCTGCCCTCTTCGCCACTGGCCGAGGCTGGTCCCTCACCTCGGCGGTGGTGCCCCCACCGCGGCTCTCCTGTAGTTGGGATGCGGGGGTCCCCCGCGGCGCTGGGGCTGGGGGGCTGATGGTGCCCGCAGGAGGTTGCTTGGAGGAGGACAGCGTTCAGCTGGAGAGCAGGAGCCATTACACACGCTTGTGCTCTCCTTTGAGAGAAAGAGAGCGAGAAGGGAAGAAAGGAAGGGGAGAGAGCCCACTTCTACTTGCTCAGTTCCTCGATGTCCCTACCTTTAAATCAGGCAAGAGAGAAGGCGCTTTCTCCTCTGCCCCTTTCTCAACCACCCGAAGCAGGTTTCTCCCTATCTCTCCCCCTCTTTCTTTATCTCCCTGTCCTCCATTTGCAAGCTGTCTGCTTTGGTTCCAGTCCAGGCTCCACAACACAAAGCTTCTCCTCGCTCTCGCACATATGCACACATACAGTCCACAGGCTCTTTATGTCTTCTGGAGTAACCTTCTCCTTTCCCCCCCACCCCCCCGGCTCCTCTCAGCATTGTGGTTTCTATTCTCCACACAGAGAGATCCTCCTGGAGCTTCATGTAGTTGTGATCTGATAGGATTTCTCCCCGCCTCACCTCCCTCTTTTGAGGGAGAAAAAGGAAAAGTTTCATTTGTTTTTCTGATGTTTGGAAGGAGAAAGACCTTCAAGTTTGAGTGCTTTCTGCTGCTGCTTTTGTCTGTGTGTCTGTGAGGGTCTGTTTGTCTCATGAAGCTGCTTGCATGTCTAAGAGGAAGTGACTAGTTTGGCAGAGAGCTGTGATCTGAGTCAGGTAAGCCATGTCATGTTCTCTAGCTCCACCAGAAAATGGAGGAGAGAGAGTAGACAAAGCTGAGATGGGAAGTGCTCCTAACATTGTGGATGTCTCTCCATGTTTTGAAGCTTTGCTGGCAGTAGCTGGCTTAATCATGATTTTTTCCCTTAAGGTTTCCTTCAGATTTTTCAATGTACAACATTGTGATGGGTCTTCTTGCTGTCTTCATGCTATCAGGAAATGAGGATTGGAGGAAATTGCTCAGATTCTCCTTCACACAGAGAAACACATCCTCAGGCTTTTTTGCTCTGATGCTTTCATGCGGAGGTCACCTTTCTAGATATTTTTCTTTGGTTAAAGACCATAGAATTTAAGAAGTTGATCAGTTAGCCAAACAAATAGTGTATATAAGCAAATATTTATAAATTTTTGAAAGCATTTGGAGGTAAGTGCATGCAGCTTGAGGCTGCTCAGGTTCTTCCAGGAGTATTCCTTCTTTTGGATGTGTTTTAAATTAAGATGGAATATTTCTCCCCACTCACTAGGTTGCATTAAAATGATACTGGGAAGCTTTTAGTAGGTTCCTCAGAGCATCGTAACATACATAATTTCTCTTGGAAAAATAAAGAACAGTTTTCTCAGCTATATTTTTTGGTGTCATAAAATATTTTTTTCTGAAAACTTACAGCAACATTCTTATTATGATTTTAATGTCATTATGGAAACCTGAGATCTTCAAAGTGAGATAGCAGTTGAACAGGAGTTTGTGTGCATCTTTTTAACCCAGCTTTTAATATGAAATAATTTTGAGTAGGCCTCAGTCTTTTCCCACCCACCTAAATTTGCACATCAGTTGCATATTTAATGCAGTTCCTCAAAAAGTTCAAAGTACATACTGAAATGCATGAGGGGGATACCAGAGTGCAAGTGCTGTTGAGCTTGAAGGCACAGCTGCATAGAAAGGTATTAGAAATGTTCATGCATAAGTTACTCTGAAGAGTTTAAGAACAAATGTGTTACATATGGAAGGTGTAAGTGGAATGATAGTGGACCAGTGAATCTGAGTCAGAATGTGCTCCCAGTTGTGCCAAAAAATTAAAAGATTGCAGAATTGGAATGACTAGTGATGAACTTAAGATCCAGTCGAAGGGTTAAAATCAATGTCCTTGTTTTATTTTTGCTGTGGAAGAAACATATTTATTATGTAATCTAATATACCTTGGAAGGGTATTGTTTTATCAACTGTGCATTTCTTAAGTTCTGGTTGCTGGTATGTCACCCAAATTACTGAGATACTGTGGTTGTCTCCATCTTTCAGAAGAGGGCCATGGAACATACCATTTCAGGTATGTTGTTTAATCTTACATTTTGACANTTGAAGAAACTGAAAAATTGCCCACTGACCTTTGCTTATTTGGGTCAGATCACAAATATCCACCCCCTATATAAGAACACTGTTTGCTGACTGCTCATAGTTGGGAACTGTGAATCTCTTATTTCTTGAGAGGTCAACTGGTACTTGCAGTACAATGTACCCTACAGATACACTGCCCTTGAATGTGGCATGTGCAGCCCAAGAACAAGGTTGAGATTTAAGCCCGGAATCCCTGTGGAAGGCCACTTACTCAGCTATGAAGTGACAAACACCCTAGAAAACCAAACAACATTGTAATAGTTTGAGTTGTAGTGAGAATGGTGTTATTTCTATGGGGGGGGTTCTTCACTATGAGACGGAAATCTCTTCAGAGAATTATACTCTTTTTAATGATGTTTCTTGCCATAATTCTGCTGAGACAGACTGAAGTTCACCTTGCTGCTAAAAAACTAGCTGAAGAACTTCTTTTATTTTCCAAAAATCCCCCAAACCAACACAAATCAAATCTAAGAAACCCCCCCCCGTAAAACCCAAACAGAAAAAAACCCAACTCTTCAAAACCATTGTTTTTTAAAGAATCTCTAGAAAGATAATCTTAATTCATTACATGGTGGTGACATGAATGTTTCTCCTATAATCAGGCATAAATTTCTTCACTTGGACTATGGCTTTCAGTTGCTTTTGGTTTGTGGGCACACAGAACTTTTTCTTGGTTCAAGCTCTAACAGAATAAGTATTTGTAGCTTATTCTTCAGTACATAAATCACTTTTCTCAAACCTATGAGATACAACTTATGAACCACTGCTTTAAAAATATTTAAAGAATTGTTTGATTTTCTAAAATATTTTTACTAGCTTCATAGTGGATTATGTTGATGAGCAATTTAAAATTATGTTTAGAATTTCCTTTCATAATTTAAAAAAAAATTGTTGCAAAAGAAAAACTAAAATTATGTTGTGTATGTTTAGACTGTGAAGAATATGAGTACATAATGGGATGCTAGAAATGGAAAGTAGAACAACTAGAAATGGAAGTGGGGGAAAAAAGATAATTTCCATTCAGTAGCATTTATAACAAATTCACTAGTGTTGTGAACTTTAACTTATAAACGGATTGACTTCTATGAAGACTGATAAAAATATGATTAAAAAGAGTTGATAAGTAGATGAGTATTGTTCAGCATAGCTGTCTGGACATCTGGCAGATGTTACTCTGGGCCCCAAGGAATGGACAAGTTTAATTTTAGCCTTAAAAAGGAAATGGGAAGAACTTAAGCCTTATAATAGTACAACTTACAGTTTGAGGAAGGTTACTTCAGAAAAGCCCAAAGATGTCTCTTGAAATCTGGAACTCCCAGAAACAAGTGTAAATTAGTTTTTCCTATTGAGTTTTCCTAATATTCCAAATGTGTAGAGTTAAAATGTAAGGTGAGAGTGCCACAGTTTGCAGCAACAGTTTCTCTGTGTAGTGTTGTGTATAATTCCTTGAATTGAGCAGAACAACACAGCTTTGTAGTAAGAAACTGAATAAAAAAGGACTTAAAAGTGTGTAACTGCTGAATAGCTGTGTACTATTCATTTACTAACATTGTCCCATTATGAAGCTTAGGGACAAACTCAAAAATCCCCAGTCAAATGCTGAAGAATGTAATTTGAAGAAACATGCTAATAGAGGAAGGAGATCGGGCAAGGTCTACAAAGGCCAAGATGTCTGTGTAATTTCATGTATTTTGTTTCCTCATATTTTGTTGCATTTCCAATCTACTGTAGAAGAAAAATAATGTAAATGCTCTCTTAACAGGTATTTCTCTGTTTTGAAATTTAAAAAAAAAAAAAAGTATATATTTTGTGAACTTGTTCTGGATAAAAATGGTCTGCTACTTGTGCCAGAACTGTATTATTTGCTTAAGTTACATACTTGATGAAGATGTGTTCAAGTATGAACTTCTAATTGCTGCCTTCAGGAAAAATATTGAATGTCAGCCTAAGTGCTTGCTTGCTTTTCAAAGAGTTGCTTCATTCTAGAGTACTAAATAGTCAAGCAATCCATGGGCCCAAAGGAGGTGAGCAGGAGATCTGCAAAGTGCTAGTTAAGGAGAGAATGAGAAATGCTATCTTACTCTTCAGAGAGTGAGAATAATTTTGGAGGAAAAAAAAGGAAAGTGTGATGAGAATGAAGGTTGCTTAAACATGTGCTAATTTCTCAGAGAGAGGAACTCAAATTGTTTGATCAGGAGGTCCTGGGAAGGTGGTGTGATGCAAATCCTCAGCTGCTGGCAGAGACACAGTTAACATGGTAAACGGTTGGACTTCAGCGTGGCACTTCTCCAAATGAGTTGACTGTTGAAAATAAAATGTTCCAGAAGAACTGGGAGAACAGGAAAGAAGTTAAAATAGCATGGTTTGTATGCCAGTGCTGAAAGAAGAAAAGGGGGAGGAAGGGAGATAGATCAACTCATGATAATTATCTTGTTGGTCGTAGCAGAAAAGGGCTTTTAGTAGAAGTTTCCAGATGAAGGGACTGGATTTAATAGCATGTGGTCTTGATTTGAGTCCTGAGTTTTGGAAGTATTCTTCTGCTTTCAGAAGTTTGAGAAGTTGAACACACAGGTTAGTAGAAAATCACATGAGACTATTTTGGGGTTTGTTCCATTTTGTTCCTTTCACTTTAAAAACAATACCAAAGATCTAAAGTCTGCCTCTCATCTCTTGAGCTTTATGAAGCTGTGCCAGAAGTTGCAGTACAAATACAACTCTGAAGGGGTTTGAAGGAGAGATGAGGTTTGAGAGGAGGAAAGGAGAGTATTTCTATCTGGTGTCTTATAGTTAAATACAGTCTTACTTACAATATGATTTTTTTCTGCGTTCTCTTCAGCTCTTTGGGAGTTGAGGATCTTGATACAGTTGCTTTGTTCAGCTTGGGGTAGCATATGATACTGCAGTAACTCAAAGTATCCTTGCTTAATAACTACTTGAATGAATTTTCTTGGAGAAGTGTTTGGAAAAGAGCCTTCCCTCATCATTGATCGTGACTGATTTGTAGTAATTTTTGAGACACATTGATTATCAGAACATCAGTCCCACACCTAGCAGCAGTGCTATATTTTTTATTTCCCCTTGATCTTAAAGTCTCATCATTTTGGGCTAGTCTTTGTGATATAATTCTGGACCTTCACAGGTGCTGTCTAGGAGGAATACAATGGGGTTTTGGCTTGGGCTAAAAGCAATGTTTTTGTTAGAAAATGGTAAGATCCATCAAGAGAAGCAATTAATTTAGTTTACTTTAGCTGGTAATTTCAGGAAGATGGAAATGAGGGATCTCAGGATGTTCAGGAATTGTTCTTGAGTGGAGTCAAATACAGTCTCTTTAAGAATACTTGTTTAATAATGTCTGCATAAAGAGCTGTAGGCACAGCATCAATGTCATAAGTGATTAGGAAAGACTTACTTAGAGCTTATCAGGGTAGCAATCATTCCAAGGCCAGTGTGTTGAGGACAAATAATTCTGAGAAAACACTTGATTCACTGGGCTACTTCTATTAGTTTTGAACTAGCTAAATAAAGATTTCAGTTGTTGAAGTGTGTGACTTATTACTCTGTGGTGGAAAATAAGACCATCTAATTGGGATTATGTGAGAAGAAGCTAAGTGCTTGCATTATGTGACACTGTTTTCCATTCTCCTTTCAATTCCAGGAATATGCAATAATAACTTGCTAGTCACCTAGATAATGGGTGCTCAGCAGCCATGGATGGTGTATTTGCAGCACTGGTTACAGATGCAGGCTCTATGCTGACCTGAAGATTAGGAAGTGGGATGTTCAGCAGTGGCATTACTGTTGCTATTAAAAAGATCTGGAAAGGGGCCTGAGAACCCCAGCTGCTCTCGTGGTGGAGGAAGTTAGGCCTTCAATGATACAAGGATTAGAGTGTCAGGAAAAGTAAATGGTAGCATCAGCACAAGTAGGAAATAGGCAGAGCTATTCAACGAACAGAAAAGTAGGCTAAGGCATGCCATAATTATGTGTAGTGGAAACTTGCTGCTAATAGAGCAGTGGCATGGGGTAGAGAGGCAGGAGAATGATTTTTCAAGACAAAACAAAGCAGACATTGCAGAGAATGACATGGGAAGGCTGAGGGAGGATTNGACCTCTCATTGCTGGCAAAGAAAGGAGCAGAATGGGAGAATGTGACACATAGAATCTGTGCTCCAGCAGCACTTATTTTTGAGTTGCCTCCATATTTATCAAATAAACAGCATAGCTAAGGGAAGACCACGTGTGCTGGAAGATTTTGGCCCAGCATGATTGTGACATGGAGGGTGGTTCATTTACTTTCTAGTGGCTTTGACTTGCTGGAGAATTTAATTTAGTGTGCAGCTGAGAAAGGGATCATTAATAAAAGCCTTACCGTGGTCCAAATGCCAGAATTCAGCTGGCTAATGATAGTGAAGAGTGGTTTTTTTCCTTTCTGCCTCCCTCTTGTTGATATTAAATTGACAGCTCAAAT
>WEIV01025388.1:247-15751 GCA_013390005.1 Calyptomena viridis
TTTTTATTTCCTCCAGGAACAACTGGGAATAGAAATTACATGAGGAAAATTATCAGTTTTTTAATTCAACACACCACAGGAAAGCACTCAGACTTTACACCAATGGGTGCAAATTACTCACTTTTGCACGAGTCCTTAGTCTTAATTTTTTTATAAAGAAAACAGTTCTGCTGAGGTAATAACTGATTCCCCTTTCAGCAGCACAGCTGGGTCCTCACAGTTTTTCCAGTTTGCTATGAAAAATTAACATAACTGGAAGAAGTCTGCGTGAGGAACAGATATGTATAATTAAAGGAACTGAAAGGGAAGCAGAATTAACACAACACAGCACAAAACTATAGTGCAGAGAGAAAGGATAACAAAGCTTTTTAAAAGGAGGAAGCCCACAACAACAACAAAAGCTGAACAACTCTCTAACCAGAATTTCTCTCTCATTACTTCTAGTCTCTTTATAATAAAGATCAGTTTTAGGCTTAAATTTGCTATTTCACAGATCTGAAGCAGTAATTAACTCTATGCTCTAAATTCAACAGCTGGCCTACAGGACTAAGCTGGGATTAGTTCTACTTCTGTGAAAAACTTGGATTTTCCTAGATTACACTAAAGGCATGCAAGGACAACATAGTGAAAGTTAATGAAAATATTGATAGGAAAATTGCAGGAAAGATATGGAAGTTTTGTATTCTTCTAAAACCACTTCTCACACAAACAATACATTTTATTATATGTACTAAAGAACAGCTTTACGTATTTTCTTCAAAATGAAAGCCACTCAACTTCTGTTGAAATCTAGAAGATTAGGCTGTGTGAACCTTGTAAAGCCACCTGAGGTGTAAGTAAAGCTGCTAAGAGAAGTGGACATGCCTATGTGACTTAAATGTTTCATAAACCAAATGAAGGAATTTTGCACAAGTTTTTTAACTTGTAAGGTTGTCAAAAAGAAATCACTTTTCAGAACGAGTGCTTTAAACACTCACTTTAGCATTGTGAGGAGCAGCAGTGAAAAAAACAAACCAGAAACCTTCATTCTTTTCAGGGAGGTACCAGCAAGAGATTTTTCCATCATCCAGCAAGGAAGGGTTTACCCCAACAAAGTGGTTCAAAGAAAACAAAAAGCCAAAAAAATTAAGATCCTGTCCCTAACCTCACACATTCACTGTGTTAGAAAGCAATTAAGTCTCTAGACTTAACTGATACATCTAAATATTTAGATTTGATACAACTGTTGTTCAGCTGTCCCATTTCAGTCAAGCCATGAAGGACTGAGGTGGAGACTGAAGGAGCTATCACAGAATCAGCTGTGGAGCTGCTATGAAAATCCAAGCTCAAGTCAGCTCAGGCACATTTCTACAAATCTGAGATCAGAGAAACTTCCAGCAAAAGCCATCTGAAGACTAATAGATAACTTCTTGTCTCCCTCTTCATGGTGTGAACTCAAGAGAATCACAGAGAAGCACTGAGTTACAAGGAAAACACAAATTATCAAAGCCAAATGCATAAAACAGTGTACAGTCTTTATGCCATGAAGTGTAACAACCACCATAACTGAGGTTGCTTTTAAATTTAGCTTTCTTTGCATTGACAGGGGTCGGTTTTGTACAGCATATTATTGGTTACTATAAAAAGCAAGTAGAACAGCAAGGGATCATTGTGGAAGAATACATAAACCAGGGAAATGATTGCACAAATATAAACATATTCTGCTCTTCTTTCAAACTGAAGCTGCAATTTTTGTAAGTATGCACAAACCCATACAATTATACCTACTTTTCCATGCAAGAAAAAGTGTGTTATGTACCCTTCAAACACCTAAACAAATACTTATTTCTACCTTCATGTTCCACACAAGCATTAAGTGGCACATGATAAATGCTATGAAATAGTATATTGAACACAAGCAGGACTAACACTAACAGAGAGCAGAGGCTGCTTTGATGTATCCAACATGAGCTTAAACAGTTTGACCTTGAAGTGAAAGGATGGCTTAGGGTGACAGAGAAAGTGGAACAGTTTCCAAGATTTAAATAAAAAGTGCATGCCCTAACCCCTCAGTATCTTTTCTGTACAGAAAAAGCATAATAATCTGTTCAGAAAAAGAAAAAAACCAGACCCAAGAACATACCATGCTGCCTGGTAACAACAGATTTGTGTGATTAGAAAATAAAAGATTTTCACAGTTTTAATATGCATCTGCTGTTTTAAAATCTTACTAAAATACAGGAATTCAAGTGAAAGCCACCAGCAAAAAGACTGCAATAGAAGCAACTACCAATGGATGCCAAGGGAAGGGCTTCATGGTTTTGCTTGGCCAACATGTACTACTGGTGCTGATTGCATCCAGAGGCCAAAAAAAGGTTAAATATATTTATACATTCTATTTTATGAACAGACAGATTATCTTGAGTCATCTGGTATTTTTAAAATGTAAGCATTCTACACCTAATTATTTAATGTTTAACACAGTATTTTCCTTTACGTCTTGTTTATATCTGAGAAAAAAAAAATCCCATCTTATAAAATGATTAGTGATCTTCTGTGATGTCCAATTACTTACTGATTATCCACTGGATCAAATGTAACTAATTCTTTGTTAAAATAAATAAGTAAACAAAATTGAATCACAATAAGCAAATTTTGAAGCAAGGAAAGGATTTTCATAAAATAATGAAAAGAACAGCCTAACCTTTACTTACTCTTAAAATACTTCCAGCAATTATTTTGAAAATTAGTTACTAATGATGCCTAATAATGGAATAATATAAGAAACACACTTGTAAAAATCCAATTTATGGGTGTAAGACTTGAGCAAATTTTAAGTCATAGTAAATTCAGTCATTTTACTTCAAATTTTCATGTAAGGGCTATATGACAAGTATCTACTCATATGTATTACAGGAACTGTCGAAATCAACAGTGTAATTTTTATGTACACAACATTAGAAAGACTTTGAAAGCCAATCTGGACACTGCATTTTCTATCTTGGTATAAAACAACCACACCACACCTTCCACAGTATAATAAACTCTTCTTATCAATGAAAAGATTTTAAAGTATCTTCATGTAAATAAAAATCTTATTATATATTATAAATTAACGGCATTTGAAATCTTTAAACAGTCTTATTTTTCCCAATTGAATGATTTGAAATAATAAACTGAATTTATGTCAAAAAAGTAAATTTGGTATTTCAAATAAAGTACACACATACCTATTTTATACAAACACAACACTAATCTTTCCATTCACCACTCATATCTGTAAATTGGTATGTTGATGTGCGCTTGGATGAAGAGAACAAGTATTTTAGGAAGCTACTCAGTTTTGTCTGAGTCACTGTGAAAAATTATGCTACTTCAATAATGCAGGAAAGTTTTCTGACAATCTAGGACTTGGTCTGAGAACCTGCTTAAGATACATAAAAAAAGAAAATTAAAATCCTTTCATTCTCTCCACTGCAGGGTTTAAATACATATGCAGGTAAATCCCAATTCATTCTCTGATACCATAAGGCCTGAGGAAAAAAAAATTGCAGGCTCACCATTTCAGGAGCAATACTCTGACAAAGAAAAAAAGGAAGGGCAACTGGGAAGGGAGGAAATGGACAAAAGAGGGTGAGGAAAGACTAAACTGCCCACTGCACAAGACCTGGCATCCTTTTCAGTAGGGCTGATCTTCAGACCAACTACAGCTGCAGCTGAAGCTCATCTGCATCTGTTCTGCTTTCCAAACTACGCTGTTTCACAGGCAGAGCCTCCTGAAATAAAGTCCATTAACCTACTGGACTTGCTGTACACAAAGACTGAGCAAATATGTTACAGTTACTGCATTTGAAAAGGGAGTAATCTTTTAAGCACAACTTTTGAACATGTGCACTTGGTATAGGATGCAAAAAGCATTGTTATCTTCATAGCAGATTAAAATCTCAGCCTAACCAGTGTCAAATTTTCTGAGTTATCCAAATATTGTATTAATACGCAAATCAAAGTTGACCAACAAAATTATCCACTAAATTAATTCACTTATGAAAGTAACAAAACCAGTCCTTAGTTTTGAACCTAACAACATCTTGCAGTTGCAACAAGAAGGAAATGAGCAGTTAATTGACAGTGTACCCCTTTTACAGCTTCATTCCAAGAATATTTGAGAACATCAGAGGAAGAAAAAAAGCCAGTGTTTCATCACTACCATTATAATTAGTACCTAGTCTTCAGCTGCCCTGCTTAACAGACCTCACAAACAAGAATATATTAAAGGTGCTCAGAAGAAAAAACTCTCTCAGTGGTTTTACTACATGTCAAATTTCTATCAGACATTCAACTTTTACAGACTTGTTTCACTGAGTCAAGAGCAATGTTAAACCTAGTGCTGCAATAAATCAGTAATTTTAAGACTTACGAGTAAGTTCTGCCCCTAAACAAATGTTACTACACCTTCCCATCACTGTTAAAGAAGTATCCTAGAAACACACAGAAGACTGATCAGGGTTTTTCCCACCACCTCCAGGAGCATGGATTCTGCAGGCACAGGGAGGTAAGATCACCCATTGATGCTGAGATTACAGAAACACTTCTCTATCTCTTTAGAAAGTCCATGGAACTACAGAATTGATGGCTTTATAGCCTTCCTCCTCCTCTTTCTTTTCTAAAAGCTCTGTCCTTTCAAAAAAATTAACAGAGACTAAAATTTTATATGCTGCAATTCCAAACTGGTGCCAACAACAAAACTAGACATTAGTTTAGGTATCAGAATAATACCTTCGTTAAAATAAAACAACTCTAAAAATCAATTAGGAAAAATAGCAAAACTCCTTAAAGTAAGGCAGGACATGTATTCAGTCACCATTTCTTCTATAATATGTCTACACACTTGGCTGTATCAGCACCACCTTAAGCGCCACTTACCCTACTGAGCAACACAAGGCCACAAGAGTCAATGCAGAACAGACACAAACCAAAGGTGGTCCCTCACCAAATCCATTTACATGCCACTGTAGGGGTGGAATACAAAAGAATTTCTTGCTTTCTAAACAAAGTCCTGAAGTCAAACACTGAAGCTGGAATATAGCAAGAGACACATGTCTCCTTCAAATTAGTTTTAAAAGATCCTTATGTGCTACCTGACAGAAACAAGTTTCCCACAATGTTCCCAACGGTACCTCAGCACACTCATGTTGAAGGGGGAACATTAACCCCCCTTTTAGCATCTTATAAAAAACTCCCAGAATGGGGAGATGCTAGAAAATAGCTCTCTGATGCAAGCTAGGAATTAAAGAGAAATCCACTGGACACATTATAAAACCAACTCGAGGATAAAGTATTACTCTGAGGATGACATCTGAAAAATTTTTCAGGTAACTAGACATAATTACTATTAAGACCTGCAGCATAATGCCAGAGAATAACATATAAAGGAAAAAGAATTTCTGCTTTCTTTGTGTGCATTGTGGACTCAAAAGTAGACCTATTAATAAAATCACTCTAAACATCTGCTCTGTCAAAGAAAATAGTAATCAAATCTGAAATACAGAGGTAGCCATAATCATTATGGAGGTCAGTTTTCCAGACAACAGAATGTTCCTGCTTATTTGCCAGTAATATTAAATAGAAAAGGCTAACCTTCAAAATAAAAATACATATTCTTTAAAGCCTCTACGTAAAACAGTTATGGAGCAATTCTGAGTCTAGAAGAGTAAACAGCTCTCCCTTCCCTACTAACAGTGAAAGTAGTAACTGCCATAGGCTTTAGGATACGTGTAGAGTTCCATGTATCTGGACTTGGCCATACTTTGTCTGGTGTAAACCTGTTGAATTCCAGCTCTAAGGTCATCCCATATCTGGTCAAGACCAATCTGTTTAAGTCCATGCGGGTTCTGACTCCTATTCGATGACATTTTGTATTTCCTGTAAACTCTTCCAGTGCAGCAGCCTGAGATCTGGTTATTCCTCCATCAGAATCACAAGTCAAGTAACATTCTAAACTCAGTTGCAGCAACTCAGCGAGACACTCCTTACATGCAAAAAGTGATGTTTCCCAGGAAGATAACCTGCAAAAGGAAAAGAAAATATACTTTATATGACAGTCCAAATTCATTCACACTAAAGACACTAATATTTATTATTTCATTGAAACACTGTCAATCACACAGATGAGAAATCCATGATGAGATCTCAAATACCAAAACCAAGACACGTAATCTTGCAATTCAGCAATCCATGACAAAATGGGGTAGTTAGTGCCCAGAGCTGTCCAAAGGCTGTAGGTGCTTAGGTGAGTGCAGATGACAACAAAACCCTAATGCTAATAACAAAACATAACGGCAAAAATATTTCCAAGCAGCAGAAACTCTCTTACCAAGAAGTGTTTCCTCCCCATACAACAGTAAAGCTCCAGTACTTCCAACCAACTCCAGGTTCTGTGGTATCTCATTGTTTAACAAATATCCTAATGAATATCAAAGATTAACCAGAAGATACTACAAATAACTTCTTCTTAAAAGAACAAAGTTACCAATAACTCTTCCAGACTTGAGATTCTATCACAGGTAACCTGAAGGTCCAAGGTATTTGAGAAGCAGAGAATTTTTCTATCTGATAAACACATGCTTACACTAATTCTTTGCTAAGTAAAGGAAAACCACTTCCTTCAATGTAATTTTACCAGCAAGAGAACATGTAGTCAGCAGTGGTGGGAAGAGCTACTAATGGGAGTACACAGAATAAATACTGTGTCAACTACAAATGAAAGAATGAGAAACTAAGAAAATGCACTACTCCCATGAGTTTGAAGTGCACAAATTTTGGGATGTAGTGAAAAGATGGTCATCAATTCATCAACCCTGTAGAATGACAGAGTAAAACAGTCACCTGGAAAGGACTACTGAAAACATCAAGCAGAGAAGATTCATTTTTACATAAGTCCATAAAAATATTTTTCCAATTTTAACATGTCTTATCCACCAAAGGAACAAAATTAAGATATCAAAAAGTAACAAAGAGGGCAGCACAATTAAAAAAATTAACCCATAAATAAGAGAGTTGTAGTAAGTCAGGACCAACTTAACCTTACCGAAGCCTTTCTATTTACACAGGAAGCTCATAAGAAAGATGAAGCTTTTTTACCAGTAACTCTAGTAACAGGACAAGGGTCGATGGTTTTAAATTGAAAAATGGCAGATCTAGACTGTACAGAAGGAAGAAATTCTTTCCTGTGAGGGTGGAGAGGCCCTGGCACAGGTTGCCCAGAGAAGTTGTGGATGCCCCACCCCAGCAGTGTCCAAGGCCAGGTTGGACAGGCCTTTGAGCAACCTGGGATAGTGGAAGGTGTCCCTGCCCAAGCCAAAGACTGGATCATTCTGTTATTCTGTACCCTAGAACTCATTGACTGAAATACTCCAAACAAAGTGAAACAGTGCTTTTCCATTCTTCTATAAACAATACAGCTTTATGATAAACCTCTCATCCAAGGCTCATATGAACCCTTCCATAATTTCAAGTGTAGTATAAGCTGAGACCAGATAAATCCTATTATCTGGTTTTGACCTCTGAGCAGCAGAAAATATATTCCTTCAGGATCTACAGTAATCCATAGGTGCTTTGCCACAGCCACTTCCAGGTTGTTCCATGTACCACTACAGACTTCACAGAGGTTTAGAGATTAAGTATTCTGTTACACCCTCCCTGAAACCCACCCAATTCAGTTGTAGTTCTATTCTGCCTTTTATTCCTGAAAGGACCAGCTAAGATCAAGACATTTCTTCATTTTTTTCAACCAATGACTATGTTACTACAGTAACACAGAAATTACCACTCCTCATAGTCCTTCACTTCCCCACTACCCATAAGCATTTAAATCTCAAGCTCTAAGTAGAAACACTGAGAAGTATTTCATTATGTCAGTCTCAGCAACAAGTACTGTCTCATTTTAATCTGACATACAACTGCCTATGTGGCTAATTTTTCTTTTTGCATGGATAACAATTACTCAGAAAATTAGGTGGAAAAACAAGAATTCAATCAATACAGATCTCAGAAAACACACACCTAAAATTCAACCCTGCCATTTTGCTTCCCTAATTACAGCAAACTAGTTATTAAAGGGTAATGCATCACAACACTGAAGTGTAACCTAGATCACCCCTTGTTTGTATTTAAGTCCTTTAATTTCTGCAACTCCAACCTGCTGCAGTACTAATGAAGGACTTCCACAGCTGAGCAAGGAAAGGCAGGAAGAACCAAGGTCCATGAGGAGCCACTCGGCTCCATTGTGGGAAATACTCCATGCACATCACACTCCCCAGTCCTGGGCTGTGGTCACAAGTCAGCATTGCAAGGCAAAGCAAGGAAACTAATTCAGTGTCTACAAGCCAGGAGAGCAGAAACTGGTTTGATTCCTTAAGCCTGGTACTAGTTGAAGTCTCCACAGAAGCAGGAGAAGACATGGTTACAAACCTCCATACCTTCTATGACGACTGCAGCACATGTAAAAATTAATGCAAGAGCAGTGGTCAGTTAATCTGCCAAAAGCAAGCAGCCTAGAGTGCATTTCAGTAAAAACACTTGCGTGTACCTAATACAAAATACTTCAGTCTGTATAAAAGTTTGTAACAATAGGCCAACCCCCTTCTAGCCAGCAGAAAGTATAAGCAGCAGATGTTGAGTTTCCCCCTCTATGATGAAGGGAATATAACTTTCTTCTATAATTAAGCATCTCCTAGTTTTTATGTACCCCAGTACACCTACAAATACTACTTTTTCCCACAATCTTTTAAACTCAAGGTGTTCCCCATTCACACTGTATTAATGTTACCTCTCTCCCACTAAAGTAACCTTTCTGTATTTAGGTCAGGATGGAGTCATTAAGAACAACACCATAAAACAGAATTTAATTTTGATTTTTATTTTCTCATGCAGTCCACTCCATAGAAATACTCTTTGTAAGTAATAGATTCCATTGCATTTGACATTACATCACTATCCTTTGACTGGCTTCCAATTCTGCAATTAAAGACATGTACACAGAATGACAGCACCATCTCACTAACTTCCTAGACTCAAATAATTTACCTCTTCCAGTTAATTAGTAGTTAACAAAACTGGGAAATAGAGAAATAGATGATGATACTATTAATTTTTTTTCAGATTTTTTTCATGTGCAGAAAAACAGAAGGGTAATTATTGATATATTACCTTAATAGGACTAAAGATTAAATACACATGAAGACTTCAACTACAAAAAGCATATTTATGAAAGCAATGATTTGTACTTATTGGGTAAACTAAGCTTTGATATTAAATGTATAGAAAGAGGAGGGGTAAAACAAAGCTATGTCATTCAGCACAGTTGTTATTATACACAGCCACCCTATTTCACGTGAAAAGTGCTATTAAAAGTGTTATTTTTGTAATTCCCACACAAAAAAACCTCTCCTAGGCAAACGATCCTCAAAGGTCAAGTCTGGTCCACAGGAGTAACACTGCATCTCTTCACTCAACATCCCAATGGCTAAACTTAAAAGGAGGGAGAAAGAGTTCACAAGCCAGATTTCTCAGTGCCCAGGCCTTGCACAACTGCCAAGAGCAAGGTAAATTAAAACCTCAAGTCAAAAACCCCTTCACATCAGTGGGATCTGTCACTTTGCAAAATGCTGCTGGCAGGACATGCACGAGTTGGTCCTGAACTGCCCCTCACTGTGCTTTCTGCCCACACAGACCAAGGCTTGCTGCTGACCTGCTCCAAGGAGAAAACCACCAGGCTGAGTTGCAACATTCCCTCTGTAGCTTTGGACTAGAGAACCCAGTTTTCATCAGAGCTTTAGGACCAGGCATATTTACATGAACCAAAATGAGCCCCGGAGTTTCCAGACGATACACAGACGATGTGATGCAGCAGTAGGAGAGTGTTCAACACCATCCAATCCTTCAACCCTGCATTCAAGTACTGCAATTAAAACAGTCAAACAAAACAAAAGGAGGGAACACTTCTGCCAAAGCTTTAGAACAGCCTCAAAGGACTGAAGGAAATGTTGTTCTTTTTCAGCACTTGGGGACACATATCATGACAAGCCTCATATGCAAGGAAACACACTGTGTTAGAAAACAGTAGTTTTGTTTTTGCTGATAATCTAATAATAAAGAGTATTTTTTAGATATCCCCTCTGAGGAAAACGATGTGTATGCTGGAAGAGGCCTTTAGAAAAATGTGAAAGTTAACCCTTTTATCTAAGAAACATAATAAACCCCACGAGATTTACAGTATCTCAAGCCAGCTGCTGAATTGAGTACCTCATTTTTACATCCTAATACAATATAGCTTTCAAATTCACAGCTCCAAGATCTATGCATAACCTGCTGTTCTCCCACAATCCCTTGTTTCTAAATTAGAGATTTCAACATAGCTTCCTTCAATAATTACAGATAGAATTTGAACTCCTCAGCTTCTTGAGGCCCAGGAAGAATTTACAGGTCCAGAGCAAGGTTTCCCAGCTGACCCAAGAGCCCAGATAGCATTTTTTAAAAGACACAGAGAGGTACAGACCCTAGACTTCATAATTTCCAATTATTTTATCTCCTGTCTAATTTCAAGCATGAGAACATTCTTGTCATGTCTAAGAGCATGAGCTAAGGTGACCAGATTTAATCATACTAAAAACAAACACATTAGAAAAGAGAAGCAAGTTTCCTTAATAAGCTATGATGGAATGAATGTCATTAAAAATAAGTTCAAAGACCTTTAGTGTTATGAAGTTTCCAAACTTTACAGGTATGTGTATTAAGTCAGAATTTCAACCTCTATGCACTGCCTCAAATCCATTTTTTAAAAGTGAATGCAAGTTTCCCAGTAACAAAAATACAGTACTAGTTTGTTTGGACAATGGGTGCAGGTTGGTACCTTTTATAAAAACTGGTGCAATGAACCATGTTCACTTTAATGGCTGCTAAAAGCAAAATATCAGCCTTCTGTGCTGAAAGAAAAAAAGCACAATAAACGTTTCATCTTTGGCTTCAAAAGACAAGAAAAAGAAACAACTTTAATACAGTCACACCCTTAAAAATGCAGCATGAAATTCCTCTTGCCAAACTCTTTCCTCCCCATTTTTCCAGCCTGACTCCTCTAACTTACTTTATCCTGCTCCCCTGTTGCTGCATTTCAACAAGCCTGATCCAGAAATTCAACAGATGCCCTTGTGTGCAACAAAGGGCAACACTCAATACAATTCACAACCAGTTTTACTCCAAGTCTCTACACTGACCCAAGGCAACTACTCAGGTTACCCAAGACACTCAATACTGATTGAATGCTATATGACACAAGCAGACAAGTATTTTCAAAAATCTAAACCAGAAGCACATTAAACAAGACCTTTGGTCTGGCACAAACTGCTTGTTCTTGTATGACTTTAAAACCAACTTAAGTTACTGAATGCTAGTTTATAGTCTAGCTCAAATAAAATCCAAAATGGCTGTAGTTGAAGCAACTCTCATGTATTACCACATCAAAATATTTGGCAAGTTTTTGCCTTATAATAAGCACCCAAAGGCACATCTATTGTCTTCAGCTTTAGGCTTGATACAAAACATACCAAAAAATAAACCAGACCCCTCTTGTACCCCAAACAGTCAATTTAATATTCATTAAGTTCTTTCATTATCTTACCAAGCACGGACAGTTCCACAGGTAGGACATTTCCAGTGATCCATATTGCAAACAAGGCTTAAGATCCCTCTTCAAGTCATGCAAAGACATACCTTTTGAAAAGGCATGTAAATGCTAAGTACAGAGCTAAGAACAATACACATCCCTTCACTGCCAGTTGGCCTGTAAGATACAATCTACATGATTAATTACATATAAGCTCTGGGAGACATATGTAAGTATATACTTGTATCCTTATATAAGTATATACTTACACAAGTGTAAGTATTTAAGTGTAAGGTAGTGAGACATGTAAAAATAATTTGTCTTCACCTTTTACTTCTTTGCCTTCACAATGTACAAGCTATTTCTTGGAAATTTTTTCCAAGTTTAAAAATTGTTTCCCAACTCCTAAAGGACACAACCTCCATTCCAGCACACATTTGTTTGCTGGAGTGGAAAGAGACGAGAGAAATAATTCTATTTTGTTCCTGTAATCACTTGCACTCACAATTTATGATTTCAAAGACACCTTTCATATCCATGTATCTGCAAATTAATTTTGTGTTTACTCAACTTCAGTCAAGGTTACCATTATGAGCTCAAAACTATAGCTTAGTTGGGCCATGGTCCTGCATGCAACATTATATAGCACTCAGACTTCTGCCCAGAAATATTTTACATCACTAAATATAAAGACTGTAAACTAGACAGACAGTTTATGCGTGTAATGTGACACAATCCTTTGAAAGACTAGAAGCAAGTGTAATGTCCTTAGCACTTCACAAGCTACAAATGTGTAATTAATCAACATCTGGAGGCTGTCTATAGCAGAGATTTTTCACTGCATCCCAGCAAAACACCACAACTCTTGCAAAAAATGGTTATTCCAGAAATCACATCAGCACCAAAAGAGAAATATTAAATTTTTTTCTCCCTTTTCAATAAAGAGACAAATTATGTAAACTACAATGTTCAGTTCCTCTGTATTATTACAAAATTCTGATTTACATGTAGTGTGAAAAGCTTTAGCTCATCTTATTTTCAAGAGGGTTAAATTCAGTCAATTATGAGAAAAAGGCAAAAGATGTAAGCATGCATACACTCCTCCCTTCCAAAAGTTGTCTTTGGGCGATGAAAACATTCTGTGCAGCATTTAAAAAAAAATCAGAAGCAAGTATGTTTAATTTGCCAGTAATTTAAGACCAAGTAATGTAAATTTGTGTAAATTTTGAGCAGTTACTTCTGTTCCTCCCAATGACTTCATTAGGTCCTCAGTGTCCTCCCCACACCTTCTCTATGTGTTATAGCTCTGATCAATGATAACTGAAGTGCTATAAGGAATATGCTCCTACATTATTTCATGTGCCAGTGATACGGTTGCCAGCTGAAAAAATAAAACAAAAGCCTGGACATGTCCTTCACAGCTAGAAAGACACTTTTATTTTCAAATTTCAACACAATATATGGAAGAAACTTGGAATTGCAGTTTTCACACTTTTCTTATTTACTTGAATTATGCATGATTGTGTTCACTAAAAGCCTTTTTAACTGACATGGTTTTAATCTGCATGCCTGACTGTAGAGATTTTTCCAAAACATCAATTACTATTCCTCAGAAGAGCACCAAGAAACTTGAAGTATCACTTTTTCACTTCTCTTTGCCCATTCTTTTATTAGCTCTTCAGTATTCTTCCTTTATTTCTGCCTTTCAGCTTTACCTTTGTCTTCCTTGACCAACCAATTCCTGCAGCTTTTGGCAGACATCTCACTACAGTAATGTAATAGTTAGTACCAAAAAAATGTCCCTGCCTCATAAACAAAGGCTGCATCTAGACTAGACAAGGTTTGCTGCTGCATTCCATACAAGCAAACTCCTCCCTTCAGCAACTGCAGCCCAAGTAAACTTTGGTCAGTATTATCAACCCCTCCAGCACTAAAAGTTTCATGCTAGTGTTCCTGTAGGGTAAGGGACTACATCCTTAAGTACTATAGAGGTAAAACTTTTCAAGTTCTGCTTGGCCATCTTTAAGAGAGTTCACTCAGTTGTTGATGAAGTAATCCTTATGCACAGTTCTTAGGTTACTCCTAAACCAAAATGTCCTTTCTGACCTAAGGGCTCATGTATTCCTGTGCTACAAACAGGATTCAGGTCCTACAGTGTTTTTCAACTGAGCCTGCATTAATAAGTTTCATAGCTTCTTAAAACACTGATTATGCCCAGTTTTTGCACCCTGGAAAAAGGCTGCGGATTAGGAAAAGAACAACACTGTGCAAACAGCATCAAGTCAAGTGCACTGGAGAGAAGGAAGAAAGGTTTACATAAGTCTATTGGGTTTGTGTCACCAGGTTTTGGTAGTGGGAGGAATACAGGGGTGGCTTCTGGGAGAAGCTGCCAGAAGATTTCTCCCAGGTCTGGCAGAGCCAATGCCAGCTGGCTTCAAGATGGACCCACCACTGGCCAAGGCTGATGCAGTCAGAGATGGCAGTAACACCTCTGTGGTAACATACTTAAGAAGGGAAAAAGTTATTGCACAGATGTAACTGTGCTCAGAGAAGAAAGGAGTGAGAATATGTGAGAGGAACAACTCTGGACACCAAGGTCACTGGAGAAGGAAGGGCAGGAGGTGCTCCAGGCACCAGAGCTGAGGTTCCCCTGCAGCCTGTGGGGAAGGTCATGGTGGAGCAGAGATCCCCCTGCAGCCCAGGGAGGGACACAGGGGAGCAGGTGGATGCTGGAAGGAGGCTGTGACCGTGTGGGAATCTCTTGCTGGAGCAGGGTCCTGGCAGGGACCTGTGGACCCACAGGGAGAGGAGCCCATCCTGGAGAAGGTTTCCTGGTAGGACTTGTGACCCTGTGGGGGACCCACACTGGAGCAGGTGGTTCTGGAAGGACTGCACTCCATGGAAAGGGACTCCCATTGGAGCAGTTCATGAAGAATTGTAGTCTGTGGCAAGGACTAACACTGGAGTCATGGAGAGCTGTCTCCTGTGGGAGGGATCCCACACTGGAGCAGGGGAAGGACTCCTCTCCCTGAGCAGCAGCAGAAACAGCTTATGATGAACTTGTAACCCCCATTTTCCATTTCCCTGCACTGCTGGCAGAGAGAAGGTAGAGCCTAGGAAGGAGGGAGGGGTGGGAGGAAGGTGGCTTTAAGATTTGTTTTACTTTCCAATAACTTGCTCTGATTTTGATCGGTAACATGTTCAAGTAATTTGCCCAAGTCGAGTCTGTTTTGCCCATGCTGGGAGTTGATGAGAGATCTGGCCCTGTCCTGGTCTCAACTCATGAGATTTCATTGTATTTTCCCTCCCCTTGTCCACCTGTGGAGTGATGGAGTGGCTTTGGTACCTGACATCCAGCCAGGGTCAAACCAACACAATAAAACAACGGACCTTCATATATATGATACAACCTGCATAAAAAGCCAAACCAAAACAAATAAGTAAACAAAAAAAGCCCAACAAAACCCACAAAAACGTAAGCCCTGAAGGACAATGCACATGAGGATACACTTCTTGAATCAGTNCACTTGGTAAACAAGTCGGAAAGATGCAGAAAGGGAAAAGGAGGGAGGACAAGCCATGAAAACTCAATCCTAGATACCCAATATGCCAAGCAGAAGACAGAATAATACACCTTGTTTTCTTAGAAAGGAAAAAAAAAAGCAACAGCAGCAGGGAGTCATATCCTATGCAATTCAGAAAGAACACACACAGAAGACTGGAAATTCTGAAATATCTTGAGCCAGTTTAGAGCCCTTAATGATCCTGCAAGGACAATTCTTACACATAACTGCTTTCCCAAAACCTCTTATGACTTTTAACTATATCCAACTTCATAAGCTAAAACACCATGATCCTACTGATCT
>WEIV01025388.1:24794-36715 GCA_013390005.1 Calyptomena viridis
CGGCGGGGGGAGGCCGGCTGACCGACCGCCATCGGCCCCTGCCCCGCTCCGACCCCTCCCCAAGTTCGTCCAGGGCCACAAGAGCTGAAAGACTCGAGGGTGATGGTCGACAAAAGACTCCATGAGAGCCGGCAATGTGCGCTCGCAGCTGCGTCCCGGGCTGCGTCAAAGCAGTGCGGCCGAGGGAGGGGGTCCTGCCCCTCTGCTCTGCTCCTGCGAAACCCCTCCTTCTGCTGGCCCCAACCTGCAAAGGACATGGGAGTGTTGGAGAAACAAGGGAGGGCCACGAAGTGCCTCCCCTGCAGAGACAGGCTGAGAAAGTTGGGGCTGTTCAGCCTGGACAAGAGAAGGTTGTGTGGAGACCTCGTGGCAACCTTCCAGTATCCGAAGGGGTCCTGCGGGGGAGTTGGAGAGGGACTCTTCCTCAGGAACTGTAGGGATAGGAGGAGGAATAATGGGTTCAAATTGAAAAAGGAGAAGTTTAAATTAGGTGAAACAGAGGTTTGGGGGGTTTTGCTTAAGTTAGCCACATGAATTAAACATTTGCCATGATACAAAGAGCTAAGAAAATGCAAACTTCTGGAGCCACCTACTGATAAAGGACAATACCCAGAGGACACCAAAAGATGCAAGAGAAAGATAAAGAAGCCTCCTGTCTCCAAACTAGTAGAATCAACAAAAATCACTCAAGATAACGCCAAAGAACCAGAGCGCACGCGCAAAGGAGAAAAGGTCAAAAGTTCAGCCTGAGGAAGACAAGATCCTTCGGCCTCAGACCGCCAAAAGGAGCCTTTCTAAGACCACCAAGACCAAGCATGCATGCTCAGAAGGGCGTGAACCTAATTAACATACAAGGCGAGGACAGGCAGGGCCAGGGGTTGAATATGCATGAGGTTATGTAACCCAATGAATATGGAACACCTTTGTGAATAAAGATGTGGTTCAGGCTGGAGTGAGGCGCACAAGTTTCATGAGAGCCATCGCTTGTGCCGGGCACTCATAATACCTACCCACTTCAGAACTTAAACTGGAGTCTATTTATTCCACATATCGCTTCAAGGTATTAGGAATAAATTTTTTACTGTGAGTGAGACACTGGAACAGATTGTCCAGGGAGGTTGTGGACGCCCCAACCCTGGCAGTGTTTACAGCCAGGTTGGATAAGGCCTTGAACAATGTGGTCCAGTGGAAGGTGTCCCTGCCCATGGCAGGGGGGGTTGGGACTTAGGCGATCTTTAAGGTCCATTCCTACCCCTTAACATTCTATGATTCTATATATTTCAGAATGATGTCATTAGGTGTGATAAAACTTTCCTCCATCCATAACTACTTGTGTATTTATGAGCTGGTTGGAAGATATGTGGAGGTATTTTGTCTGACTGATTGAGAGATAGGAAGTTACATGGATCTGTTTGCAATCTGAACAAATATGAGCAAAAATACCTGACAAAATATAAACCTCCTAGCATATTTGTATTCACTTATATGTGGATTGAAAGTGAGACAGTTAATTTTTCTTTGTGCCAGTATGAAATCGATGATAGAAAATCATATCAATATTAGAACAGGTTTCAGAAAAGTAGTGTTTTTGAGTCAGTCCTGTCTTATTTATTCCTGAAGACCATGGAATTATATTGTTGGAGCAGTGCTGCAGAGGAAAATAAAGTTTGCAAAAGATGTCATAAAAAGTTCTTACCCTTTTTATTAGTCTCAAGACTTCAACCCACAAAATGCAGTAGCTTCATGGGAAAGGAAAGAGAAATAAGGAAGCAATATGAAGAAACAGAAAATTTCTTTTCTTTGCAAAATACGTCACTTGCATTCTGGTTCTACCAGCTGTACACCTCTGAAAATTGGCCTTCTCAAAGCTAATGGTCTTTAGTCACATAAGTGCTTGAAAAATTATTTCCCTGTATAATAATGCCTTGCTATGGCACAGCTTACTGAAGTGGACACAAGCAAAGCCAGTGACACAGCCCTTCCAATGAAACAGTGCTGAGTAAGCAGCTGAGAAGCACTGTCTGAGGAACTGGTTTAATGTGTAGCAGGGACACTCTCTCAGTCAGCTGGCTGGCATCGTGAGTATTATGTTAATTTTGCCTATGTAGATACACTTTGCAAATACCATTCCTAGGCATGACTGAATTCCTGGCTAGCTAACATAAGTGAGCTGTGCTGGAGGAGGGTTGGTGTTAGTCAGGATCAGCATGGCCAGTTCTGCATGGTGTGTTAGAGACTGGGGAGATCGAGGGCAAACAAAGTAGTCTGTGGGAGACAGGAACTAAATCTAAAGGAGTTGGGCCAATCGTAAAAAATAAGGACTGATTTTTGAGTCAGTTAAGTTTTGGTGCTGTATTTTACAGCAGTTGTACTTATAAGAGCTAAAGGCATCGTAGTTTTAAAGGCCTAAAACAAGGGGACGAGAGAGCCATGGATAAGCACAGAAAGTGGAAGAGAAATGACAGGAAGGGAAGATATGGGGAGAAGAAAGTCTGAATTGGCACCATCTTGCACTAAACTGTGTATTTTTAGGTTTTGTGATTAACTGCAGTACAAGCTCGAGCTCTGACACTTTGGAATTTTGAAGATTTGTTTCGTTGGTTTTTATCCCTAGGATTGCATGATTTATGTTCACTTTAAAGAGGCAGGAAACAGTTCTCTGTTCACAATGGTGGTAGCTCAATTGACATTCTGAAAAGGTGGGCCATGAAAAAAGCCTCCCTAGATGATTCAGACGTGGTGCATAACATGGCTCCTTCATACATCCATGGAAAGAATTCCAGGATCAGGATAAGTGAGAAAAGGGAATTGAATGCCAAAATAAGTATTACCATATTACTCATAGCAGGATGGCTAATGCTATTGTCCAATGGAATTTGTGTATTTTGCATGAAAGGTGAGAAGCTTCCCCTGGAGACCGAGGCAGCCAAGATTTCAAGGACAGGCTTCGTGAGAGAAATCCACTCCTTTTTCACTCAAACGAGTTTGCAGTGCTGCTGAGAGGCGCCTGTTTTCAAAATAACTTGCAGGTTTCACACTTGTTGCATCAGCAGTCAATCAGCACACATCAAGCAAGAAAATTATCATGACGATTTGTGCTGTCAGTGCATGTAGGAGCTTGGGTGACAAAAGAAAGCCTGAGTCATCCAAAGACACAGAGTTGCAGTGACTGCTAGTCTATTACTACTGCCAGGGGTCTGGACTGATGTGGGGGGATACTTTCCCTGCTGGTTACATCTGGAGTGATCTGAAAACAGTAGTTCTATTGCCCTCTCTGTACTCAGGCTTGATATGGGCAGGGCATAATAACCAGATTTGGTAAAGGTTGCATGGCTCTATTGAACATCTCTTGCTTTTTCTGATCCATTTTTCTGCTTTTTTCAGATCCATTTTCCTCAATATTTTGGTCAAGAATGTTTGACTAAGCTCATAAGTGATGGTTCCCCATTTCAATGCTTTATTCCTGCTTTTTAGCTGAGCAGAGTTTGCTCCCTGGCTCTCAGAGTCTCTGTTGTTTGAACTAGTGAGAGGCAGCAGGCATGTTTTTCCCTTTACTGTTCCTTCTTGAGGGGGTTGCAAGCCAAGATACAAGGAAATATAAAACAACATATTTGGGAAAGAGATATATGATTGTGTACAGTATGTGAACATACCGCAGATTTCTATGGCTTTTTTTTGAGTAGAAAATCTGACTTTCAGGATTGTCCATCATTGGTAGTAAATCGGTCTGTCATGCAGACTTGTACAAACTAACTGAGAAGAAACATCACCTGTGCTTCTAAATGCCAAGGTGCCTGACAAAAATCTATCAATGGCATATGATACTCCAGTGCTCTACTGCTTTTTGTGCTATGAACCTTTGTGGGAAGGTAAAAACCATTTTGCAGAGATCAAATTGTTCTTTGCAAAGGCCAGTCTCTGCATGGGTAAAACAAGTAGTGCCAGGTTCATATAGTGAATAAAAAGGCAGTCTAGGAATGCTGCACAACCATAGTAACTTTGGTTAATCTGCTCCTTTTATAGCCACAGGCCAATGTCACTGCCATCAAGCACTCTCTGTGGCTGTATCACCAGCAGGAGTGGCACAATATGTTTACACATATGTTTACAGAAGGCACAAGACAGCAGCTCTCCTCCAGACTTCTAATTTTGCTTTTCTCTGCCAGGTGTCTGTTACCTGAACGATGGACTGTTTCAGCAGTTTGCAGCACACTGAATTCCAGTGTCAGAATAGAGAAGAGGAAAAGAGAAAAGTTGAGTTAGAAGGGTCCTACAAACATATTTTGGTCCATGACCACTTCGGTATTATCACTTCTAACAGTTCTGATCTCAAGGTAGATGTGGAGGCTTTATACAAAGTAGGATCACAAGAAGTGGAGCATCATTGCCCATCCAGAGCAAAGACAATTTATGTCTCTTTGGATGGAAGATGAGCAAATATCCACTCTGTTCCCAACTTTAAGGTATTTAAATTCCAGAACTGAGAATACTACAGGCACATGTCTGCTCTGGGAATTCATAATAGAAAGAAGATGATGGTAATTTTTTTAAATGTTTCTTTACAATAATAATCTAGATTAAAAGCTTTTAATCAGAAACAGTCTCTTTTGGCTAATGCCTCTGCTATGGACTGTGACAAATAGTGCACTGAGCCACTGCCTTTTCTTTTTCCATCCTCTGATTCATTAGGCTGAAGGTTTCTCTTGGGCCTGAGATCCAAGATTCAGAATTGGTTTAACTTGTTAGAGCTTTTTCTTTGTAGGAGTTTTTACAGACTGAAAGACAACCTTGGTTATGCTTCTCTCTCTCTTTTTTTTTTTTTTTTAGGTATTCTGCTGCTAATGAACAGAACTCTAGGTTTCATTGAGCCTTACTAAAAGTTGTATTCCTTTTTTGTTTGTTTGCTTGTTTCTTTTCTGTAGTCATTTGATATTTCGTGATAATAATGAACAGGCAGCTGTTCACAGACACAACATGTATAATGAAGCAAATTGGTGTTCCACATGGACAGTTTTCATTCAGGAGCACTGCTCTTGTTGTGAAACAAGAGGTGTGAACACTGCCTAACTTGTGAAGTTGTTTCTCACAAAATTTCTACCTGAAGGGAGGAGAACAAGGAAGAGCAGTCTCACAGGAGCACACTTCTCCTGCAAGTCACAGCTCAGCTTTTCACACTCAGCAGATTCAGAACAAGAATTTATAATTACTTCATAATTCCTCAGGCTCAAACTTCAGGCCTTCCAAGGGTTGCTTTTCTTGGTTGGAACCCACTTAGATGCATCACAAGACAAATTCTCTTGTAGGGTAATTAGTTTCTCTCTGATCAGCGTTGGGTTTAGCCACTGGGCACAGAATTCCTACAAGCAGGAATGTCTAATAAGGTGCATGACATGAGATTGTTCATACTGTATTGAAATGGTGACAAGCCTGTGATTTTTCCTTCAGTGCCATGATACTTCAGAGTTTGTATGCTTAAAACCTTATGGTTTAGGACTTGTAGAGTTTTTTGGTGGAAGAAAATAGGTGGAGAAAATATTTGTATCCTAACTTCTCACTAGCTTGGCAGGTAAAACCAGTGATTTATAACAACCACAAAGGAGATGATTTGTAGTAATTTAGTGCATTCTCTGCATGCATTAATGCATGGCAGCAATGAAACACAAGTTGGCAGGGATAATAAGAAGAGAGGTGGTTTTTGTGGTCAGGGAAAGAGTTTATACCTGAAAAACTCTCTGAAATGCTGCAGAAACCTCTGCAAGTCCCTGCTTTTGGTATTTATGGTGTGAGTCTGTGGGTACCTATGACAGTGATAGGAGCTCTGGGGGAGCTACAGACTGTGAAAACTGCTCTTTCCATGGAGAGATGGCTGGTATGGGACTGACACTTAGGCCATGGATGGATATACCAGCCAGTGCCAAAGGACACTTCACCTGGCAGAGCAAAACTCATCAGTGCTGCCCTTTACTGGGCACACAGTATGTTTCTTCAAGACAGAGAAAATATTTGAATCCATCTTTTCCCCCATGGCCTGGCTCTTCTCCTGGCTCTTCACTATTTCTTGAGCCTTTTCTTCTAGAGCTGACCCTTTTCTTTCAGTACCCACTCAGGACATCTTGTGAATTGGCAACAAGCTGTTCCTTCACAGCTTCTGTTTCCTGCCTTTGCTTATGAACAGCTCCCACAAGAGCATTGTTGCTGCAGTTCCCTTCAGCTTGTCTCCCTTTGCCCTGGATGCATCTCTGCTGTTTCTAACAGGCCAGTGCTGCTGGGATGTCAGGGTTTGTTTGCACCCAGGAAACAGCTGTAGGGATGGATACAGAGATAGAAAGAGATATAAATATAGGCATAGGTATAGATCAGATATGTGTGTGCTTGTGTGCCTGCATAATTTTTTCCATTTTTTTTCCCAAGAGATGATTATGTTCGTTTTGTACCAGGAGTGGGCAGAGGCAATAGCATTTTCTACTCCTGTTTTCAATGTGAATAATGGTGTTTTGCCTAAAAGAACAGTTTGTTCAGACAGACACAAACATTTCCTCCTTTCAGAGAAGAACCCAGCTGGGGCTGTCTTCAGAAGCCTACAGCAACATCTCGAATAACCCACTGTGTGGTTTCCCTTTTCCCTAATAGACCACTCAAGAAATAAGTCTCATGGGAGAGAGACCAAGAGTCCTTCTGCATTCCAAGGATGCAAACAACTTGCTGGGATGATATGTTCTCAAACTCTTAGTCTCTTATCCTCTATCCAGTACTTTTTCCTTCAGTGATGTTTAGCTGAACTGTTTTAAACTGATCTACAAAAGCGAGATGGTTATTTGTTTTTCCAAAGTATTGCAGGGAAAACTTGCCCAGTCCACACAGCTTAAAGCAAACTGGGATCCAAGTGCATTATTGATCTGTCAGCAAGATGAAAGTAAACAGCAATCAGTGAAGTGTTGCATTTTAGATCAATAGTAGCAATACAGGTAAACTCCCAAACAGGCACACACTAACATTCATGTGCACCAGAAAATTTCTGACCACCCTCTGGAACAAGTGCAGAAGAGATTTCTGAAGTGCTCCAAGCCTTTCCATAGGAAAGACATGCCTTGTACAAAGCCTTTGGGAGAACTCATTTATAGCTATGGTGTAATTGCCCTTCTTTACCTAGTCTGGATGTGCAGATGACTTTACAGGGATGCCCTGCATCACAGGGATGCCCAGTGGAGCCTGGCAGCCTCCTGGGTATGGAGACTTGGCCTCTAGATTCTGAAGGTCTAGTAAAGCCAAAATCTTGAATTAATTTGCTCTATTGAGGTAGTAAATATCCAAAAATCTAGTTTGTATGATGTCTGTCTAGATCAAATAGATTTTAATGATTTGTATAATGAGAGCGCCAGAATACCTTAATGTTCCTGTCCCAGAAGTCTGAGAAAATCTAATGAATTTTTACAGCTAGGAGACCTATTCTGTTGGCTAATAGCAACTACCATCATACCACTGCACGAAAAAAGTGGTAGACTTAAACTCAGTAGATCAAGTAATCAGTTTTACCCCAATTCTCTGGTGTGTTTTCATAGCCAAATGCTGAACCCAGATAGTAACAGATGATGTACATTTTTTTCTTAAAAAAGAAGGTAATTTAGAAGTCAATTATGAAGGAATTAAAATTGCTGTTCTAAAATAAACCAAGTACATTGTGTTTTTTTGACTGATGCTCTTAGTTATTTGTCATTATGTTCGCTTTATTTCATTCAGCAATTTACAGTGGGTCTCCTACATATCATTGCAAAATTAGTCTACTTTTCTGAATAAAAAGTACTTTTGTCTCTTCACTAAACAAAAGACATGCACAAGAAATGAATAATAGTAGTACTAGTACGTGAAAAACCTAGGACTCCAAAAGCCATTACAAGTACACTTGAACAAAAATTAACGGCAACAATGCCTCTGCTCCTTGAAGTTTATCATAGAAATTGTGATAGCACTAAACTTGATTAAAACTGGGGACAGTTTAGAATGCCATCTACTTAAAGACATTACCAAAACACATCAGCCCCCTTTAGAAATAAACACACAAAAATACCCTCAAAAGCTGAAAATGTGCTAATTTTCCTTTCTTTTCTTATTTTGATTTCTGGAAACAAGGTTTTCCCACATAACCATTACTGTTAGACATTCACCTGTCTGTATGAATCACATGTACTCCAGTTATACAACACAGCAAGACAGCAAAGCTAAATGTTTTGTCAAGAGTTATATGTAGCATTTGGGCCCAGATGTCATATCCAGCTTAAGTGTTGTGCCACTGTACACACCCCTTGGCACCAAGCAAATCAGTTTTTAATTCCCGCTAGCTTTATTTTTGCTGCTGAAGACACAAAATAGCATAAACTTTGACCTTTTAACACAAGCTTGGCTATATGCTTGGGAAGGATTACTTATCTTTAATATCATGGCAATTTTGTTCAATCAGAGTAAGAGACTGATGGTCAAGAAGTTCACTACCCCCCCTGCACCATTTAAGGCTATCAGTCAAGACCATACTATGTCAGTAAGGAAAATAACATTAAATAATGCGAGTGATTCCCAAGGCAACTAATCCCTAAGGGACAACACTTGAAAATAATTCTAATGATACTAAGGTCAGTGAATCACACAGCTGCATTGTACACCCTCACAGTACATACTGTGAGTGGTTAATTTAGAACCTGTAAAGTTGTAGGCTGAACACAGACCAGCAGCTAGACTGCAGACATCTTATTTTTCATCTGTTCTTACCAATTAATATGATGCTGATCGTTCCTTTTTTTCCATGCTGTGTAAGATGACATGATAAAACTGGGCCTAATGATTACCAAGACACTCTAGACAACACATGCTGAACTTATTGCTTGGAGGGGTTTTTTTTGACCTTGCCATGTTCAAGGAAACACTTGATGAAAGCCTGTGTCCAATGGATTGTCTAAACTGGAATATTTACCACACTTTATAACACATAAGTGAATAAAGTGCCAAATGTGACTTAGTTTTCCATGTGGATGCTCTTGGTTTTGCCTCGTATTTAACATCAACCTTATTGGTCAATCTCTGACAATAACTAGTGCATTATTGTAGCCAAACTCCACCACAAAAGAGATTCCTTGTACACAAGCTGGGCAGCTGGTCCAAACATGCTTGAAATGCTAAATATTGCTGCTCTTTGACATAAATGTGGAAAACTTCCTATTTTATTAAACACATTGTATACCATTATTCAATATTGGAAATGCAACTGGGATTTATTTCAGTAGCAAAAGACTACCATTCTTTGCTTACCAGTTGACTACACCCTATTCGAGAAATTTCCAGAAAAACTATCACTGTTCAAGCGGAGAAAGTATACACAGAGATATTTTTAAATGTGAACCTACATTCTTGCCCCTTATTTTACTGACATATAGTTAGGTATTGCTCTGACTTCCAAAATATTCAGAAACTAGCACTTAAAGGAACCAGTAGTTAATATTTGTGCAACTGATCTCCAGAGAGGCATTTTTATTTGTTCTTTAAGTGACTCAGTCACCGTTGTTAAAGCCTCCATTAGTCCAGAACTTTAATTTGTTCTCAGTTTACTTTTGATTGCGGTTTCCTGGGTCTTCCTTCTGGCCCTTTTTGTGGATAGGCATCACACCAGCACCTCCAGTCATCTGGGACCTCCCTGGTGAGCCAGGACTGGTGATAAATGATGGAGAGCAGCTTGGTGAGCTCTTCCATCAGGTCTCTCATCACCCTGGGATGGATCCCATCTGGTTCCATAAATCTGTGAGGATCCACATGGCTCCGCAGGTCACTAACTGCATCCTCCTGGCTCACAGGGCAGCTGTTTGGCTCCCTGTCCCTGGCTACCAGCTCACAAGGCCACCAAGAAGAAAAAAAAAAGGAAAACACACTCATAAAGCAAAGAATAAATTAATCCTTAAATAATTTAAACAAATGCCAAGTTAAAATAAGCTATTTCAACTATCATTCTCTTGGAAAAGTTTTCAAAGAATTCAATAAAACTATAGTGTTATCTCACTAGGTAATAATTCAGTCCAGTTCTCAGTGTGGAAAATCCTGTGAACATGAGCATGTCTCCCCTTACTTCTAAAGAAAAAAAATAAAACTGAAAAGAGTAAAAAAGAATCCCCATCCTATACAACTCCTAAGCCTTTCAATAAAAAAAAGATTTTCTTATCTTTATCACACAAATACTTTAAAATACATTTGCCTAGCAAATAATATGGTTTATTCATCCATTCTGTTACATAAATTGGGTAAATCCAGTCCTTGATATGCTGAGTGCACTAGAAGGTACTAATGGAAATGGACATGCCCCAGCTGTAGCACAGTGAAAGCTCTTGCTGGTCACATTGTATATTACAGAGCCTTGAATGCCTTAAGTTTTTTTCAAGGTGCTCTAGAAATTATTGTGTTCATATTTTAGTTGCATTTGAGAACAGAAACCAAACTATTAGTTTTAATTTCTAGCAGTTATTTTTTTCCAGAATCACTGCTCCTTAAATTTATATAACATGAGTACTTTCACAGTTATTAACGAAAAAAAGCTGCAAAAACTTTTTGCACTTTGTTTTTACTGTTAGAAAATATATTGTAACATAAAACTTTGGGAACTTTTAAAAGCAAAAGCAAACCTGTAACCCTCAGTATCATTACATTAAATAGAATGATTCATTCAGGCTGAAGACTATTAGCAGTTGACTTCAAGTCCTTAAACCAAAATCTTATTCTCTGCACTGCACAACTGGGTGTCAGAAACCTTTGCTTGTCTCACGTCCAGACACTGACACAGGAAGGGAAGCAACTGGAAATGTTCTGGTGAAAATAATAGACTAAAAGTCTCCCTGTTGGCATGGGGATAGGAGTGAATCGAAGTCACTACCCTCAAAATCCTGTCAGAAAGTGTACCTGGTCAATAAATCATGAGCCTCCATCGAAACAGCACAGTTTGGGGAGGGATAATTTCAAGTGTTTGGTGCTACATGTTTGGTTGTCATTTCATTTCATAATTTAACAAAGACTAGGAAATGGAAGTAATTAGTTCAGGGATCTGTCCAGCAAGCCGCTGGACAAAGAAGACAGTGGCTGCTCCTGTGGCCAGGCCCAGATATCCTTTCACTGTCTCTTCTTGGCTTCTGACTGTCCTCTACAACTGTTAGGCAGCTATAAAAGGTCTTACCTTTATTCCCCATAAATTCATGTTTCTTCCTACCTGGGAAAACCTGCCTTTGATTTTATGCAAGCTAAGATGTGGGCCTTTTTCTGATTATCCAGAATAATGGATTCTCAACAACAGGTATAAGTAAAATTGAAAAAAAATGCAATTTTCAGTAGTGCTTCTGACACACGAGTTGCTTTTCAGGATGCTGTGTAAAATAAAAAATGTATTACCAAAAATACGTAAAAAATAAATGTAAAAGTTACATTTTTACAAGGTTTTTCCGTTCTGGATGCGGGAAAATACTATGATATTTTTCACACAGAAACATGGATATGTTTATTTGTGTATATGTGTATTTGTCAGTTAATAATTTTATTAAAGTATTTTTCAGCTTGTGTGTCATGGAAGCGTAGAAGATGAATAGAAAGATGATCAGCAGGGAAAGGCAAACAGGTGCGAGCTTCCAGTTATTTCTTCTAATAGCAAGCTGTCAATCAGATAAATCTGTATTTTGCATATGCACTTCCACAGAGGCAAATGGGAGACTTTGTGGTTTAATTCCCTCAGAGCATAATCTCCATGCTGATCTACTCAGTGTACCTAAATGCACCTTTGGTAAGTACTGAATATGTGGATGATTTTTTATTAACTCCTTTCCTTTCCTTTCCTTTCCTTTCCTTTCCTTTCCTTTCCTTTCCTTTCCTTTCCTTTCCTTTCCTTTCCTTTCCTTTCCTTTCCT
>WEIV01025404.1:270-37361 GCA_013390005.1 Calyptomena viridis
CATCAGACCAAAGGTTGACACTTCACCTGGAAAACTTCTTACCTCTGGGTGTCAGAATCAATCAGCAATTACACAAGAAATATATGTATACTTCCGACCTATAGTCAATAGCTTTCAGACAGCTCTAAACATTAAAGTGTAATAAAGCAGCAAACTACACAAAATTTCACTTTGTGCAGTATGCTGATGATTCCATGAACAAAAAGTATAATGAAACTAATTTTGTAGGAGCTTGTTATGAGAAAATCCTTGATGAATATATATATGTGAGGAAAGATAAACTATTTTCTGCTTAAAGGGTAGGGGACTGGCTAGATTAAAGTAATTCAGGCTTGTGTGGAAACAAGAAGAGGGAAAGACTGTAAAAAATACATGTAAAGGAACAGATAGGCTCAAAATAAATACAACTTCGGAATTAATAACTGTGCTATACATCAAGAGCTGAGATCCACTTTCACATTTACTTCAGTCATTTAAAAGAAAAAGAGGTATTTAATACAAATCCCCCATTTCTGAAATCTACTCATTCTTGGTCTCAAATATATATTTTTTAAAAAATATATTATTATGGAAAGAACTCATTTAGCATGGCACCAACTTGGAAATTGTGTGAGGTGATAATGACCACAAACTTCTCTTGGAATAAACATCTACATTAGAGAAATATTAAATGAGAAGTTCAAAGATGATGTTAAAATGTTAAAGGACCAGAATATTCCTTCAATTGAGCATTTTATTTAAGTTTGTCTTAACTAAATAGATGTTTGTTGCAACAATAGTGATGAGCATGCAGATGATTAAATTATAGATTATTAAAAATACCAAAATAAATATATCCATTAGCACATATTCATATTGAGTATGCTATTTTATAGTATTTGATAAATTTTCCTAGTAATTTTTATTCTTCCTAGAAAGTCAGAACTGTATTTTTTTATCAGTTTGTTAAAGAAGACAGAATAAAAAATATGCATGTGGTAACTTGTGTTTCTCAGATATTTAAATTTCAGGAATCTTTGGTGTCTTTTGGACAAACAAAACAAAATATTCTACTTAATAAAATATATTTGACTAGAAAATCTGTCATCATAGGACTTGAAACTCACTTTCCATCCTGGAAACCATTTGTCCTGCATCACTTTGACAACAGTCTGGACAACAGCCTATTGGAAAGGAGTAGAATGGCCACAATGATTTTTTCTGCATTTTATAATTTCTGAGTAAGTAATGATCCATGAAAAAATGCCTTTGAATGTATTTGTCACTTGTATTTCAATGTAAAGGATGTTTTTAAACTGTTTTGATTTGTATTCGTTATACGTAGCATCACATTGACTTTCCAAGTTTCTTCTCCCAGATGGCTTAAGAACTTTTGCATTAACTGACTGACTCTTATCAAAGGAAATATTATCCATTCCAAAGACTAGAAATTCTTGCAAATTTTTAACAATATTATTTAGAATTTTTTTCAAAGTTTCCAATAGAAAATACTAACTGGAACAGTAAAACATATTTTTAAACAAGGAAGCTGTAGAGATACCTTTCAGAATAGATAATTTGCTTTTTTTGTTGTTTTTTTCAATCCTCACATCTTTCTTATGATCACATGATTTTCTCTCAGGACTGGAGTTGAAACATATTTATCCTAGAGAATAAATACAGGATAGTCCTATAGGATGTTATTTTCCTATAATTTCTTATTAGTTTCTTGTTAAATCTTTATTATAAACATTGGATTATATTAAAAATATCGGATTATGCTTTAAAATTATTATTTCTAGAATTATAAAATCAGCAACTGAAAACGAGCATATAGCACATTAGCATTGGTATTCATTATTGTGTTTTTTTCTCGTATTTACTTTCTTCCATACTACACACACAGCTTTTTACAGCAGAGATCACTCTATCCCCATGTCCGTTTGCAAAATAATAGATTATTAATCCCTAACTGGACTTTCTAGGCAAGAGTTCCATTAAGATTAGTTGCAATGCTAACACCAATTCATTTTTATGATTACAATTATGCTACTTTTTTTTAATTATTAACTGAACACAATGGAAAGTAAATAGCAGACATTCTAATGAAATGCCATCAACAGTCGTGTCCTGTTATTACTGGTACTAACTTACTGACAAGCATTATAAGTAAAACTAATCCAGAAATAGTAAATATACTACTTTCGACTTCCTTTGTGTGAAATATTTGGATTTGGACCAAATCATTTCTTATTTTAGGTAAGTTTTTAGAAATTTTCAAGTCTAAAGTTCTTACCATTCAAAAATAATGACCACTGAACAGTATTTCCTCAGTGATTAAAATCTGAGAAAAGGCAGATATTTGTTTTTAGGCATTTTTTCCATGTTTAGACATGCACATATTCTGCCAGTGAGTCTATTGGGCTAAAGTGGAGCAGGAAGTAGAAATGTTTGCCCCATACAAGGGCAAAAAACCTCTGTTTGATTTAAGATATTTAAAATAGATAATACAACACTTAAAGCCATAAGATGAATGTCAGCTGTTTTCCTTTTCTGAATGAGACAAAATAACATACAGTTTTACATATAAATCATTACCAAACTTAGACATTAATTCATACTAAAATAAACTCAGTCCAATTACAGTAAAATTAGCACAACATATTTCTTTCAAATTACTTTCAGATTACGGTTTGGTGTAACCTGACAACTGCAGTTGAAAGATTAAACTAAGTTATTACTATTGTTACATTTCTTTTTATCTAGAAAAAAGAAATCTGATTATAATTCTTCTAATGTCTTCGTAATACAAATGAAGACAGACAAACATCAAAGGAAACTAAACCAACTTCAACAATAGAAGCACCCATGAAAATATGCATACTTCAATGTCAGATAAAAAGCCAACATATAAAATAAACATTTCCAGGGAACATTCTGAAAAACAAAGCAATTTTACCAAAACTATGCGACAGACCTCTACAGCCAATTTAATTTATATAACATTTGCATATCCTGAATTGAAATAAATATTAATTTCAGCATATTATATTTTTTGTAATTTTTTAAATCTATACAGGCAACCCAGCTGATGTATTAATTTGTCCATTACTGGAAGGGTACCTTTTGCTGATTTGACTCTGCAAAAATTAGATTCCTGAGAGTGATAAAAACTACGTATGTTTTCCACTTTCTTTCATGCCTCATCCCTCTCCCTATTGCTCGCCAGGGGATTTATCCTACTGCTCTAGATGTGTCTGGCTAATGCTAGTGAGACAGTCAAAGTCTATTACTTTGTATTAAATTGGGACAGCTGCCCTGTTGTCCTGTACTAAACTGTAATGAGTGCCCTGTCTCCTGCAATACCATGCACCAAAGCTTTAGACTGATAATCTAAGAGAAAGCACATTGTGCCTTAGCTTTCCACAAAATCTTTCTGCATCTGTTTCCCTGCCTTGTGAGGGTTGATAGAACCTGAGAGAGTATTTATGGGGCTTCCGTCTTGTTGCAAAATGAAGTTGTGGCAGACAAGACACATGTTGGATCTGCCGAGGAGAATGAAGAGAATGAATGGTGCAGAGAAGAAAGAGCAGAAGAAAGGACTCAGGAATGTAGACTAAATAAGTTGGGCCAAAAGTGTAATGAATATATGCCAAAATTAACATTACATTTTCTCTTGATTATTCCCTTAAATAAGTTGTGTTTTCTTGAATGATGTCCCTAGGCCTACAAACCAAACTGTGCAGGATATTTTAAGAAATGCATTATCTTACAATACATTCAAATATTGCATAATATTTTTTAAACACCTTTTCAGAAGAATATCTTTTGCATAGGGCTCTTGCTATAAATCAATGTATCTTTTACTAAGGCACAAATACTTAATACATATTTACAAGAGAAAATGGAGTGAAGGACTGACATGCTGGAGAGAGTTGTCATGTCCACATGTTTGAATATGTGCCTCCATAAAGCCTATTTAGCAAAAAGCATGTATTTATTATAGGCACCCTTAAAACCAATGGCCGTTAAGCTTTTATATTGTTTATTTTTTCAGGTGTCTAACGAAGATATTATATAAAATTTTATATAAGCTACATGCTTCCTTCATGCTCAGTGAAAACTTTTTATGCACATACAATGAATACCTGTAAAAACTCTCGTGTTATAAAATACAAAATGTTTGTGAAACTTCTATTTTGTTTCTGTTTTAACAATATAGATACAATAAATACAAACAGTATCTTTAAATATCATTTATTGAACTATTTATTTCCTCATTTTTTAATTTTTCAAACATTTTTAAAATATAAAGATTTGCTTTTCTTTTTTTTTTCTTTCTTATTTCTTTTTTAAAGCAATGCATACAAAAGGTAATTATGTGCCTGATGAATACACTGGAAGAACTTCTGAACTCTTTGCTCCAGTCTATTTCAGTGGTCAACCTAGCTGCAAAGGCTAAGCAAGGTACATGGAGTCATGCATTTTGCACCCCATAAACCTCTTCAAATCATAGAAGAACTAATAAGTGAAAACCTCCGAGAGGGTTTATGAGTTTCACTCTTGAGAAATCTATATTCTCACCCACGTTCCTTATTTAAAATATTTTGAGGGGAGGGAAGTGGGGAATCAAACAATTTTGAAAGATGTTTGCATCATAATAACAGTTTCTCAACTGTAATCTCATATTTTCTCCTTGCTTTCTAATTACTACTTAGCAGGCTGATTAAGTTCCATTGTGTTCCAAAGTAGCTTTAACTTGCTGTATTGCTTATCAATATAGCCAGCTGTTCAGTGGTAGATTCAGTGATGACGGCATTTTTAATTGCTTTTTTCATTTGGCTAAGTAAGTTCAGATGGTCACTAATTAGTTCTGTCATGCTGAGGTAGTTTTGTTATGAACAATGCAATCAGTGTTTCATTGAAAAGACAACTTTCCAAGATCTACACTGCTTAATTATCCCTAGGAATGTGTCCTCAGTTTCCTTATTTTTTATTGCTCACATGAGTAAGGTGATAGGAATTAAACTNTTTATTAAAATCCATTGCTAATTTTACTATTTTTTTAATATAATAATGGTTTTGTTGAATATAGTACAAAAAACTCAGTAAGGGACTAAATTTAGTGAGGGACATCAATGGAATGCCTTATAGAAACTTTCCTTACAGTCTTTTAAATAACTTCCTTTTGTTTATATCCTTCATTAAAGATCTTATTTGACAGATGTTTTATAATGCCTATTGATTCTAAAAGCAAATGCATACTGATTGAATTGTTGTAAAAAATTCACTTGTGATTTATCATTATTGTGGCCAAGATACTTTTTAGAAAACCTCTCTGAAACACCAAGTACCTAAAACTGAATGAATAGAACTCAGCATTTGTGTAGTAAGGAATTTTTTCATTCATTTCTTCATTCCTTAGCAGTTTGTGTAACTTTTAGTGTGGAACAATGTCTCTTGACATTCTCACAAACCTGTATCTGTTTCAGTTTTATGTTTTAGCATAAATATGTGGGTATACCCTATGGTATTTTGATGAGACAATTTACATTTTTGAGCTACCAATGACTGTTTAGGTTGACTGTAGGATCAAATCACTAGAGGATTTTTGATGAAAGATGTGGAAAAAAAAATCATCAGGTTAAAAATTATATCTTGCAGGAAAATACGTTGTAAGCAAGGCTTGGAAAAACATGCTATCCTGATCAGCCCGACTGACATTGAAAACTGAGATTCCCAGTCTGGAGACATGTTAGAGCTGCGATTGCTTAATTGTAACTTCTGAAACAGATACTTTTTAATGTTTGTTAACGTGCTTTTTACACTTTGCTATTTCTCCATTATTTACAAGTCCACATTAACTTTGATTTTACCACATACAGCTTGGTTTACATGTATTTGACCATATTACTTTACTTTTTGTNTTCTACTAGTGCACATAATGATTTCTCATTTTCCTCTGCTCAAAAGCAACCAATTAAAACAGCCATAAAGACTTATTCTTTATTAAGGACTATGCTTTGCTTTAGGGCAATCCAAAAGCATATATATTTCAAAATTATAAGGCATCAAAGCAGTTTATAATATTCACATTTGTGTCTGTGTTTCCCCTACATAAAAAATCATGAGATAACTGGCTATTTCTTGGGTATTTTCATATTTTTCTGTGTAAGAAAATAGTCTTCCTAAAACACCAGAAAGAAGTAATAATTGTGCTTTTCTTCAAGAATAATAAAAATAAATTAAGAATCAATATTATTAAAAATAATTAATTTTTCCAGGTTTTGCTTTTATTAAAATCCATTGCTAATTTTACTATTTTTTTAATATAATAATGGTTTTGTTGAATATAGTACAAAAAACTCAGTAAGGGACTAAATTTAGTGAGGGACATCAATGGAATGCCTTATAGAAACTTTCCTTACAGTCTTTTAAATAACTTCCTTTTGTTTATATCCTTCATTAAAGATCTTATTTGACAGATGTTTTATAATGCCTATTGATTCTAAAAGCAAATGCATACTGATTGAATTGTTGTAAAAAATTCACTTGTGATTTATCATTATTGTGGCCAAGATACTTTTTAGAAAACCTCTCTGAAACACCAAGTACCTAAAACTGAATGAATAGAACTCAGCATTTGTGTAGTAAGGAATTTTTTCATTCATTTCTTCATTCCTTAGCAGTTTGTGTAACTTTTAGTGTGGAACAATGTCTCTTGACATTCTCACAAACCTGTATCTGTTTCAGTTTTATGTTTTAGCATAAATATGTGGGTATACCCTATGGTATTTTGATGAGACAATTTACATTTTTGAGCTACCAATGACTGTTTAGGTTGACTGTAGGATCAAATCACTAGAGGATTTTTGATGAAAGATGTGGAAAAAAAAATCATCAGGTTAAAAATTATATCTTGCAGGAAAATACGTTGTAAGCAAGGCTTGGAAAAACATGCTATCCTGATCAGCCCGACTGACATTGAAAACTGAGATTCCCAGTCTGGAGACATGTTAGAGCTGCGATTGCTTAATTGTAACTTCTGAAACAGATACTTTTTAATGTTTGTTAACGTGCTTTTTACACTTTGCTATTTCTCCATTATTTACAAGTCCACATTAACTTTGATTTTACCACATACAGCTTGGTTTACATGTATTTGACCATATTACTTTACTTTTTGTGTAAACCATTAAAGTTTTTTGTCCAGCTCCACATCCCCATTTCTTCATCTGAAGACTGGGGAGGGATTTTTTAGCTACGGGGTCTCTGGTGTCTGCATGGGCTTCATCTCTTACTTGGGCTTCTATCTTTTCTACTGTCATACCAGGGCTGCATCATTATACTTGCGTGACTTGTAATGTACTGTGTCATTAATGTATAGTCAAAACCCTCTACTTCCACACATAACAACTACCTGTTGCAACTAACTATATATATATATATAAAGATAGTGTTACCATACTAAAGTGAGAAAAGTTAAATGAATTAGCCATAACCACCTGATCATCAGGCAAATTGCTTTACAGACAAATCAAGTGAAAACAAAGCTCCAGACAGGTCACAAATTCAGATTAAGCAAACTTGTCTCCATCCTAAGACTTTGTCAACTCTACTCAAAGCCCGGGGCTTCTTACTTTCTGTGGCCTAACTGTATTGTTGGGCTACAGGGCTATATATCTGGGATCTAAAAGGCATGAAGTCAATGGCAGTTCTCTATAATCACATGAATTTGTATCATTGTAGGGAAAGTAATCCAAGATGCACTGTGACAGTAGGAATAGAATTCTTAGCTGCTTATAACAAGAAAAATACCTGTAGGGCAATTAAATCTTATATCCTGTCCCAGATTTATTCCTCCTAGTTTTCTTTCTTATAGGATGAATAGTTATATCATCATCTCAAGGGATATGAGATTGAAATCCTTGCCTATGTTCAGAAGTACCTTGATGTCTCTAGGACTTGATGATAACATCTTCATGCCCTTGGAATTTTGTTTTGGTCAGGTGGGAATCTCCAGTGTCACAAGTTTAAAAGCAGCATCTGTCCTACTTTGAGAAAATAAACCATGAAAATAAAACACCACTTTCTATATATTTTGTTACAGAAAACCAACACTACAGGCTAATTCCAGGTGCTGAGAAGCATAGCAGTCACAGCATGAAGGCAATCATTTATTACACCTTTTAAAACACAATAGATTTTAAGAAAGACTGTCCTGTTTTGTATTTAAACCATAAACTGTCTCTACATAATTGTACTTGACTTCCAACAGTGATTTGGTCATATGATGAAAGTGACAGAGATGGTCAAATTATCATTATATATCCTCGTATGACCCAGGTTGCTGGCTATTTATTAAATGTTACATAGCAAGAAACCTATGTTCATTATGTCTGGATATTAACAATTAAGTGATTTGCAAAACGTACCAATTTTTTTTCTCATAACATATAAAACAATAAGGTAAAATAAAAATTTAAAAGATTTTTTACTTCAGGCTTCATAATCCTCTAGTCTACAACTTTTTCTGAGCTGTAATTGAATGTATAGTACAGTACAGAAGCTCAGAAGTGACACCATCTACTGGGGCAACATGCACAGACTATTACGAATAAGTTAGAGATGGAAATCAAACTGAAGACTCAATATCAAAGCCTTCCAAATATATTTAATCAGCTTATATCACTTTCCCTAGCGAAAAGATTTGACATTTCAATAAGCATTATGACAGTGTAAGAAAACGGCTTTAATGTATTTTACTGATGAAATTATTTTGAACTGTGTAAGAAAATATGCTACAATGATGAACCCCAAGCTGTAGATGGAAAGACAACTTAATCATTCTCAGCACTACCCACTGCAAGCTTGACAATACTACCTTTTAATACATATTATTTTCTGGATACATCAGAGCAAAAGCACACTAGAGACATGATAAATTATCATCTTTTAAAGTCCTTTCTTGAACCCCAAGTACTGATTGTTCCTATAACTGGAACTGGATTTTTGCTGTTGTAGGATCTGAATGGTATTAGTCACCCTAGAGGCTTGTTCCATCTTTACCTCTGTGAACAGCGAAACAGCAGTTTTTAACACTTCAAACACATTTTCCATTTATTTGTTACACTTTCACTTTTTATAATGATTACTTTCCAAACTCAGAGCAAGGTGCTCTGGACAGACACTGTGTTGTTTTGACATCTTGGCATTTATTTCAAGCAGGCTATGGGAGCAGCCAGAGACTGCCACAACATCGAATGTTGTGAGGAGAACCAGGGCCATGGAGATCACTGAGGTTGGGCCAGGGCTAACCCACAGGTGAGGCCTGGCTTTGCAATGCCCATGGCCGGTCTGGGCACAGTTATGGTGCCATGGAGCAGCCTTGCTGTGGTGTTTCTGGGGTAGGGACTGATGGCTGTGGGCAGTGGGAGCGACAATTGGGGTCCTGCGCTGTGGACAGGGTGGGGAAGGCTCTAGGGTGATGGTCAGTGGCAGTCAGGGCTGGTGGTGCCCTCTGGGCCCCATCAACCACTTTACCTCACCTGCCTCGCCCACTTCAGTTAGAACTGTGCAAATCCCTCAGGTGGCGAAGGTGAGGAGGTCACTGTGCAGGAGCTGTCCTTTCTATCAGCTGAAACTGAGAGTGGATCTCATGTAACTTCTGAACCTCAGCTGCAAAATAGTGAGAAGAAAGCATTTTGTACAATAGAAAATATAATTAAAAAACCCCAAGCAAACATCAAAAGAGAAAAATATAACTTTTTTATTTGAGTTGTTATGGTCCCCAGAAATTGCTACAAAAATTTTTCCATTATGTAAACAGCAATAAATGATGCAACACACATAGACAAAGAAAAAATAGCCTTGTTAAATTGGACTTCCACGAAGACAAAAATTATATAGTGCATCCAAAAAGAGAAACAAGGAAGGAAGAAGCCTTGTTCTTTAGGGTGTTCATCATCACTCTCAGCTAAAACAAAGCAGATCTTAGATCTTCATGATTGCACTACAGATAATTCATCTATTTTGTCTGGATTATGATACATATCCAGTGATTTAAAAATTATAAACGAGCTTCAAATTATAGTTCTGGACAGGCATGCCCTACTAATAGTGGTATTTCATAGAAATTACTTGAGTCTGAACAATTAACCATCTTTTGTCAATTACTCAAAGTCAATATATATCAGCACAAATAAGATACGAAGATAACAAAAATTTTGGGGGGATGAGTGGGAAAAGATACAGATGTAACTTCATCTAGTTGTTGATATATTCATGCATGTTAATAATATATCTTGCGGTAAGAGTAAAATTGGGATATGGACACATAAACGCATTATTGCAAGATGACAAATCATCACAACGACAGATTTCCCATGGCAGTTTGTATGCATGTTTTCCTGTGTAGTAACCTCTGTGTAAATAAAAGTTAGTTTGAAATACTTTATTCTTCTGTCATTGAAAGTAAGTTAGTTTGCATTTATAACTAAGTATCTATACTGTTCCATGGAAAGTTATCATTCAGCAGATGAACACATAGTAACTTCTAATACATGACGAATTTCTATTTACATTGTTTAGATACTAGTAAGTATGAATATAGGCCAAGTATGATTTTGTATTTTTACAAACCAGGACATTTTCTCATATGCAGTGGATAAGTTACTGAATATGAAACTATAGATATTTTACTACTGCTTAAGAAAAACAAACACAAAAAAAGCTGCAATAGATGAAATGCGTTATTTATACCAGTCAGTTAGCTTCTGTGGTGTTTTCTCCTGTTATTCAATCAACAGTCAAAGAGCAGAGGGTTGGGAATGATAACAAACTGGAGGCAGGTCTTTCACTGAAAGGCACAATGAACTAATTTTTTTATTTAAGAAATTTTTACACACAACATAGCTATCCACCTACACATTGATGTGGACAAACAGGAATTCAACAGTGCAAAAGATATCTGGCAGGCATCTGGCAGGCAAGTTTATGACTTGGTAGTGCTTGATGTTGGAGAAATTCTGATGTTGTACAAGGTATTTGTCCTCTGAGAAGCAGGCAGTTGTACTTGATGATCTTTATGGATCCTTTCCAACATGAGATATTCTATGATTCTATGATATATTTGGGGGTCTTTTTTTTCTGTGCAACATCTCCTTAATTTAATGGAAATTGGGAATTTTAAATTCATTAACTTCTAAGTGACTTCCAATTTTTGCAGGAGGTCAAAATAGTTCATCACAGTGACACTTCCTGGCTCTGTAATTTATAAATATATAAGGAATAAATATTAATAAGTGCAATATTAAAATCATGTCTCCAGAGTTTTAGTGCTCTTACAAATCATACAACTTCCATAAGTCTAGCTATGAAAATTGTTTCTGAAGCATGAGAAAACTCTAGATTTGTGTTCCTTAAAGCATGCAAATTCTTGGTATTGGATTTGTGTTCTCTGTCCCAGATGAATGAGAAACAGAATTGTTTTAAATGTCTTTCATACTTTCCAATATTTAGCTGCTTTGATATTGCACTAAAATGAGAGGAAAAGAGTTGCAGTGTGCATAATATGGACTTTGTAAGTGAAATTCACCATAGAGACTAATGCATTGGGCATAGAAATAGTTTACTTTTCTCCTAAACTCTAAATTTTTTATCTTGTGTTTGAAAGTCTTGTTCAGACGAGTGAATAGGGATGATGTGCTATTATGTCCTACATTTAATCTTGGTGTGACATCAAATATCAATGATGCTACCTTTAAATATTTTTTGGTAGTGTACTACAATACCTGAGTAAAAAATTCCAGACTCCTTGAACCTTTTCGAATATTCATCTTGGCACTATTCTGCTAATTGGGCTGCACTGGCATTTTAACACAATCGCTTGAAACCAAATTAAGTTATGGATGAGTATTTGATTGTTTTGCAAGGAAAGTGAATTCAAGAAGGCATGGGAAGTATATTTATTTATTATGTATGCTCTGGTTCTCAAAGACATACACATTTGAGAAACTGAAACTTACAAACTGCAGACTTGTAGTGTGCCATGAACTGTTATTGTATACACCAGCAACAGAAATGGACCTTTAAGGTCAAGAAAAAATAGAGTTGTATTTCATGTAACAGTTGTCAGCAATAATTATTGCACAAGGAAATGTGAAATACGTCGTGTGAGAAATGGCTGAAATGTAGGAGCTTAACTTTGTGGTGCAAAACATTTTACAGCATAGTGACAAAGTCAGAAGGAAATATATGTTTTACAACTTTATATTCATTCTTACCCTGACACAGCACCTGACGCCATTGATAGAATCTGCTCATGTTTTCATTCTAGACTCTCGTATAAAATTTCTTTTATGCATTTAAAATTAATAGAATAGACACCTTACTAGTAGGACTGTGGTGGCTCCACCTTGGCTGGCCTTCAGGTCAAATAGGATGCTCTCCCAACTCACCTTGTCAGCAGGAGAGAGGAAAGGCATCTTAATAAAGACAAGCAAAGGCTGCACACAGAAGCAAATGAAAACAAAAAGACTTATTCTCTACTTCTCATCAGCAGGTGATGTCCAGTCATTTCCTAGGAAGGAGGGTCTCAACATGGATAGCAGTTACTTGAGACACAGCCTTCATGCTGCTCAGACACTGCTTAGCTGTAGTCAAAACTTTGGTGTGTTATCAGCTATACAACACTGCTCTGTAAGGACTGCTTGTATATATAAATATGGGACATCCTTTACGAAAGCAAATTAAATATATTCCTAAATTTTTAAACATTTTAATCAATTCAATAAAATAATAATTGGTTATCTAGTATTAACAATCTAATATTAACTATTGCAGATTATTTGACTTTGTAGAAGAAACTATTAAATGTATTTTTCATTTCCATTACTATTTTTAAGTTGAGTGTTTTGCATAGATGTTAAGTCATAACCACATTGAAAACAGATATTTCATCATCTTCAGTGATGCCATTCCAGTGACAGACTATAATTTTCCTCCAACATTCTTTTAATTATCTATGTATTTGCATCATCATTTATTTTGAGTACATCTCTTGTCAGGTAAGCCAAGCTCAGTCTGAAAATCGCTGCTTGTGGAAATAAACCAGCAATGACAACAAGCTATAGACCCCCTCATTACCATGATATTGATTTCAAATGAACGTTTCTCTTGTCAGTATTTTTTTAATTGGAATTAAGGTCATTACAATCCTGATCAATTACTGCATCGTAATTTCAAATTCTGTTCTCTCCATCTGCCCAATTAACATAAAAGCATGTTGGGTTTTTTTTCCTAATCTTAGAAGTGAAATTGGAACAGATGCTTAGTTTCCAGAAATTAAGCCATCAGACAAAAACATTTTCAATATGTTTTATTTCAAATATTAAAATCAGTTCTATTGCATTGCAATCACACTTTTTTGTGGCTTGATATTTAGTAGGAATATTTGAAAATAATTTTTAGGTATTTACAATTCCAAGATTTCTATATTATGTAGTTTATTATTTACATTTAGTGGTGTGTACTGGGTGATTACTACAAGCACTATACAAGATTTAGAAATATTAAAAAAGAGAATCAAGAAACAAAACAGGAGGTGTTCAGAAGAATCTACGTTGGTGCATTTACCATTTGAGTAATCAAGCACTCAACAGATCCTCAGCAACCAGCTGATTCTTTAGAGTTTTGAGTCATACTGGATACAGTTTTGAGTTTAAGGATGTTTTCCATACAATGAGAAACGTCTATTATCAAAGACTATACATTTCACTTTATAGGGCTACAGTAGGTTTATGACATCCTCACATATTTTTAAGATTTATTTTTCTGTTTTTCTTCCCCTTCTTTTCACTTGTTGAATAAGTACGTACTTACAGTTGATTCATATATTTGATGCATTCATTCAGATGAGGTTTTTTCCCCAAAAAGGTTTTTTTTCCTAAGGGTCTGAAAAACGTATCTTCCCTTTTTTAATCTCAAGATGTACTCATTATGAAAAGGGCAAAATATGATGGCCATTTTAATGCCTTCCAAGGAAAGCTCCAAATAACAGTGGTGAGAGTTTATGTACAACAGAAATAGATGACACTGACTTCCAGCTCAAGAAGAAAAAACAACATGCAGTTGAGAAAAAGGAAAGCTGACATCTTAGGATTCCTGAATAATTCACTAAGATTTTAGTCAAGCAAAATTTCTTTGCAAAGTTTTCAGTCACCTTATGGAAGGCATTTTCTTTTTTAGAGCCAGTATTTTATTTAGTAGATAGATCAAAGTGGTCACTATCTGTGCTTTCACAACTGTTAACGATTCCAGTCAAAATGTTGTTTTCTCTAGTCATTCAGTATATATCAAGATGAGGAGTTTTAAATAGTCATATGGACCTACAATGGAAACTCCATCTATCCTAGGAAAGGTCAGTGTCATAATTAAAAAAAAAAAAATCCATGGTATCTGGATTTATTTCTAAGGAGAATAGGAGAAAAGTTTTATATATTCACCTCTAGAATCTCTTTCCTCTAAAGGCCTGCTTGGCTTTACATGTTGCAGGTCCATAAAATATTCTAAAACACTGTTCGAACAGTCTGCTAGTCTGCTAAATATGATTGAAATTCATTTAAAATTAAGTAAATAGGTCTCTAAAAATGCACTCTATCAATAAATAGTCAATAATATTGACCCAAAATACTCTCACAATACTTGCATTCCCTGTCCTCCACCAGGTTTATCCTAATTCCCCTGTGTACATTGTCTTTAATTGCTAATACTGGATGAGAAACTGGAGGTTATTGATCAAACCTTTTTATAAATATGCCAGTTTTGCTTGTCATTATATATTCTTCTTAAGTCATTACTTATTTTACTTTACCTTTTAGTATGTTAATCTCTTAAAATCATAAACTATGCTTGACTTTAAACTTTTGAAAGCCCTTATCCTAATCTGAAATTATTAGCATTTACATAATTTTATATTTTTCTTTTTTGTAAAAACTATAATGTAAGTAAAGTTTTGTGAAAATCAAAATAAATTATATCTGGAAAAAATTATTATTTTATATACCAAATCACTTCTTTTCAAAGTGCACAAGAGGATGCATTATGAAATATGTATATATACAGTATAATATATATACCAAAAACACTGCTGGTTTTCAATTTACAGCATTATATTTAACATTATACAGTTGGAAATGTCAATCAATAAGTATTTTAGCACTTGTGAAAATTTAGTGATTTTCTATTATGTTTGAGAAGCTGGAGATTTTTAGGAGTATTTTAATTATTTGGAAATATTGTTTCAAAATATTTTAATTTCATTAGTCATAAAGATATTGCATTCAAGAATCAGCAGTGAGGATTATTTGCAAAAAACAGCAGATGAGTTTTAAACATTAAATTCAGTAATCATTGAATTACTTTTTAAAACATTCCCTTTTCCAGCAGATTTCCTAAAATCAAATTCTAGCATATTTAAAATATGTTGTTCCTTCTGTGTTTTAAAAGCTAATATATATGTAAGCCTGTATGTAGATGCATATAATCCATAATAAACTAGATTTATTTAACTTTAATAAACATATATTTAGTTAGATAGAAATCTAGAAGCACAATGAGAATTTAGACATGTGTGAATCTAGTCTGAATTTTATGAATTTAAGGAGCCAAAGTTTAATTCAAATTATTAAAATGTTACTATGGAGACAATTCTGCACAGAAGTGGTTTTTTCTGAAAGTTGCAATTTTCAATTAGCAACTTTTTGTTTTACCTATTCCATCATAACTCCATGGCTTCTTATACAGGATTTGCCAGAGTAGCTGTTTATCCAAGAATACTGTAATCATTCACTGCAACAAAAGGAATCATGCACACAGAGCACACAGGTGGACGGGTAGTTCATAGTCCAGAGACATAAGGATCAATGTGAGCTGCTTAACATATAATGCTTTTACTTTCTGAGCCATTTCTCCATTTTTTAAGTTTAGAAGTTGAAGAGTAGACAGTCAGTGAAGGAAAAAAATTAAATATTTTAGAATTCACAGAAACACATTTGAAGTTGTACTTTCATATTTGTACCATCTTCTGAGAAAGGTTTCATAACCTGTTTTCATTCCATGAACATTTTTTGCCTATCAGATAGACATCAGAACCTTTGAATTGATGCTACAAAAGTTTTTTCTTCCCTCCTCTCTTCTCAGTCTGTCATTTTCATTTTGAGTCTACTTCAGATATCCTAGTTTTGGCAAACATACCCTCAGAACTAACAAAACTGACAAAAGTAGTGTATGTAATGTGAAATTTCTTGTCCCCTTGAATTTGCTTTTGTGGAAGTAGAGGTGTTTTTCAGGTATGGATCTTGAAGTGAAAATGGTTGATTTCAGGCAACTTTCTTAACACAACAAAAATAACATGTCTGAACCACATTCAACTTCAAGATAGAAATCTTTATTAATACTCTCCTAGAATTTCCCTTGACACAATTAAAGTTCTAGAATGTTTAAGACTAAATAAGTCTCACTGGAGTTTGGGGGTCTGCATATTATTATTTCTCTTGTTTTACTAACTATTCTATTCAAGAAGATTATGCAGTGGGATAATACAAAATGAAAGAAAAAATAAGTTTTTTGTATTTTTTATTGACTATTATACAGATCACAGAAAGTAGATAAATATATGTATAATGAGGCATGTTTATATTTCCTCCCTTTTTTGGGGGGGAGTGGCATGAAAAATGACCGATACCAGTTGTCATGGGGAAGCTTACCTATGCAACTCACTTACATGGAAATATGTACAGTATCTACATATGTCTTGATATTATTTGTATAATAATTCTAAGAGGCTCACAAATTATATCTGGAGCCTTAAGGTGCCCTATATTGGGCATTGCACAGATGTGGAAATATTTTTAACCCTTTATTTAAGTCTGGTTCACTATTATTTTGAGCATATGGCTACACCCCCTATAGCCAAGGAATGACCACTGAGATTTAAAAGAATTGGTTTGGGGATACTAAATTATTAACTGTACCAAAGAAGCCGTAGAGTCTTCTCAAGAGAAAATAAATCATCTGCTATGAGGAAAATGGGGGGAAAAAAATCATATTTATTTCTCAGTTTGTTTCTGAAAACAAACAGAAATTTAAAAAGCAACAAAAGGCATTCCCAGTTGAACTAGACACTTAATCAAACACTCAGATCTCCTCATAAGAAGTGAAGTGCTTTTCTGACTAGAAGTGTTAAGCAGCTCTACTCCCAATGGAGAGAAGAAGCACTCACAATGTTAATCAGTTTCCACTAAGAAGCAGAAGTCTTCTAGGTTTGTATCTGTGCTTTTCAAATTGTTTGAGAGAGGACCAAAAATCTGAGTAGTGGTCATTATTTTATCCCTATTCATGGGACAGCAGCATTTGGTTTTGCCAGAACTTCCAATAAGTCATCACCTATTTTATTCCTGAAAATATTTTAAATCATAGAATCACTAGAGTTGGAAAAGATCTCTAAGGCCATTGAGTTCAACCATAACCTTGCACCATCGTGTTCATCACTAAATTGTGTCTTCAACTGCCACATCCATAAGTTTTTTGAATGCTTCCAGAGATGGTGATTCCATTCATTCTCTAGGCAGCTTATTCCAAATAATATGTAAAAATGTTTCCCTTTATATCAGAGTATAACGCTATTATTACTAATTTAAATATTGTAACTTAGCAAAGATTGTAAGTAGGAAACAAGATACTAAAATAGTTTCAAGTCCACATTAGTTGTTAATGATGCTTTGCTTCATTATTATAATTCCAAAGTTCTAAAAACTGTTTTGCGGAATTACTAAAAAGCTAGTTACAAAAGGCTTCAAAAACATACCTGCTCTGAAGACTTTAGTGAATAGAATACTTTGCACATACAGATTAACAGTGTTTTGGTGTGTGGCGTCATACTCAGTCGAACAAGAGGGAACTAAATTCAGTAAGAAAATAGGATTAGCATCTTACTTAAATCAATGAAGAGATATACGTCAATGCCAATGACTATTGAAGTCATGAAGGTGATGTTTTTTGTCATTGTCTGCTAAAATAGTTGAAAGTGTTTAAATTTAGCTGTCTTCAAAGATTTTGAGTCAATATATAATTTTCAGTAGTGGTAATAAGATTTGAGTTTTGATTTAAGCAAAACCAAAGATACCGATATTTTTGTATGCAAAATTTCTAATTATTAATTCAGGTTATTTATATAATTACTTTCTCTAAATTAACTCTAGCTTGTCTAACAGGTTTGTTTAAATTTAAATTGTGCTGATCTAAGTTACAAATATATAACTATATATGCTTGATTCATCTTTTTCAGATCACATAAATTTAAAAATAACTGACATATAAAGCAAAAGGTAGTGCACAATTATTCTGTGCTGGTGGGTTGCTGTTTTTTTTTTTTCCCCCACAAATTACACAAAACTTGATGGAAAAAGGTAGACGAGGAAAAAGATATAAAACTCATGATTTTTCAGTGTTCATTCAGAGAAATAATTTTTTCTAATTTTGCTTGATTAGTTTGTCATCTATTCACATTAAATTTTATTATTTTTTTCTTTTCATAATTTGACATGTTCATATCATTTTAGAGAATGTTATGTTATTTTGGTGAAGGCTAAAAAGCTGGCATGCTGTTTTCTGTTTAACACTTTTTCTCTGACATTATGAACATCTTTTCTCTGCTTTTCTATAGTCAGCACTGACTGGAATCTAATAAAGCAAGGTCTTTAGCAGCTTAAAATTGTCCCTGACATTGTCTTGTCAGTTATATCAGACCTTGAATGGTACAGACTATGAAAATCTTTCAAAAACACTTTGACAGAGTGACAGAATATTTATAAAACTAGCAAGAATTTTAAATCATTTTCAGATACATAAAATAGTGTGAAAAGTAATGCCAGACTGTTGGATCATATGTTCTATAATATTTTTTTCCAAGGTTAAAGTTCAATGACTTTGCAGTATGATGTGCATAGACAGTGTAGATTCATTGCCATACATTCAAAAGCATAAAGAATATCTCATAGCATGTTTTACATCAGCAGCTTTTTTGTATGTTTTTTGAGTAATAAAGTGTATTCTTATGTTCAAGCACAGAATTTGTCAGCTAAGTTCTGTAAAGCCTAAGGATGTGTATAAATTTAAAAACACTGCTAAAAGAAGAGATTTTTTTAAAGTACCACAGAAAAAGTATATAAAATACATTTTTAAACTCTGTGTGTGTGTGCGAGTATCCTTTATGCAAGAGCACAATTAAAAATAAACTTTTACTAAAATTTCAATAGAAAATGTTGTGTTAAAAACCATGCCTGAGAAGGCAGATTATCTAAATTTATTGCTAAAATTTCAAAGCAATGCCAGTAAGTCACTCATGTTCTAAAGACATTATATCAGTTTTTGTAAATTGTAACACTGAATTCAATGACATCATGGCAATTTACACCAATGGATGGTCATGATTTTACCTTTTTACATGATATGAATGTTGATTTGGACATTTGTCAGAGAGAAAAATCCACTCACGGATTTTATTCTGTAGTAGTAAATTCTTTTGCTATTGAAAACAGAGTCTACAATAAAGGACAACAGAAAAATCAGTTTCTAACTTAAATTTTCATTTCCTGCAAAATAAAAGATGAAAAATACATATTTCAGGTTGCTTCTAATTTTTTCAGGAATATTATATGAAGAAGGGAAGAGATGCAATTATAAATAATAAAAGTAAAATGCCTTTTTAAAAGAAAAAGAAAAGTGACATTGTCCAATAATAGTAATAATAATAGTGATGATAATAATAATAATAGCAATCAACGCCATCATCATAATCAGAATGAAATTTGGGAAAGAAAATATTTCTTATCCTTCATTCTAGAAGGTTGTGAAGACTTTTATGAAGGCAAATTATGCCCTAAGTTAGTTAAAATCATAGTATCAAAAGAGAATATTTTTTTAGGAGTGTAAAAAAAAGCAATAAAATGCTTAGACTATTCCCAGCCTATTTAGATATGGGTTTAAAGAAAGTATTGATACAGACAATATTATGTCATGTTATGTCCAATATTATGATGATACTTTTAATAGAAGGAAGAGAAAAGAAGAGGAAAAAATTTCTTTTTTAATTCTGACTGACCACATACTTTGCCATTAACTTCCAGTTGTACTTGAAAATATAATGGAACCCAGCATCCCAACCAGAATCCCATAGAAATATATGCTGGGCATTTTTACATCTTTTTGAAAGATTTACACGTATTTGGAATCTAAAAGAGCAGAAATTCTTACCAATTCATCAAAGGCCACCATCATTCCCATCAATTCCCCTTAACATGGGAGTTCACCTGATGTAACAAAAGTTTTGTTAAATTTTGTTAAGAGTATCCTCTAAGTATCCCTTTCAATTGCCTACAGAGTACTGTTCACTTGAATACAAGAGAATATGCTATTTTTGAAAGAAATATTAAAATATATTTTAAAAAGAAGTGATATACCTTTCTTCATCAGTCATGAAGTAATTTTACTAATTTTAGGGATTTTATCTAGTTAAAGTCAGGATTAAGAATGGTCTGTTCCCATAGCTGTATTTCTATAACCTCAGGACAGACAACCATCTGGTACCTCCTGGCTAAACTTGTGTCCTTCACAAATACAATTTGTGATTATAGATGGTCTCTTAGATATTTGTACTCATGTCCATCTGTTCACATGGCATTATGCCTACATGCAAGTCAGTCTTTCCATTAATTCACTGGTGCCGGACATTGGCATGTGCAGATTGGCCATCTGGATAAAATTGCAGTTGCCATATTTTTTAGCTGCACATACAATTCTGCCTCAGTGATGGCAGTTTCAGAATGGACTGATGTACTACTGGACATATAGTTACAGAGTGATGAAATTACACCTTCAAATCAGTAGATTAATACTCATGAAATTCTTATAAGGAGAAATAACATCTCACTAAACCAGAGTCATTGGGTGACAAAAACCCCCTCATTTCCTCCTATAAGCTACTCAACATCATCACAAATTATTATCAGCTGCAATCAGGTTTAGGCCAAATGGGAAATATTTGGAAAGAATGCTTGTACAGGATCTGGCTGAGATGAAGTCATGATGTTAAGTTTCTTCACTGCAGTCCATATAGGGAAGAACTTTGCGTTTGATGCTGAAACTGTCAGTAATCACAACTGTTTGGGTTACTGCTGTGCTTGCAGAGCATCAAGACTTTCTTTCTCTTTCTTCTGTGACTCTCTCAAAGTGAGTATTCTGGGAAAGATGTTGGGAGGAGTCACACCTAGGACAGCTGAACTGAACTAACCAAAGGGATATGCATGAGCACATACCAAGCTTAACAATAAAAGCTGAGGGAAAGGAGGAAGAAGAGATGTTTGTTGTTATGTTCGTTGAAACTGTTATGCTTTGCCTTCTAGGATGTGAAATAACGTCCTGCCTATGGGAAATAGTGAATTAATTTCTAGCCTCACTCTGCTTGCACGTGCAGCTTTTACTTTTCTTATTGAAGCGTCTTTATCTTAATTTGTCAGTGTTTTTACCTTTTTCTATCTTTCCATTCCATCCTCTGGGAGAGGGGAGTGAGTAAAAATCAGAGTGGTTTTCTGGCTGCTGGCCAGGGTCAACCTACCACAATTCTGAAATAGCATTTATAGGCAGAAATTTTCCTTGGAAAATATAAATTCGAAGACTATTAAAATCCACACACATCAGTCGACCATGTCCAATTCAAAAAAGTTTACATTTACAATAAAACAGTGTATTATTTAGAAAATAACTGATTTGTGACTTGCAAGCGCTCTTTTGAAGATGTGGACAAACACCATTGGTTTTCACAGCAGAATGGAAATAATTAATACAAAGTATGAAAATTGTAAATGCAGAATTTTTGTATTTTTTTAACTATTTGAGTGAAGAATGAAGATATTTATGCTGTAATGCATAAGTGACTGACATTTCATAATCTTGGAGTTATGGTTGAATACGTATACACAGAAATTTACTGTTTCTCCTATTATTCAGTGTATTTTTCCTATTATCTGATGGTAAGTTGAGAGATTAAGTGTATGCATTATACAGAAGTGACTTTTTGAATTAGATAAATAAGTCAATAACACTAATAATGACACAAGAAAATAGAAAAAAACTAAACTTTGGAGAGAACCGAATAAGTCAATGAGTCCTAGAACTCAAAAGACCAAAAAAAAAAATGATAAAGAAAAAAAAAAATGCATTCAAACAAATGATGACTGTGACTGCAATGAAATCTCCATATTCTGAATTAAAGTTTAATAAATTCGGACATCAGATCTACACAGCAAGGCCTTTTTTGTCTTCATGGATTTATCTGTTAATAGGAATAATTAAATTCATCCTATTTTCCTTAAGCTTCTGTATAGAGGTTCAAAAAAGAAAAAAGAAGCAATCTTTTTTTTCTCTGTGTGTGATAATGATCAACAGTCAGTGATGCTCTTGAACAAGAACATCCCCTTAGATGAAACATATTTGACTCTATTGATTCTGTAAAAGACAACATCTATTCAAAAAATGAAAGCAAAAGATTTTTTTTTCTTACATTTTGCAAGAATAATAAATAAATAATAAATATGAGGTAGAAATTTATAGGATACAGTTCAGATTTAAATATATATGTATTTGTTATTTTTCAAATGACAGATGAGCAAGATAAGGTAGGTAATCTACATGGCATTTAATAAAATGAATTTAAAAAGTCCTATCTTGTATGGAAAAGGATTAGAATATAATGAGCTTCAATAAGCTTTTTCTTGAATGTTACATCTGGGGCTTTCTGTTGGACTTTAACAGCTGAACTTTTTGCTCAGAACTTCTAGCAATAACATAAGTGAAACAATGATGTGATCATCTCAAACTCTAGGATCAAACCTGATAATATTAAGAATAAAAAATGCACAAAAGTGTCCAGCTAAATCTCAAGCTTATTATGCACAGAGAATAGCATAGCATCACATACATGAAAATGCCTGAAAAATAGAAGTGTATCATTTGCGTACAAGACACATAAAAAACATTACAGTATCATCTACATCCTCCTCTCTCTCTCTCTCTCTCTCTCTCTATATATATATAAAATGTGTGGCCTTAATGTCTATTGATTTTATTTTCTTGACTTCAATGTGTTAATTCAGTACAGCCTTAATGAAGAATGTCTGGATGAACTTTAAGTGGTCTCGAAGTATTACTACTCCATGCTTACAATATCTACTGCACATTTCCTCTTGCTCTTGTCAAGATCTTTGGGTTTAGGAACTATTTAAACATTTGTCATGAATATTAGACTAGTACTATTTTCTTTCATCCATTTGTGGTCAAATTCTAAAATGACGCTTCAGAATTTAAGCGAGAAACTAAATTGTTTCATACTGTTCTTGTCTCTGTTTTGATTCAGTCCCAAAATTAGTGTTGTTAAGATTAAATACAAGTATACATATAGTAGAAAATTCTGGCCTGAAGAAAAAAACTCACAAAATAAACATCAAAAATATATATGTAATAATGAAATCACAAAATCTGCAAATATATATTGACATCCATTAACCTTTGTGAAAGTCTTTATAAGCCTCTTATGTGACAATTCAATGGGACTAAGTTTAAATTTAGGTAACTCCAGGCAGTGTGTATATATATATATATATGTATGAAGATGGCAATGATTTGTAAAGAAGAGATAGTACTATACATGCAAAAAAATATGTATGGATATAAGGGTTATAGTCTGTAGCTGCACTTTGGATCTACATAGAACTGCAGAGAAATGCTGTGTAAAACAACTTTACAACTGGCAAAGAAGAAGCTGGAAATATTCCTATGACCATACGTATTATGAAAACATAGTAAACAAGTTATGGTAGCAATGGAATTGGCATGTGTAACTACAGCTCTGTTATTAGTGACTAAAATAATATTGCTTTATAATGAGCCAGAAAAAAAAAAATTAGTAGTTAACCAAGTAAGTTGTCAAACCTATTGTCTAACAAACAAAGCTGCCATATATACAATTATGCAATACTTAAAGTAAAACAATACATTGCTAAAATTTTCATTCTAAGAATTCCTACACCTTACTGAAGTAAAAAGAAAGAGGAGAAGTGTTTGACTCCATATTCAATAGACTGCTATTAATCTTTCAGAAAAATTGAGCATTTAAGATATTGATTGAAATTATTTCAATTTAGATCAGGATCATTTTGAAGGCATTGCTTCATATTTATCATATTATGTAGTGAACATGCACACTTTTTTGTTTTTAACATCTCAGGCAGAAAGAAATTGATTGTTGGAACTGTAAGCTATAATCAAAAGCAAGGGAAAACTATGTTTTATTTATATGAGCATTATATTATCCTCTTTGCAGAAGAAATTGCCATTTACCTCCTCTTAAAATGCTTTTCTAAGGCAGGTCAGATGTCCCATATATAGTGATTCAAACAAATCTAACAAAAGCATTTTTAAGTTATTAAATAGCAAGCTGAGTTACTGTTCAAAATTCTCAGTTTCTTCTTATAAGAGAAACTTATCGGAGAAGAAACTTTTCAGTCGTAGGACACTGGTCATCTAGAGTATTCCAAGTCTTCACATTCTTAGTAACACTGTTATGGTTCTATTTTAAGGAAAACTTTTTCCCTGTTGTTTGCAAGCGGGAGGTGCCGGCGGGAGCAGTGGAAGCCGCTGCTGTGGAGCTGGGGGGGTGGCCGCTGGGGCTGCTCCGCCGGGGCTTTTAATCTAACATTTTTGCTTTGCTTCATAATATTTCTTGATAGACTGTTTTGCTTGAGAACTTGGTTGCTTTTGCCCTCATTCTATGTGGTTTTGAACTGTGTTTTACAATAAGGATTATCCCGACTATTAAAAAGGACTCACTATCTATTTTTTCACAATTTTACTTAGTAAAATGTATTATTTTGTAACTGTTTAGCGTAAATCCTTATACAAAGGTTCTAACAGTTTCATGGATGGCCAGATAGCACTTTGGGGAGACTCGCTGAGGGGTCTCTCCTGTCTGCCGGTGAAAGCTTACCTTTAAAGACATTGGGATATATACTCACTAAATGGTGAATCCAGTTAAGTGAAAGTTTCTCACATAACAAATGCAATCAAACTGCTCAGTTATCAAGGGCTTCCAATTCCTGGAGCTCTGGCAATCAAATAATTTTTTAAGGGTAGAGAGAGATCTACCCCATCTGTTGGTGAAGGTCCCCCTTAAGGGAAAATCTAATATACCGTTCTGATTGGTGAATCTGTATGGTGAAAGTTCTAATGCACAGAACTTTGACAGACTGGTCAGACCACAAAAGGGTTTTGATTTACCTGGGACTGACAGACATACATTAGATATAGGAGAAAAATTCTCCCCCTTTGGAAGGGTTAATTTAAACCTTCCCTTTTCATGACACTTTCTTACTTTTTGAATAAAAATAGAGTACTCACAAAGCAGTTAATGGGACTGAGTGTAATTCCAAAAGCAAAAGCCACTGAGTATAGTCCCTTAAATATTGCTTCCTAATGTAGCGAGTTCATAGAAGAGTCTGTAAAACATTTAATATATTTTTCCCCTACTCCTCTAGCAGATAAAAGTAGAGAGATCTCAAATACTGTGATAAATTTATAAGTGCCTGTTGAAAACAAGATTATTGGTTATAACAACCAACCAAAAAGGAGATAAATATCTACAGTAATATGGTTCTTTTGGTGTGGACAATACTTTTGTATCTGCGAAACTGATTTCAGAAATTGGATTTCTTGGTTGCAAACAAGTATAATTCCACAAGCAGAGTTAAAATAGCTCATATTTTGTAACAGCAGTACTAATAACCTATAATAACCTATTAATACAGCAGTATTAATAACCTATTACAGTCCATTTATTTATGAACAAAATGGTATCAATCAACTAGGAATGTAGCAAGCCTGTTTCAACATTGCTTTGAACAAAGCTAGGCAGAAGCACTTCAGCAGTTCCATCAGCTCGAGATGCAGCTCTTCAGTGCCAGTCTACTCCCTGGAAATCTAAGGAGTGCTTCAGAAGCACATGCTCATTGTCAATAAAAACTAAGTTAATAAGTTTCCAAACATCAAGTAATCTAGCTACAAAATAACGCATTAAAATTGCAATATCTTTTGGGTGTACCTCATCTGGGAACTATATGACAAACATTGGAAGATGGTAATGAGACTATGTAATACAAAACTGCAGTCAGTTTTAAATCTCCTAAACTGTGTAATATTCTCAGTGGAATTAGCTAAAATGTACCAAAAAGGAGTCTGAAGCACATATGAAAGAAAAGAAGAAAGGAAGAAAGACATTATAATTGAGTGTCTGCTACATTGTGAATAGTTTTTTTACAAGAAACTGTTGACATTTATGATTTTCCCCTGATTTTAATTAGTAACTTCTAATATATGATTCTAAAAATAATGTTTTACGACAGATAAACATCTGAATTTACCTAGAGAATGAGTTGTGAGATACTGATCTTTATTAAAAAATAAATATTAAATGGAAAGAAATTATTTGGAAAATGGATTGTTAAAGTAAGGGCTAGTGGATATTTAACTTGCATTAAAATGGTATAAGATAGTGAACATAAAAGTTCTGTCTTGTTCCATAGAAAGGTATATCCAAAAGGTTGAAACATGCTTAATATTAATATTACTAAGAGTGGAGCACTTAAAGCAGTAATAAACCTCGGCCAAGAACATGCATCAAAACTATCTGTCTATTCAAGTATTCAGAAGACTCCATTAACCTTCAAAGTTGCAGATACCTTCAGGTATCTTTAAATTAATTTATTTTTCTGGCAAAGATGAAAAATTCAAACATATCCAAGGTTTCACTGTATGGAAATTGTGTAGTGTTGTCAAGTTATTACTTCAGTGACAGGTGATTTTTTGGGCAGAAAATAGTTTCTTCCACAAGAATTCTGCAAGCATATAAATGACTGCAAAAATTTGTTTAGTGTCCAAGATGATGGAACAGCAAATAGACTTTCTAGCTATAGAAGGAATTAAACATGGGTTCATTAAAGGATGGAAATGGAAAACCAGAAATAAATGATGCAATGGTGCCAAAGGAGAAAATGAATATAAGTGAAGGTTGCAAGGGGATTTTGACATGACTGCTTAGATGGGTAGGTGTTTAAAGACTTGCATTGTTTGTATCCTAATGCAGAGAGCTTGGATAACAAACAACAACTGTAAGTACAGGGCCACGACATTGTCAGAAGAGCAAAGATTTGGTAAGATAATACATAACAAGAATTATTTACTAGCATTAAAAAGTAGATATTAACTTGCATTTTTACATTTCTATGAAATTATGCACCCTTTGCAAAGCGATAGAATTCCAGAAGATTAATGTCTTAGAAAGGAGGAAAACTATTGAATTTGAAATAAATCTTGTTATTTATACCTAAGCAAGTCTATTGATTTCAATGTACTTTATATCTGCATAACATAATAGAGACAAGATTTTCTACATTTTTCTAGGATTTTAAAAAATAATTTAAGGATTATAATAAAAGTTCTCATGTTCTCTTATAATAGAAGTTCTCATGTTCTCTTTCTTCTCTCTTCCTTTCCAAATTTTTTTCTGCAGCATAAACGCATTCATCATTTTGCAGAAGGTAAGCTTATGTTGATAAAAGTCAGTGCTCTAAGCAGAACTCCTAATAAAATAGCAATTTCCCTAAGTATTCTCCTGTGAGGATCTTTAACACATCTATTTTGGCATAGCATGCAGCAAAAATAAAGTTGGAAATACTGTACTTAGCTGCAACTAGATACTTTTCTTACATATCCCTTTCATGCATATCGAATTTTCTGAGACTCAGAGGTTGTCAGATCATGGCTTTCCTGTATTCTTCTTCTGTTCTCAACATGTTTGAATGGTAAGGGCAAATCTGCGTATGGAGAAAACTCTTGCTAAATACCATGAAGGTGCCATGCAGTTTTTCCAAGTAAGGGAAGAAATTAATATTACCTAAGTCACAACCATTTTTAGAAAGTGATTTATTCAGACTAATCTTCCTTCTAATCAGGAGAATTTCAATCTAAATCAGTTTAGTTTAGAATGATAGGTTAGCTAGCAAATACCCATAGAGCTAAAACTGAGAGACATGAATTAAAATCCAAGGAGATGCAAAATGCAGAAGTGATATCTTTCTTCCCAGATACAGTAAACGGGCCCAGATATGAACAAAGCAGATTATTACAAAAAGTTAAGGAGAGTGAACAGTTAAATATTGTTCTCTCTTCACCATAATTTCAATCTGTATTTCACTCAAGTTTAAATTTTCTCAGGATAAAATCTAGTACAATGAGGTGAATAGAAACCATCTTGTTAGGGCAGAAATTAATTGATGATGTTTGATTTCTATAAAGTATTTAAACAGTTTCATTGCTGCTGAAATGATTTCTTACTGAATGAAAAAATCCAAATTTGATATTTTCCTTTTTACAATACTGCAACAAAATCAGTGGACAGCTTTCCAATGAGGTCAATAGACTTTTCAAGCAATATCAATGACCTAATCATCCAGGCTGTTTCACACATGAAAGCATATTGCCTCTAAGGAAAGTTCTGAATACAGGAATATTTGAGAATTGAGTTTGAAACTGAAAAATTACTTCAGATGTCCAACATATTTATTTTAATACAATGTTTTGCTACTCTTAATCGTACAGGTTTCCCCTCAGCCTACTGCTCTTTGTAGTAAAAGTTAATATAGCAGTGTGATTTTTCACAGATTTGAAGAGAACTTTACCTATGTATTTACAGTTTATTCACCTAAACTTACAGTGCCTTAATTACGAGTAATTCTATAGGAAAAATAATGTTTGCCATCCTCTATTCCAAACTTAAACAACCGTATGTTGTATTTGTAGCTTTAAAAATATTTTCATATTCATATTAATTTTACTAATTTTTATATATTTATTGAAATCAGTTATTCCAGTAAAAAAGATAAGCTCAGTAAAAATATATAGTACAGATTAAAATAATTACTCTGACTAAAAATTGGCTTTTTTTTTTTTCCCCAAAGAAAATTAAAATATCAAAACAATATATGATAAAAAACCTATTTACGTTATTCACAGAATCACAGAATATGCTGACTTGGAAGGGACCCACAAAGATAAAGTGAAAACCCCAGCTCTGCACAGGACCATCCCCAAGAGTCACACCAGGAGCCCGAGAGCATCATCCAAACACATCTTGAACTGTCAGTCTTGGTGCTGTGACCACTTCCCTAGGGAGCCTGTTCCAGTGCCCAGCCACCCTTTAGGTGAAGAACCGTTTTCTAATGTCCAACCTCAATCTCCCCTGACACAACTTCAGGCCATTCCATCGGGTTCTGTCACTGGTCACCACGAATAAGAGATCAGTGCCTGTCCCTCCTCTTCCCCTCACGAGGAAGTTGTAGACTGTGATGAGGTTTCCCCTCATTATTCTCTTCTCCAGGCTGAAAAGACCAAGTGACTCCTCAAATGACTTCCCCTTCAGTTTGCCATCCTCATGGCCCTCTTTTGGATGCTTTCTAATAGTTTAGTGGGGTTTTTTTTATGTTGTGATGCCCAAAACTGCACACAATATTCAAAGTGAGCCTGCACCAGTGCAGAGCAGAGCAGGTCAATCATCTCCCTTGACTGGCTGGCGATGCTTTGCCTGATGCCCCTCAGGACACAGTTGGCCCTCCTGGCTGCCAGGGCACTGCTGACTCATATTCGACCTGCTGTCAGCCAGGACCCCCAGGTCCCTTTCTGTGGCACTGCTCTCCAGCAATTCATTCCCCAGTCTGTACATACATCCAGGGTTGCCACTTCCCAGGGGCAGAATCCAGCACTTTCTCTTATTGAACTTTATTATTCATCCGATGTCATGAAAATAGAGAAGAATATAATAAGACATGAAATGCATTTCAGTCTTTTTAACTTTGACCAGTTCTGTCATGTTCTTTGTGGAAAGAAGAAATCTGAGCAAAGAATTTACCTTTAGCCTACAGAATGTTTTAGTGGTCCAATAGTCCAAACAATTAATACAGAAAAACATTAATAATAATGCAGTTATAATGCTTATATAAAGTATTCCTTGTATCCCTGTTTTATACACTCTTTCAGTGTTTCTCTGGGCACACACCCAAGCATTCATCAAAAAGAGTAGGATGGCGAGAAGTTTCCAGTTAACCTTCAGTGTCCTGGGATCTTTGACAGAAGAAGGATGATGTTCATGATGGGTAGTGTTGGTGGAGGAAGAATCCTTCCTGCACAGTCTTGGGTACATTTGGGGACAATTGACTGCTGAATAAGGTTAACTGTCAGCGGACAGCTGACCTACACTATTTGGAGTGCAACTTTAGATGGGATCTGTTCAAAATGTAGCTTATATTTCCATGTGATGCTTTTTCAGCCTATTACTAACTCAGAATTTTTGTAATCATATGTTCTTTACAAATATCTTGAAAAATCAAACATTTTCATCTTTTCAGTTTAGAATAATTAAAGACTTGGAGAGAATATTCATAAATTAAGTTCTTCCTCAAAGAAAAGCATAAGTGATAAAAGAGATATTAGCAGTGTTTTAGAAGTAATAAACATGCTTTCTTGTGAATGAGAAAAGGTAGTATGTAAACTGAGAATATTAAAAAATTTCAGCAAAACTGGAAACTGCTCCATTTTCAGGGGAAATAAAGCAGTAGTGTACTGATAGAAATTTCAACCTTTTTGTTATCTGCCAAGCAAATATTTTTTGATAAGTTTTTCATTGTTGTGTTCATTCTTTATGTGTTATACTTTTTTGTATCATATCATTTGACTAGAATAAATATTTAAAGATATAATATTTGAAATCCTTCATTAATTTTTTACTTCATTTTTGCAAAAGGGTTTGCCTCAGATGCTGCAGATGATTTGCAGGACTCTGTGTTAGGTCCTGACTCAAGTCATTGCAGGAGTTGCTTGCCCTTAAGACATAAACAAAGGGAGAAAATAAAAACAAGAGCATGAGAAATCAAGTTTAATGTTCAAGATCACTGAAGAACTTACCCAAGTCAATAAAAGAAGCTATTTTTCTCATTGCCTAAATTAATGCTCCATCATTCAATCGTGTTGCCTTTGTTTATTACAGTTTTCATTTTAATAAATTATTGCAATATGGTATAAATAATTTTGTTTACAAGAACAGAATTCTCACCCTCTCACAACTTCAATACAAAGAATATTTCAGATGCTCTGCACCCTGACATTTTTATGAAACAATAAGGGAAAATACGTAAATCTTTGGAGTGCCCATAATGCAGTTGTGTAGCTATCAAAGCTTTCCCTTTTCCTAGAGAAAGTGCTCCTTTCTTCAAACCTTGACTGTCCTCAGGGAGTTTTAGAATGATGTCAGTATCGCAGCAGAGTAAATGACATCTTCCTCTGATGATTTAAAACCAACTAATCATTGAATCAATCATTGCAAGATACTTTATGGATAATGTCTTTTTAGGACTCAGTCTTGCAAATCTGAGTAGATCAGCCCCAGTACTGCAAAACACATATTCATTTAAGTGGCCATATTATCTTGTATTTCTCTTTTATTTTCCTTTTTTTTTGTTTTTTTGAGTTTGGAGGCTATTGCAAGAACAACTTGCTGCATCCTAAACCCTTTTTTTTCCATATTTCGATCACATAATTTGATCTTCACCTGCTTTGCCTAGAAAACCAAAGTTTCCAGTGGACAACCCGAACCTTTAAAGTGGATTTATTTGGAAAGCTCTTCAGGTTTCTCAGTTTTTATTTTTAATTTTAATTCTGATTTTTATATTTATGTTCAGAAGTTCATCCCTTATTAATAATTCTATTACGCTTTTTAATTGTGAAAGAATCTTATTTCAGTCATTTCAATGTTTTAAAAACTGAACTGAGCATCAGAGTAACTGGAGCAGGAGCTCTAACACCTACTAAAAATGTCTTTGAATTTCATTTTAATATTAGACATTCATGATCACATCCAGTTATTGATCTAAAAACACCAAAACAAAATAAAAGAAAAACGTGGTTTTTCATATATATTAATAGCTAGTTGTGACTATTAATGACTGGAAATTGTTTGAAGGTCTGGGTTATGATTGTCTCTACTATTTTATTTGTTTATAGATATGTGCTTACGGAGAGTGGAAACTAGTGGAAAAAAATGTTATTTGGAATCAATAAAGGAAAAAAAAACAGCTGGAAAATACGGTAAACAAGAAAATTTAGAAACATTGACAAAATGTCAACACCAGTCAACATCAAAGTCAAGTCTTCACAAAGTTACAGTGCCCTTATTTTGGTTGATTTAGGTCAACTCTATTTGGGATTAATTTAGAGACATTTTAGCTCAATTGACATAAATTCTCTCAAAGGCAGGCATTGAATGAAGTTTTAATCTGATACTTTTATCTCTATAAAGAGCTGCATTATGATTTGAGTAAAAAAGAAAGTTTTTAGAATTTTAATTCATTCTTTCCAAAGGATTTTAGAAATATGACTAATTCCCACTAGTTTTCAATAGTAGTCAAGAACCTCCCTACTCAAGTTCTCTAGATAATGTCTTTATTTCCCTCAATTACCTCGCTTAAAAAAAAAAAAAAGAAGAAACATTTCTAGAATAGAATAGAAAAATGTTTCAAATGTGGCTTAATGAATTTTTACTGAGTTATTTAAGTCTCACTGACCCTTTGATAATAGATACAACTGTCACTGACCTTTTGGGCATTCTTTCTGGAGTGAAGATAATTTCCCTCTAGAATACAAAACCATTTCCCCAAGACCCATCCCAATTAACCATTTGTCCCAGACCTGTCAGCTATTTGTAGTCAGTAATATTTAAAATTTTTTAATGATTTTTTTTTTTGCATCAATGCAGATGGATATGGAAATTTCATCACACCATGAAAGTCTAGCCTTGACTTTACAGAGCTTTTAGGAAAAATACCATGTACCTCAAGCTGCTTGAAATTGTTTACGTATCTTGAAGATATAGAGATGAAGGATTCAGCTAAATCTGGCTAGAGTAGATTCTGTGGGCTCCAAGGATATTATCTCCAAGGGTATTTAGTATCTCCAAGGATACTAAAGATTTCAAGGTACCTGCTCACACTGCTGAGCCATGACCCTCCAGGAAAGGCTAAATACTCTACTGTTGTGGTATCTGTCTGTTATCTCCTTTTAAAATTCACTTTCCATGAAGGAAAAGCCTTCTGCTAATCATCACAAATATCACAGTCTTTTACAATTCTTCTCAGTTCAAGTAATTGAGAGTCTCCCCTTACTTTATATTTTTTTGTCAGAGACTAAAATGAGAATAAAGAGAAGGGCATGTAAGCCCTCTCTCTATTCTTCCAGGTATTAAATTTCTGGCATGATTTATGACTACACAATACTATATATTTACAGTGAATTATATACTTCTTTATACCCATCTATTAAAAGCAATTATATACAGATTAAAACCGAACAGATAAGAAAATATAGTTGTGTACTGATTTCATAAAATAAAATATGTATGATGAACTTATGAGTCCAGTAGCCTCGAAACTTTCTGTTCTCATTTGCCAACTGTGATTATTTCAGAAGTAATATATTTCTATGTGTGTGTTAATTACAGACTTTCTGACTAGTGTATTTAAAAGTCCTGATGATTAAAAGCCAATTCCTTCTTTTTCTCTGTGCACGTATTGAATCGCACCCAGAAAAATAAATAAAGTGTAACAGTAATTTTTGAAACTATGAAGGCCTTGTCATGTTTGGAAATTATTTCCTTTAATATTTAAAAAAATATTGAGTAAAAAAGACAGAGTAAAACAAAATTCTGAAGTAAATGTTTCAAAGATTAAACAACAAAAATGAACAGAATTTACATGATTTATATGAAAATAAATTATATGGGTAACCATATATCTAATGTTAATTGATGATAGCATAATTATAGTAGAAAAATTCTGATAGAAACAGATTTTTGTGGAAAAAAATCACAATAAAATATGTAAAGCAAAAATTCTCAAAGAGGTAAGTTCTACTTGCCTATACTAGATATTCATGAATGCTTTTACTGAATATATGATGTATACAAGTGTTTTGAAAGAAATATAGGGAATAATGCAAAAGGAAGCAGAAAACCATCAAGAACCTTGTAATTGCTGAAGTGTTATAATCCTTGAATACCATATACCGTAATTTTAAGGGACATTGCCACTGATTTTGATGCCATAAAGCCTATATTGTATAGTTTTTGAGTAATTTTGTACAAGTTTTCTGAAGTATAGTTTACATAGTTTTCACTTCTGCTAAGAATTTTTTACAAGACAGGAATGTTAGCCAGGATAAAAGACCCAGTTGTTTATGAAAGGGGAGTTAACGATGATATTATGGTTAGATAGCCTAAATAGATAATGGTATAAAAACTGTAGAACCTATGTAACTTGTGTGCTCCATTTGGCATTTATTTCTGGGGACACTCAATGTCTCAAATAAAGAGTGTTTTCCCTCAAAATATTCGAGTCAGTTTGGCTGCATTTGAGACATCAATTTTAAGCCACAGTTAGTTATTCTGTCCCTTGAAGAAGGCTAACAAACCAGTACAAAGCAATAAGGACAGAAAAAAGAAAAAAAGATTCAACATTATTTGTATTAAAAAAACACAGAACCCAAATCCAAACAGTTGGCTACTCACTAAAAAATCCCTCAAATATATTTGTGCATTAACAACTTTATTTCTCACAGTTGTCCTTCAATGTTAAGACAATTATTACACTGATTACAAAAAATGACATTTTAATAATATTTATTACCATACTGTTCAATTATTCACTTATTTCAAATTAGCACAAAAAGATAAACTTGAATATTTAATTCATTAGGATAAGAAAAATCACTTCATAAGTCTGTATTATATGCACACAATAAAATGAAAATAAAAGCAAAACAAATAACAAGAATAACGTAGCAATTTGGTTTGTGCTTAAGAATCTTCTACAAATTAACTAAAATGTTGTGAAACCTCATTTCTCTTGCCCTGTTTCCTGTATCCCCTGATCACAAAGCTACAGAACATGCTGAGGCTTTGTATATCTCTCAATATCTCATGTAATAGATACCACATTTTATGAAATTTAACAAACTTAAGATTCTCTAAGACATCATAAACATTTTTTTTTTCTAGCCACTAGGCTATAGAATCCCACATTCTGTAGCTCTGTCTTAGAATCTAAATAAACATTAAACAGAAGATGAAAACAGAAAGGATAAACTACAATGTGAAAGTTAGGAAACTGTTTGAAAACTAGTAAGCCAAAGCTCAAATTTCTGTCTAAAACCAAGAAAAGCTTTTTGACTTCTCTAGATTCAGGCAAAAATTTCAGTAAGAAGGGTTAGAATTTGGCTTATTTGCACTAAAAGAGAATGAAAAAAAAAAGAGAGAAGTAGAATTAGGAATAAAACCTCCCACAATATATGCAATGATTAATTATGGATATTTACCTTCCTGCATAATGATTTTGATTGTTTTAAAGAGACACAAAAATATCTGCTTTCTTTCATTTACTGTTCAGTATTGGCAGTTATTGTTAAACTAGTTATAATGCACTTAATTTGAGCAGTTCATCATGGCTGATATCTGGATTAAAGAAGAGACAACACCCAAAGATTCAAGTGTTTCTATAGGTAGATGTAAACCAATGGCTAATAAGGAATGAGGTTTCCACATGACATAATTAAAAAAAAAATCTATGTATAAAGGTTTGTAGTAAAGGATGAGAGACATGGACACAGCAATGCTGCAGTTACACTGAATCCTCTGCGAACTAGTGACTCCTTTATTAGAAGTTTGTACGAATCTTATATAGTCGTGTGCTCTGTTTATCATACTACTTGTTTTTCAGTCTATTCTAAGAAAGTTGCTTTTCTAACTGTCACACTGCAGGTGGTGTTTACTCATTAGTTTCACACAGTGGAATTATCTATGTTTTCCATACCTCAGCATGGGAAAGCAAGAACATTCCTTTCTCTTGGGCCTGTCAGCTCACTAGTGAGCCATCTTATGCTTTTTAATAGTGCAATGCTTTTTAGCTGGATTATGTTTTTTAGCCAAATTATTTGAGAAATGTCCTATATTCCCGCAAAGGTTCTGTCCTCTGAATTGTCACGCTTTTATGTATTTCAGGGAGAGCAGGTGAAGATTAAAGTCAGGACCCTTTCAGTTCAAGGAATTTATGGATGGGATCCCTTGGAATACTTCCTTCAGGGCACAAAGGTGCAGAAGAGAGCTGGCAGCTCTTTAAGTACATTTTGGTTAGAGCACAAGTGCTCTTCATTCCTGTATCTAAGAAATCAGGCAAGGAAGACAGGTAGGTTTAAGTTAGATGTCAGAAAAAAGTTTTTCACCCAGGGGGTGGCTGGACATGGAAACAGGCTCCTCAGGGAAGTGATCAAAGCACCAAGCCTCATAGAGTTCAAGAAGTTTTTGGACAATGCTCTCAGACACATGGTGTGATTCTTGGGGTGGCCTACTTAAGGCCAGGAGTTGGATTCAATGATCCTGACGTGTCCCTTCCAACTCCGGATATTTGAGGATAATATGGTTCTATGATAATCTATGAGGATAATATGGTCCTCTTGATCCAGCTAAAGCATGGGAAGAAATGCACAGGCAGTGTGTACAGAGGAAATACACAGGGACAGATATCCTATGAAAAATATAGGACACTGCCCAGATGTGTAGTGGTGAAATCAGGCAAGCTAAAGTACAATTGGACAAGAATTTGTCAAGGAATGTGAAGAGTAACAAGAAGGGCTTCTACAGGTACATTGCTAAGAAAAGGAATTAAAGAAAATAGAAACCACCATCCAGTTTTCCCCCCAGTAAATAAGACAGAATTGGTGACAAGAAATATCAGAAGACAGAGGAACTCATCAGATCTCTTGTAGTGTTTTGGGGGTCCAAGTGGCAGAAAAACATGACAAGAAGGCAGGATTTCATGAAGTTTCTGTGGTGTTTATTAAACTACTTGCAT